>OZ038453.1:14728763-15038666 GCA_964036195.1 Sphaerolaimus hirsutus | reverse complement strand
CTTAAATCCTGATTTCCAAGGCTGCATTCTGCAACAAATGCCAGATTTGAAGAAGTTTGGCACCAAGCCAGCTCTGAGTGTCAAGGCCCAGCTTGAAATGCATTTTGATGACTGTTTTCATTCTATTTTCTGGAACATGGCGGCAGATGATAAAAATAGCTATTTTAGCCATTTCCATTGCTTTTCAGTCGCTGAAAATGCCTTGGCTGATGAATATGTCATCCACATGCTGTGGTATGACTTTGTCATGGCTGCATATGTTTTGTAAATGTACTGGAGATGCCCAAATACTGATGTTGATTTCATCAATGGCTGTTTCTCCAGACATATGGCCCTCATGTTCAAGCAGTTGGTAAAGGCAACATATCTGACTGTAAGAGCAATGTTCAAGCTTTAAAATGAGTGCTTTCATGCATAAATCTGTTCACACAAATGTGAGATATGCTACAGCGAAATTGTTACTGCCATTTTCTTGCCTATTTACTACTGAATTTACAATTTTTGTGATAACATGATTTTTGAGAGGGCCAATCTCATATTTGTGTGAACAGACTAATGCATGTAAGCACTCATTTTAAAGCTTGAATATTCCTCTTACATTCAGCGATTGGGCCTTTACAAACTGCTTGAACATGAGGGACTTATGTCTAGAGAAACAGCCATTAATGAAATCAACATCAGTACTTGGACATCTCCAGTACATTGACAAAACATATGCAGCCATGACAAAGTCATAACACATGATGTGGATGACATATTCATCAGCCAAGGCATTTTCAGCAACTGAAAAGCAATGGAAATGGCTAAAATAGCTATTTTTATCATCTGCTGCCATCAGTGGCGTAGCCAGGATTTTTGAGCGGGGGGGGGGGGGATTGTTTACGGAGCCCCGCAAACGGGGGGGGGGCGGCGCCCCCCCCCCTAAAATTTGACCTATGTAGTAGGGGAATGGCGCCATGGCGCTGGCACCATTCGTAGGCGCCGCACCATGGCGCCATTGGCGTTGGTATAGGCGCCACAGACCGCTGTATATGTATGTATTTTACATATGTATACAGCGAAAATGAACATTTGAGTGCACTTTCAACGAGCTTGAGGCTGTTGCGACCTGCAAGGAGAAAATGCCTTTGGTGTTACGCTTTATTGCGCGCTTGCGCGCAAAATTTTTGAAAAATGGCCTCAAAATCGTTGCACCAGAACACATTTCATGACATTTCTCACGTCTCACCCGGGAAGGGGGGGGGGGCGGCCGCCCCCCCCGCTCCCCCCCCTGGCTACGCCACTGGCTGCCATGTTCCAGAAAATAGAAGGAAAACAATCATCAAAATGCGTTTAAAACTGGGCCTTGACACTCAGAGCTGGCTGGGTGCCATACTTCTTCAAATCTGCCATTTGTTGCAGAATGCAGCCTTGAAAATCAGGATTTAAGACCAAAAAACACTAGGGTGCCAACCATGGTGATCAGCTTTAAATGAATAAAAAAATTTATCTGGCCCATGAAATGCCCTAGAGAAGAGATAATCAGTTGTGCTCTATATGCACTTGTAGGGCTTGAATTGCCCTACAAGGGGATACCCCACTTGGCCAAATACAATTCTGTATAGCAAAGTTATGAATTGTTTTCTGAAAATATCTCAATGGTGCCAACCATGGTGAACGGGGGTGTATTTCTTTATTTAATGGAAGTTTTTTTCATAATCTTAAGTTTTGCCATGTGTTAATGTGAAATCTATTTTCTTAAGTTTTTGCTAAGTTTTCCTATGTTGACTTGATCTTTCTTCTTGCAATTTTTGTCATGTTGGTGCCGATTCTTAGGTCCATTGTATTCCAATTATTAAACTTGTGAACCATGTGAACACTCATTTTATTTTTCCATGTATATTGTTTCATGTTATTTCAGCTTGCATATCCATGCAAGCACTTCATAAGATCCCATGCAGAAAAATTCATGACCACATTTGATTATATCTGATTTTTATGCATGCATCTCTTGTGCATGTGATCGCTGCTAGCAATGCATTTTTATACGTATTACTGACCAATGGAAGATATGTAGCTGGCAGAGTGCCAGTGGTTTATATTTTGTGAGATGCTTTGGCATAGTAGTGTTCTGTAGTGACACTTTACCAATTTGTATGGTATTCAAATTCATTAAATTCATCATTCATAACAATTCTTTTTCTCATAAATGCAAATGCAAATCAAAGTGTTTTTTTTATTTCCAAACATTTTCCATATTTTAAGCACCCTGTGCGACCAGTATATGTCTATGGCGCCTACACTGTTCCAAAAGTACCGATGATTTTAGTTTACCTGTACAAAAAAAACTGATGAAAAATAGGTGTGTCTTTGATTAACTCTCTTGGCTGAGTTTTCTGATGAAAAATGATGCAACTGGGGATACGGGACCAGTTTTTGTATTCTGATCTGAAGACATTCCCACACATTTGAAGATATTTTTTTTTAAATAAAACCATATTTTTTCAAAATTTCCCAGATATAGTTACAAGTCAACATATTCAGGTAGGCCATACAAGTACCAGTACTATCTGATGTTTTATTTAGCCATATAATGGCTGTGGAGCTGTGGGATAGCATTATAAATGGTGATTTCTGTCAAAAATATCACTTTTATGTCGACTCATTATGCACATTTTGCATTTTGCTGTATATTCATGCAGGGGTTGTGTACATTTGGACCCCCGCGGGGGTTCATATAGATAGCAAATCGCTCCTCCTGACTGATAGATAGCTGAAAAAATTTTTTTTTGGGGGGGTGGGGTTTGTGGGGCTCAATATATAGGGTGTTCCGCGGTATAGAAGGGAGAAAGGGGGAAAAAATCACTAAAAGTAGGTGAAAAATGGCTAAAAATAAGTAGCCAAAAATATATACCCAAAATAGGCGATAATGAACATGGACTAGCAATTTTGGAGGCGAAAAAGTACAAAAATTAGCGATTTTGAGCGAAAATTGGCCAAAAATTTTCAAAAATCGCTCCACCTGTGTTCATGGCTTCAAGTAAAGTTCAGCATAGAATAGTGCTTAAAAAGGTTATAAGAGAAGACTAAACATAATTATCATGGATTATTATTACACAATAGCACATGCACAATTTCTTAAAGCATTTACACTAAAAATGCCTCAAAACTAGGGTGTCAAATTTCCGTTTTCCGCAGGCAAATTTTTTCCGTTTTCCGTTCCGTTAACCGGTTGCTGAAATTTTTTTTCCGTTTTCCGGCAACTTTTTTTCCATTTCTGTTTTTCCGGCTCATTTTCTGTTTTCCGGCTAAATTTTCAGTTTTTCCGCCTTTTTTTCCGCTTTTTCCGCCTCAATTTCCAGTTTTTCCACTTTTTTTTCATTTTCAGCCTCAATTTTCCATTTTTCCGTCTCAATTTACCTTTTTCTGGCTCAACTTTCTGTTTTCTGATCAGCAAAACTGGTAAAAATTCTTGCAGATTGTCAATGATGTAAAATTTTGTTTGTGTTTCCAGCAAAATTACTGCAAATTTTATCCTTTTTCTGGCAAAATTTCAGCAAGTTTTTCCATTTCCGTGCAAATTTGATTTTTCCGTTTCCGTTTTTCCGGCCTCTTTTTCCGTTTTCCGCTCGCTAAAATTTTTTTCCGTTTCCGTTTCCCGCCAAGTCCAATTTTTTTTCCGTTTTCCGTTCCGTTTTCTGGCCACTGAAAAATTTTTCCGTTTCCGTTTTCCGTAAAAAATTTTTTTTGACACCCTACTCAAAACCAATGAATGTAATGTGTACCTGAAAGTGAAAGTGCACACGTGTGAAAAAATGCAAAATACCTAGTGCATAAGTACTGAAACTTTTGCTGAGGGTAAAAAATGGTTTTGATGTTTGTGTTTTCTAAACCTTTGAAAATATGCGGCCATCCATACTGGACTATTCTGGATTTTTTGAGGCCTCTAGAACCAAATTAGGTTCTGACAAACTCTGAAAGCTCTCTAGAACCAAAGTGCTTTAATTACCAAACAACATGTGATTTTGTGAAAATAAAATAAAATAAAATGTCAAAAACATCAAAGGAGAATATAATTTTATCTTTCTTGAAAAACATAAAAAATATATAATTATTTAAGTATATTTGTAACTTTATTACTGATATAAATCTCCCATGATTGTTTTCACTGCCTATCTGTATCCCATTTGAGCCCTACTTCAATTTCGACCCACCCCCTTTAACCCATAAACCGTCCCAGTATTTTTGGAACAACCAAAGTGCGTGCCTTGTGTGTCAACAGCTGCCAACGAGAACTGTTTTATAAGCCATCCCATATACATTCTTATGTATTCAAATCGTGTATTTACCTATGTAAGGTGCAGTGCTATTTTGCGTTGAGTGTGTGTTGGCGCCTTTTCTCTGAGCTGCCGTTCAAGTGCACATTAAGGCTCATATGGCACTGGAAATTGGCCCTTTCTGAGTCATTACAGTAAGATAGGGAATTTAGAGACCGATTTTGTGCTTGTTGTAGATAGTTTTCAGTTGGATTGGGTTGTTTGAAGGTTTTGAGTTTGGGTTTTGACTTTTATTTTTTTATTATTTTTTTGCAGACAAAAGGTAGAAAAAAATTGAAACCTTGTGTGCATTTGCGTTGCTACTCTCGCCCCGCAATTTTCGTCGAAGTTTATTCAGATCTTGAACTTTTTTTACATTCTCCCCACTCCAGCCGGCGCATTTTATTTCACTGGATTTTTCAAGATCAGACAATTTAAAAACTTCGCCAAAAATTCATCACATTAAAGTGTCAGGTGCTATTGTATAAACAAATAGGCCAGGAAATATATAACACCCATTTTCATAGTCTATTGCATATCTTTGAAGTTGGCATTTACATTCAGCTACACAGTAGTCAGACAGAAAGGAATGTCTTGTTGTGACTGCATTGCTATGCACTGTCTCTGTGAATTGGCAGGAAGCCAATTTTTAGATTTTTTGCCATTGGCAGAATTCGTGCTTTCTGATTTTTGTGTCTGATAATTTCCAATTAACGTTCGAAATTGTTTTATTAAACCAGTATAAATATGGAAAATTGTAAAAATTAATGATCAAAATTTCCCGCCAATGATTATCAACTGAAGCTCGCCTCGCTTCTAACTAATGTGCAAAAGCACATGAACATTTTCGCTGCGCTGCGATGCAACATGTTGATTGGCGCATGTATTTAGCTGCAGTGGTATGCATTTTACATGTTATTTTACATGCGTTTTTCAATCAGCTAAATGGGTGCGATTTTTTCAGTCTTGTGATGTCTTTTGAGATTTTTTGTGATGTTTTTTTTGGTTGAAAATAATTTCGCGTGTGTAGAGTTATTTTATAGATTTGCAAAATATGAACCATGCAAATGTGTACCGATGTTCTTGTTCGTGTGATACTTGACTTTTGTCACCACTTTTATGCGGTGAAAATGAGTTTTATTTTCAAATGTAACCAAGGACGTAGCCAGGGGGGGGGGCGGCCGCCCCCCCCCCTTCCCGGGCGGGACCGAAAAAATGTGCCAGAAATGGCACTTTCAGAAGACGATTTTGTCGAAAATTTGAAAAAAATTTGCCCGCAAGCGCGTATTTTCCCTCCACAACGTATATTTTCGACTGCTCGGGCCTCAAAGTCAGTGAAAATGGACTCAATTCCTGTCCGTGTCGCTCTAAATGCCTGTAAAATACAGCGTATACTGCTGTTTTGCGCCATTACCAACACCAGTGGCGCCATGGCATGGCACCTACGAATGGCGCCAGCGCCATTCCCCTACTACAATGGTAAAATTTGAGGGGGGGGCGCCCCCCCCCCCGTTCGCCGAGCTCCGTATTCAATCCGCCCCCCCCCGCTCAAAAATCCTGGCTACGTCCCTGCATGTAACTATTTTTTTGTTGCTACACTCACTGGGCGTCAACTGGTTTCCACGTCAATTCAGATTTCAGTTTACGGGTTAACGAACAATTATCAAGTGCACATGAAAGGCACTCACATTGGTATGTGCATTTGATCACCCATCAACTCAAATCTGAGTGGAAACCTGGGGCCATTTTCGTAAGTGGAGAAGTGACAAGTAAATTGGCAAAAGCGATGTGAATTACTTATTATTTTCCGTATTTTACTTCGCTTTTGCGATCTTACTTGCCGTTTCACTTCGCTTTTGCCATTTTACTTATCACTTCTCCACTTGCGGAATTGTCACCAACCTTTCGAACCAGTTAACATCAGATGTCATTGTCAACTAGTCAGGGGTTTTGTAGATTTGGACCCCCGCGGGGGTTCATATAGATAGTAAATCGCTCTGAAGGGATAGATAGCTGAAAAATTTTCTGGGGGGGTTTCGCGGGGGTTCAATATATAGGCTTTTCCGAGGTATAAAAGGAAGAAAAAGGGAAAAATCGTTAAAGGAAGGAGAAAAACAGCCAAAAATAGGTATATAAGTACATATAGTACAAAATTAGCCGAAAATAGGCAATACGGAACATGAATTAGGATTTTGAAGGTGAAAAACTATAAAAAGGTATGAAAATTAGCGATTTTGAGCGAAAATTGGAGCAAAATTTCTTTAAAATCGCTCCAGAAAGATAGATAGCTGGCCGATTTGTGGGGGGGCCTTTCTGACATGTTGTGTACTTTAACATGTTGTGGAACGTAACATGCCGTCATGGGAATCTGACATGTTGTGAAAACTGACATGCCAAAAGGTGAATGTAACATGTCCAAAGTGAATTTAACATGCCCAGCAAAAAGGTGAATCTAACATGAGAAGGGTAAAACTGACATGCCCTACATATTTGGTATGAGGCATGTCTCATGTGCATGAAATCATGATCAGTGATCAATCATTATCACCATGTTTGTCAATTTCTCAAATGTTGAATTCTAAATTTTTTTAGTTTAAATTCAAAAATTTAAATATCAAAATTTTTTGACTTTTTAAATTTTTATTTCACCCCTAGAAAACCCCCAATTTTTTTCTAAAAATTTGAAAATGCAAAAATTTAGTGGAAAACAATTGTAGTGATCAAAAAGATTAAAAAATTCAAAAAGTACTAAAAAGTATTCAAAAATTTGAAAACTATTGTTTGGAAAAATTGAATGCATTGCGACCACATGTGCAGGGCTTGTCAGTTTCACGCTTCGCATGTTAGATTCACCTTTGAGCTTGGCATGTTACATTCACGCTAGACATGTTACATTCACCTTTTGGCATGTCAGTTTCCACAACATGTCAGATTCACATGGCGGCATGTTACATTCCACAACATGTTAAAGTACACAACATGTTAAAGTGGATTCACCCCACAACCCCCCCCCCCCCACTAAACTGCAACTAGTGTTTTCAGACCCATAACGCAGGTCTCGTTCCAGACAACTTTTTTCCATTTGCAAATTAAGGAAACGGCATTCACATTAAGTAAATACCATATTCAAATTTATATCCAGTGTGGGCTAAATAAAATACAAACGCGAACATTTTGATTACCAGTCTTGGGAATTTGAATGTCAGACCACCCATGTAGATTTGTGTGTTGATACGAAGCCTATATTTTTATTTATTGTGTATTTAGGATACTAGTTTTCCACTTTAAAAAATAAATGGATGTCGATGTGCAATACTGGCTATGCAGATGCATAACTGTGCAAAAAAGCATTTGCGCTAAAAAGTTACTTCTTTGTGTGCATCGACATTAATTACATTTACCTAAACTTATCTGTTGCTTTCAAAATCAACACGCGCGGTTGTGATTATGCAAATTTGGTTTTGCACATGCAAACCTATATACAATCTTGAGCATATCTGCAGGAAATTGATCACTATAGGGCCTTCTATCTAAATTCAACATCTGGTAAACTTTCACTGGAAAAATTAAATAAACATTAATTTAAACTTAAACTAAACTTAATTTCCTCTCATGCTAGAATGTTAGCTAAAATGTATGAAAATGTGAAAATAATTGGTACCTGGCACGTTAAGACGCGTGTTTGTGATTACGAATATAAAACCCTACCATCTATTTCATGATATTTTAGAATATGAAATTTATGATATCAGTAATAGCGACAGTAATTTGATACCTCGGGGTGTGAAGTGAAATAGCTTATTTGCTATGCTATTTTTTATATTATATTTTAAATTTTGTTGAATTGAGTGTTTTTTGTTTTGTTGATTCGAATTGCTGAGGAATTTATTGTCATGTGTTTTGTGCTTCATTAGCTGGCCGTGGTTATTTAAAAATACTGTAATTTTGAAAACTTCATCTACATTTTTCTGATAGATTTTTAATGTGTGGCATTAGAAAGATTGAAACTGTGTAGTAATGGGGATTTCAAATATATGTTTATCATTTTGAAGAACAGTTTTCCTACATAGTTTAACCGGTACTGTTTTTGACACCAAGAAAAACGTTACACATTGGCGCTCCACACACAGCGATTTTTAAAATAAGTTCGAAGTTTTTTGCCAAAGTATGAATACCGTATTTCTTCTAAAAGAAGAGCGCCGTTCTATTTTTTCCGTCAACCTCCAATAGAATGGCAGGTAAACAAGTTGACGAAAAAAAAGAACGTCGCTCTTCTTTTAGAAGAAATATGGTATTCATACTTTGCCAAAAAAAACGTTCGAACTTATTTTTAAAATCGCTGTGTGTGGAGCGCCAATATTGACACTTGTTTTATCTGAACAGCGAACGTGTTTTTGTGAAAACTGGATGCCTTTGTTTTATCGCTGTTGATATGAGTTGCGTTGAAATTTTTTCCTTCCACATTTATTTTCATCTGACGTTAAATCCTAATTTGTGAGGGCTATTGTGGCTGGTTCCTTTCATTATTCGATTTCAATTTCTGGTACAATATCAATATCCGAGAGTTAACAAAAAAAGTTGTCATTTCTCGCTATCGAAAAATCCCCGACACTAAAATCTCGTTTCATTTCCGAACCCACAAATAAACAAAATTCCAAAAAATTAGCGAATCATTCTTAAAAAAATTCTAAAAAAACTCTAAACTCCTCCCACAAATCCCGCAGGCCACCCAATGCAGTCAAAATGCGCCAGGATCAATTCAATCGCAATCAAATACATCTAAAAGCGCCCAATCTGAAACTGCACCCGCCCCTATCGTAGCACAGGCGGAAAAGTGCGGAAAAAAGGCGGAAATCGGTTCCGAATCGGAAATTTCGGGTTTTGAAAGTCAACGAGAAAGTCTGGGATCTATAGAAAAGCAGACTTTTGAATCGGATTCATATAGTGACTCAACTGACACGGCCAGTATGAGTAGAACTCAGGGCACCGGGCATATTATTTACAAGGTTGTGTTGACTGGTTTGTTGGGGGGGGGGGGAATTTGGATTTTGGAAAATTGTGTTTTGTATTTTCACTGAAATTTTGTTTTCCGGGTTGGAAATTTTTTTGCCTGCGGAACCAGAAATGAGATGTCCGGTTATAAAAGTCGATGACATTCGATTTTAAAATTTAAATTTCGATTATCGAGTTAAGCGCCATTTCGCTGCGGCGCCATTGGCGCTTGGCGCTTGGCGCTAAGGGTAAAAAAGCGCCATTGCCCTTGGCACCAGAGTGTTGGCGCTTTCTACATCACTGCTCTTGTTCAAATAAAAAAAGTCGATCAAATATCAAAGTTTCTGGCACCATATTTTCGCTTTCATCATTTTCAAAAATGTTCTCACATTTGCACATCCAAAAACATATCCCCTCAATGCATTTTTTCAGGCGGCCCGTGCGGCGGCAAGACGACCGGCCAAAATCGACTTTCTACATTTTTCGAGAATTTGGGCTGGAAAGTGTACCGGGTACCCGAAACTGCGAGTCTTTTAATCGGGGGAGGAGTCAATTTCGCCGAGTTGTCGCCTGATGTTTGTTTGGGGGTGGGGTTTTGTGGGACGATGTGGGGCTGTTCCCGCAGCTTGTAAAGCGTCAAGTCGCATGCAAAGTGTCGTAAAATATCTCATGCAATATCTCATTCAGTACAAAGTTCAGTATTAAACAAAATGTACAAAGTTCAGTATTAATATATTTTCTTTTGTGATTGACACTGCACGACATTTGGTGATTCACATTTTACAGGCTGCATGACTGAAATATGGGGTCACTTCCAGTCCTGTAAAATGTAAAATGTCATGGAAAGTGTCTAAGCTCATGCAAAATGTCATGAAAAATGTCAATCTGCAAGAAGAAGAATAGCATAAAAATTTGAGACCTGATATACCCTGCAAAGCGTTAAAAGTCATGAGCAGTGTTCAAAATGCATGTAGAGTATCAGCTCTCAAATTTTTATGTTATCATTCCTCTGGTCGATTGACATTTTTCATGACATTTTGCATGAGCTTAGACATTTCTGCTTTCCATAACATTTTACATTTTACGGGACTGGAGGTGACCCCATGTTCGGCCCGTGTCGATTTTGATGCCAATTTTCCCCGCAAAATTACCACAAAATAAAAAAATTCCAATTTCAGATGGCTGCGCGTTTCCAAGAAGATTTGCTTTTATCGATGCTCAAAATCGAAGAAACCTACTTTCACCTGTCCGAAAAAGCCAGATGCAATGTTTTGTTGATTCACGACCGCGGTTCCATGGACCCGTCTGCCTATATCGATTCAGAAGTTTGGGAGCAGATTTTGGAAAGAAATGAGTTCAATAAAATCGATTTGAGAGATAATCGGTTTGGGGGGGGGGGTATTTGCATTTTTTAGTAGTTTTTTAGTAGCCCAAAATTTTGCCTCCGGGATAGATAGATAGCTGAACGGCCTCCGGGATAAATAGATAGCTGGGCGGTTTGGGGCGTAACCCCCATAACCCCCCTTTCCTACCCCTGGTTCGAACCGACCCAAACTTCAGTAGTTTTTCAGTCTTATCATTAAAAAAAATCGTCTGAACCGACTTTAGAATTCCGCCCGGGCGTAAATAGAAAAACGTTGGAACCACCCTTGCCAATTTTGAATGTGCGGTGCGCCATTTAGGTATCCACGCTTATATAGGCTATATAGGCTTCATTTGCAAAAATACATTTTTGTACATCTTTTTTTAAACTTTTCAAATTTATCATATCGGATTTGGACATTATTCGAGCAAATACGGTATTTGCATGCAACTTCTCAAAACCAAATTTTTCGCCAAAATTCCCGCAGCTACAACCAAGTAGTTCACATGGTGACCGCTGCCGATGGTGCCAGCAAATATTACACTTTGTCGAATAATCGAGCCAGGAGCGAAACTTTGGACGAGGCCACGGAAAAGGATGCCGCTACTAGGAGGGTCGGTTTTTTTTGTTACATTGGGAAATGTGAAATACTTCGTTAAGGGTGGGGGGTTCTGAGTTTTCTGGATTGGGATGGCCATAGAGTTTGGTATTTTGATCGGGATTATGTGAACGTTTCTAATAGTTTCAAAGAAGAAACGTTTCTAAAAAACGACCTCCGTTTTTTTAGAAAAAAACTCATGTCATCCCTAGATGGGATCGGGATTGAACTGGGTATCTCGACTTTTTGCCGGATCTGGATCGACATTGCTTAATTCCATTGTTGTGTTTGAAACATACTAAAACCTTTAAAAACCTTTTTGTGGTACCGCGACTTTATTTAAATATTTATCATTGTTTTATTTTTGGAAAATTTTGTCAACTTTTTGCAATTTTCGTTGAGGAAAGTGTATTTTGCGCGCAACTTTAGCCACTTGAGGTGATAAATTGAATTCAATCAGCAAAAAAATTCCGCTTTTACTTTTCAGGCGTGGATGGGTCACCCCTCCTACGATTTGGTGGACAATTCGAACACGCAGACATTTAATGACAAAATCAACAAACTCATACAGGTGGGCTTGTAAATAATTGGGTGGGCATATTTTTGTAACAACTATTTAAAAGATCGTACTTTAACAGAAAAACATTTTCGAACCCTAACTGGGTCTGCCCGAAAAACGCCCGGGGTTACCCAATTTCCAGCATACTCTAACCGAACAATCTAAAAGTATTCTAAAAAGTTTACACATAAGTTTACAAACAAAACTACTCATAAATCAGCGTTGAACGCATTCGCGTTTTCCGAAATGAGTCATTTTAAATTTCTGTCAACTTTTGTCGACAGACACCTCATTCCGTTACACTAAAATGCATTCAATTTTTAAATAGCTGAAATTTCGCTAGCAAAGTAATGTGCATATTGGCCCTACACACGCCCTACACGCCCTGCTAGTTGACATCGATACCAAATGTCAACCGGTTCCGTTCCCAATTCAAAGCTTGCATTTGAACGTCATTCGTCGTCTCGTCAGCAAGCTTTGAATTGGAATTGGCACCAGTTGACATTTGGTGTCGATGTCAACTAGCGTGTGTGGGTCCATTGCCAAAACACTAAATCAAAACAAAAAAACCACTTCCCCCAAATCCTTCAAAACCTCGCAGGTAGTATGCGACCGCATTCCAGGGGGCGTCTCATACGGGGACCGTCTCGCGCCCAACTCATTCAAACGTAAATGGCTTGTGGTGGAAATTTTGCAAAGAAGCGCGTTGGACAGGGATGTTGAAGAATTTGATGTGGTTCACGATTATTTGCTGAGTCCTAGTAAAGAGGAGCAGGTTTGTATATATTTGTTGGTAAAGCGGGTGAAAATGTGAAATGAAAGTGAATTTTGGGTAAAAATGTGAAAATATTTTTTTCTGGAAATTTTCGGAAACTAGTCGGTTTAGGGAACTGGTAAATTTGCATTGTGCCCTTTTGAGGTTTTCGTCGGGTTTTCATGTTCTGGTAAACTCAAATGTGTTAAAAACAGCTTTATCAGTTTCCGAAATTTTGGCTGTCAACTAGCGTGTGTCTGACCACCCAGTGCCCCCCCCCTTCCGTGTGAGACCAGAGCAAATGTAACTTTTCCTAGCAATTTTCAAGGTTCACGTAAAAAATTTGCCACCTGATACCTAAGCATGGGTATATTGAATTTTGACCCTCCGTGGGGTTGGATAGATAGCAACTCGCTCCTCCGGCGGGATAGATAGCTTTTTTGTGGGGGGGGGGGGGTTCGGGGGGTTTGCACCTACAAACTTGCGTTTGCAACAAACCTGTAGCTGGAACATACCCCTGGTCTCACTTCAATTTTACCCCCCCCCCATCAATCTTCAAATCCCCACGCAGTTACGCATCAGAAAACGCGGCAGGGACGATTCCTATTCGTATACGCAAACAGTGCGGCGCGCCGTGAACGGGGGTTTGGTCGAAACGAAAATGGCGCTTAGCAAGCGGGAGTATGATATTTTGAGGAAAACTGCCGATAGTCGGAGGGCTAGTTTGTATAAAAGGAGGTGAGATTTGAAGGGGTTGGGGGGTTTACCGTGTCCGGTAATTTTACCGTTGGAATTTTCGTATTTATCCTAATGTTTACCGGTTAATCGGACTGGTTACTATCCCAATTATTTACACATGTTTTTTTGATATCAATACTTTTTATAAGTGATATATTAGGTGCTAGATAACCGATACTGCAGAAATTGTTGTCGATCTAATATTTTTTAGATATCGATATTTGATACTGGATACTTTGGTAATTAAAAACCGTTGTTTTTTTATAAAAACAAAGTTGTCGAAAACTGTTTTTCAAAATCCATGCATTCTACTTCAGCCCCAATGCGGAAAATTCACCCTAAAAACTCAAAGTTCCCCCCATAATTTCTTGACGCCAGGCTCTTAAATCCCACCACCCCCCCCCCAGATTCTGTTTCAACTACGCCGACATGTACTATCAATTGGACATTTACACGGCCCCCCTGCCGCCCTCCGCCCCTAAAATCATGTCGAAAAATGGCGATTTAATGATCCTGGAAACTTACACCACTAAAACTGGCAGGGTGGATTTGCCCAATTTTCTGAAAGTCGAGCGAGAAATTACCGGGGACAGTGATTATTCGATGTTCAAAATGAGTTTGAAACAATTGCCCACCGCGGAAAGGGACACTTGCAGCGTGGAGAGGTTTAATGGGCAGGTGGTTATGAATGGGCACTGAGATTTTAATTGGTTGATTGTGATTGTCGGGCTATTTTTTGCCCGACACGTTTTTCGGGCATAATTAATTTGTATTTTGACGAAGTTTTTACGGTGCCCTTTGCGATGCGGTTATGGGGCCAATTTCCCAGTGTCGACGAATTTAGAAAATGTCAATTTAAGTGTCAAGTGGTCGGAAAAGTTGTGGTGTCAAGTGATAAATGGACCTTTCAGTGAAAAATTCATAGCTCGAATCACTTTTTTATCGCGCACACTTTATCACCAATAACTTTATCCGACATCGCCACTTATTCGTAGTTTAGCTACGCCCGAAAAACGTGCTGGGCCAATTCAATTTCGCGGAATTTTTGTTACTTTTTGGGCGTGTCGTTGTATATTTTCGACATTTTGTCATTATGGAGCTGCCCTGGTGACCTCTCTAAAACTTTTACTCGTTTCCCATTTGATTACTGAATGTGCAAGTATTTATTCACTATTGCATGTGCAAAAAAACTGCAAAGGATAACTAGCTTTTGTGTCCCTTCCAGACCCTGTAACGTGTCAATGTCAAGCAAGACGTAAAAGTTAAAATGTCAATGTCAAGCTATTTTGAAGCTACAATCGATTTTGCACACGCAAATCTATTATCTCATGTGGTTATACTCGGCGGACATCACACTGGAAACCTACCATAACCCATCTGAATAATGTACCAAAGATTATACAGTTTTTGCATCATAATATTTCGTTTTTACTATCGAATGATTTATTTCCAAATTAATCAAAAGATATTATTCATTAAATTATGGTAGTATTCTGCGCATACTTTGCGGTCCGCCGAGTATACATGCATCAGTAGATGCATTTTTTATTTTTTTTATTTCAATGGGGCTTCAATATTTTGTTTCATCTACTATTGTAAACGCTGTTTCTCCAAATACCGTATTTCCTCGAAATACCCCCCTCGAAATACTCCCCTCAAAATGGGCACTATGAACTTGTGGTCCGGGAAATGCATAACAGACGTTCAAAACACTTACTGTGTTACGTTAGACCATCGTTTATACCATCTACATCCTTATATAAGGCTGTAAAAACTTATAAATGGTGGTTATTGTTGCATTTTTCACGTTTTTCTCCCAAAATTTTCACTCTGAAAAAATAAACCGCCGAGGGGTAATTCGAGGAAATACGGTAGGTAATAAAAATGTATGTTCTAAAATGTATTTAAGCTATTTTCTGACACGTGAGTAAGTAGCATTGAGTATTTACCCATATCTATGTTCTTTTCAGAAATATAGATTTTCGTCGGTAAACTTAAAAGATTTAGGTACTTGTGGACATATTTTGATGTGTTTTGACATATTTTGATGGACCACTGCTTTAGTAATTTTTGGTTTCGAGATAAACCTTGTTGAAATTTTTACTCGTGGTTTTCAGTTGTTGTTTTTCAATATTGTGAACCTATTTGTTGAGTTTTGCTAAGATTTTAGAAAAAAAAGCTTTTATTTGCGAATTTTGTAGTTTTTTTCTAGTCTGCTCACACTGATTTAAAAAATTAATCCCGGGACTATTTGATGTTGGTGAAGTGTTCTTGCTCAGTTTACTCATGGGTTTGCATAATAATTATAGAGATCGTTGTTATATGCGTATTTTGTACCTACACAAACTAGTTTCCACCGAAACTTTGAAAACGCATTAATAAATCAACTTTTAACCCATTTCAGTTTACCAGATTGTTTTGTTTTTAACCTTATCAATTTTAGTTGACGGAAATTACATTGCGGTAAACTCAAAATGTGTTCAAGGCTGATTTAGGTATGTTTTAACGTTTCGGCTGAATACTAGCGTGTGTAGAGCCATTAAAGTTTCAAATGTTAACGGTATTTAAAGTTCTATTTTAAATATCATTTGTACAGGAAACATTTTGTTAAAAACTTCACCTTACAGAAGAGACAGATCGGTACTACACTGTCACTTTTCTTTTTCACAAATAATTTATAAATCTAACTTCTGGTGCCAGTTCTGAAAGTGGGGAAGTAAAAAACCAATGTTAGAGGTGATAAGTAAAATTAGAAGTGAGAAGTGAAATGAGAAGTAAAAAGTAAAATGCGGAGGAAAATGAGAAGTGTGAAGTGTAATGAGTAGTAGAATTCGCTTACTTTTTACGTTTCTTCACTTAAATATTTTAAGTCTCACTCAGTTTTTTACTTCTCCACTGTCGCAATCGACCCCTGATCGGCTATTTCTGATTTCTGCCATCTTTCCAAAATTTATCGTGTATTTATTTTTACTGTAGTTGCCACTTTTTCAAAGATGATTTTTTGTTACACTGAGGTTCGTCTATTTTGTTGGTAAATTATATGTCTACATACTGACCCAATACAACATTAATTTGACCACGTGTTCTTGAATAAGCCCCTCTTTGGAAAAGTGTATACTGTCTGGATATGATGCACCAACCGGATAACCCATTTATGCACCCTTGGAGGGTGGATATAACGTTTACAAGCAAAAAGTCTAAAACTCGTAGATCAGCCTTGAACGCGTCTGAGTTTACCGAAATGAATTATATTCAACCTCCGTCAACTGCAGTTTGAGGAAACGTCATTCCAAACGTAAACTCAAATACGTTCAAAGCTGATTTATGAGTTTTGGAAATTTTGGTTTCTAAGGGCCATAACTACTAAAAAAAACCCAGTGGGTGTTATTCGAGGAAACGCGGTAAAACGTGAAACTAAAATACCCGGTGACTTATTGACAACGTAACGGCAGCATAGTATGTTTATTAATTTATTTATTGATAGAGAAAAACGAGACTTACATTTCGTGTACTACAGGGTTGTTACAATTGATTAAAATGAAGTATTTTTCTAAGGGAACTTTTTCGTGACTGATGTTCAATGATTTACGCGACAAAAAGTGTATTTATTGACACCAAAGTGCGTCACTTTACATATAAAATTTGCCATACTTCAACGTAAAACATGTATGCAGTGCCTAATTATGACATTTTCTACTGAAAAACTGTTTGTTCTGCGCTTGGCGAATGTCAGATTTGTCAGATAATGGCGTTCAAACGCGGCGATTAACAAAAACCCACAAAAAAACATTTTCATTTCAAAATCGATTTTAGGCACTCCAGAAGGGCCTCCCGAGCGGATCAAAGTCGATTTATCCACCCAAAATTGCCTCGAAACTCCTAAACCACGCCCTTCGACGGGTCGGCGGCCGCGCGCCAAAACTCTTTATGCCTGGCGCCAATTCCATGGCGTCCGGCGCCAGTTGCCAAGAAGAGGTCGTTTGTAATGGTTCGGAAAATGGCGAAAATAGGGTTGGAAAGACGCCATTTATCATTGGCGTGGCCGGGGGCACCGCCAGTGGAAAGGTGAGTTGTTTTGAAGGCCCTATGCATTAGTTGACAGTGTCAACTGGGCCGGCTGGATTTCGATGCGATTTTTAGTTCACGGTTGCAGAACTACGTTAAATTACACTTTGATTTCCTTTGGACGTGTGCACTTGATAATTGTCCTGCGACCTGTCGACTAAAATTTGAATTGACATGGAAACCTAGTTGACACCCTGGGTGTGTAGTAGGAAATTTCCGTCCAAACGTCTTCAGTTCCGTGTTTTCAGTGCGGTACTGATAGTTTATTTTAACATGATTGACACAAAATAGCGATTAGTACTCATGCCTGATAAATAAATTCCGTATTTCTTCTAATAGAAGAGCGCCGTTCTATTTTTCGTCAATTTTTTATCTGCCGTTCTATTGGAGGCTGCCGTTCTATTTTTTTCGTGGGTAGTAAAAAGTGCCAAAACCTGCCCTGTTCTATTGAAGGTGCTGTTCTATTGGAGGGTTCACTATACTTATTGTCAGTACTTTTCGATTGCATACGCGCGTGGCTTGGGTCAATGAGTGTGCGACAGACGCCATTAGCACAAATAGCGCAATTCATATGTAAAGTAAAAAATAATACAGTGCAGTGATTTACAAATGAACTTATGATCAATGATTTGCACAATTTCGGCACTTTTTTGCAACTGACTGTCATTCATATGCAGGTGAAAACTTTGCGTTGTTTTATCAAGACACATTGTGTGGCGTGTAATCATGCACTCAATTATTTCTTTGTCTGTATTTCATAATTTATCTACAAACGTCACGTTAATCCGCCTAAGCCGCATAATGACGTCTGTTGCACACCCGTTGACCCAAGCCACGCCGTATGCAATATAAAAGTACTGACAATAAGTATAAAACGCCTATTGGAGGTATGCCGTTCTATTAGAAAAATTCTGTACACTTTTTATTTAGCATCCACGTACCATGGATGTTGATCACACAGCCGCTGAAAATAGACAATTTGATTCACATAAATACATGCATGTTACGCATCCACATGCAATGCCATAACACCGCATGCGTGCATGTGCACTGCACACACTGGCATCTGTAATTGCCACTCCGGTATGTGTAGAGAGACAAACAGTGTAATGGACCTGTATGTTGAATGTAACACTCTTTTTTCCACTTTTTCCCCTAATTTACGATTTCGCCCACTCAAAAAAATCCCTCAAAATTTCCAGTCATCCGTGTGTCGCAAAATCATGGAGCAATTGACTCACGAACAAAGGCGACAAGTGGCTATAATCGCGCAGGATTGTTTTTACAGGGATTTGACCGAGGGGGAAGCTGAGAAGGCTAGAACGTTCGATTTTAATTTTGACCATCCCGGTGGGTTTAGGATGGGGACTTATTTTTGTTGGATTGGAGCCCCCCTGGCGCCAGTCCCGGACCCTGTAAAATGTCAAATGTCATGGAAAGTGTCAAAAGCAGGGGTCTCCTAGATTTTGACCCTCCGGGTGGGGTGGATAGATAGCTGAGCGGCCTTCGGGATAGATAGTGAGCTTGAAAAGCTAGTTATCTGGGCGGTTTGGGGGGGGGGACCCCCCCAACCGCCCCCCCCCCCATTGGAGACCCCTGGTCAAAAGTCAAGTAAAATGCCCTGCAAATGGCAAACGTAAAAATAGGTAAATAACCATGTATATAGCCGGAAAGCACGATTTTGAAGGTGAAAAACTATAAAAAGGTGCGAACATTAGTGATTTTGAGCGAAAATTGGAACAAAATTTCTCAAAAACCGCTCCAGATAGATAGATAGCTGAGCGATTGGGGGGGGGTCTTTTGGGGTAGTAGTAAGGGTTGGCCGATGTTTTTTTTAAACGTTTTTAAAAAAAAAAAACATGACGTCCGAAATGTTTTTTTTTTAAAAAAAACATCGGCCGAAATTTTTAGTACTAAGCACTGGGTATTTTGCAAAATTTTTGCGCGCAAGCGCGCAATTTCACACACAAATTGACATTGGTGGTTGTTTTCATTGGTTTTGTTGCATTTTTAGTATCAAAACATCCATTTCTATGTGCTACCATGGGTGAATAAGCCGACATATGTTGCTGTAATATATAATATTGAGGTAATGTGCTTCCATGTACCTCCACAGTGTGTAACTTCACTCCCAAAGTAACAACCTCCTTTTATAACCTTGTTTGATCACCATTTCGTGCCAAACTTTACCTGAAGTCTCGAACATTCGACTATAAGGCAATATACGAACGATATGTCCACGAAAAATGGATATTTTTGACCCAAATCACCACTTATAATGCTATCCCATGGCTCCACAGCCATTATATGGTCATATTTAACATCACAGAGTATTGCCAGTGTCTGATATACCTATATATGTTGACACTAGGTCATATCTGGGAGCTTTAAAAAAAAACGTTTTTTTTTAAAAAACATCGAGTTAAAAAAAAACGTTTTTTTTCCAACCCTAGGTAGTAGCCAAAAATTTTGCCTCAGGATAGATAGATAGCTGAGCGGCCTCCGGGATAGATAGATAGCTGGCCGATTTGGGGGGCCCCAGCCCCCCCCCCCCCTAGGAGACCCCTGCTTTTGACACTTTGCATGACATTTGCCAGGACTTTTTTCAGGGACTGGGACTGTCCCTGGGTACGTCCTTGCTGGATCCAATGAAGGGTATACGTTTTTAACCCCCCCCCCGTGTGTTGTGTATTACACTTCACACTTTTTTTTGTCAGATTGTCAAGTAGGGTTGGAAAAAAATCGATTTATTTTATCGCTGGGGTCAAACTTAGCCCCATTTCTGCCTAAAATCGCCTCTGGGGGTAATAAAAGCCATATAAATTGGTAGGGAGTGCACACTTATACTTTCTGTGCTAATATAAGTACAGTAGAGCTTTGGAAAAGCTTGAAAGTCAGTTATTTTTAAGTGTAAATGTAATTAAATTGTTATATTTGTGACGTGAATCACACTTCATCGACAATTTGCAATTTTATTTGCAGAAATAGCATGTTCTTGCTCAGAACAAAATATAAATGATATTGGAAGTGAACATGGATGCATTTTGCATAAATGTTAGATGTGACAACACAAAGCATAACTATGAATACTTCCTAAAATAATTCACAGCCTACCTTACACGCTTAAAAGCACACATAAATGGGTACTACACCCCCCAAATTGGTTGTCAAAGCCATGAAAAAAGCAACTTGTGGATTGTTTGCATGAAAGTGCGCGCTCGCGCGCAAAATTTTTGCATTTTACCTAGTGCTTGAGTACCAAAATTTTTTGCCAGCGATTTTTTTTAAAAAAAATCGGTACGGGTGCTGCGATTTAAAAAAAAAATCGAAATTTAAAAAAAAATCGCTTAAAAAAAATCGCTTGCCAACCCTATTGTCAAGTGCGGTAACTTCTCCACTTATCACTCACATCCGTTTTATCCCCCTATATAATCGCAGACGCGATCGATCACAAACTACTAAAAGACACTTTGCTGCGACTTAGAAGCGGCCAGTCAGCTTCATTGCCTGTTTACGATTTCCACACAAATTCTAGGTTTGTTTTGTGATCAATTTTTTGGACCATAGGACCATCGGAATTTTGCCTCTGGTTAGATGAATATATAGGCGTGCAGCTGGCCGATTAAGGCGGGGGGGGCAGCCTTATCAACCCCCACCATACCCCTCTGATAAAAGTCACAAAAAATATTACAGGGTACCTGGCGAGTCGAAAACAATTGACCCAGCCGATGTTATTCTATTCGAGGGGATTCTGGTGTTCTATGACGATCATTACAGGGATTTGTTCAATTTGAAGCTGTTTGTTGACGCAGATCCCGATATAAGGCTCGCTAGGAGAGGTCAGATTTTTATCGCGGTTTTTATGTGATTACAAGAATTTAGATTTTGTTGATGTATATGAATATTTTAAATGTCTAAAGTGTTTAAATATTTAGTGTTTGAACATTTTAAATTTTGAAATGTATCATTTTTATTGTTTCCTGGGCATTGTCAAATGCTATGCGAAATGTCAAAGGTCATGCAAAATGTCAAATTTTCTTCACTTTTTTCGACCGGTCGTTTGACATTACAGTATTTAAGTCACTTTTGACATTTGATATTTCACAAGGTGCGCATTTTACAGGGCCTGGGAGTGGCACCAGCTACACTACCGTAATCCATCATTTAAAACCCCCTCTCAAACCCCCCCCCCCATTTTTTCGCAGTCAGACGCGACATGGCGAACCGCGGTCGCACCCTAGAATCCATTCTGAAGCAATATCTGCAATTCGTCAAACCCGCTTACGAGGAATTTTGTCTGCCGACCAAAAAGTACGCCGACGTGATCGTGCCCAGGTGTCACTCCCAGATCCTGTAAAAAGCCCTGTAAAATGTCAAATGCCATGCAAAGTGTCAAAAGTCATGGAAAATGCCCTGCAAAATGGCAACCAAGTTGCCATTTTGCAGGGAATTTTTCATGAATTTTGACACTTTGCATGACATTTTGATATTTTACAGGGCTTTTTACAGGGTCTGGGAGTGCCCCCAGGGGCGAGGAGAATGTGGTGGCTATAAATTTGATCGTGCAACATATTCAGGAGCTTTTGAGGAGCCCCCGGCCCAGCCCGCCGCATGGTGAGTTACGGGGGCCTCCAATTGGGGGGGGGGGTAACCCCCCCCCCCCCCCCACCCAAAAAAGCCCCGCCCGTCTATCCATCTATCCTGGCGGCAAATTTTCTGCTACTACTATCCCTTGACCCCACCCCCTAACCGGCAAATCTAGCTGTCTGGAGCGATTTTTGAGAGATTTTACCCGTATCAAAAATCAATGCAAAGCTGTATCAAAATCGTAACTTTTCATACCTTTTTCATACCATTATGGTAGTTGGTATTTTCACCTCCAAAATATCTAGTTCATGTGCTTTATTGTCTGTTTTCAGCTATTTTTTCTTCTTAAATAAATACCTATTTTGAGCTTTTTTCAACTACTTTTAGCGATTCGCCCCCCCTCCCGACAAAAAAATTCTGCTATCTATCCCTCCGGAGTAGCGATTTGCTATCTATCCAATTTCCCGGTGGGTCAAAATCTGGTGAGTTAGTGTGGCCGGATTTACCGTACCGTACCGCAAAAGAGCGAAAGACCGTAAAGTACTGATCAGTGAGCAATTCAAGATTTACCTCACCGTTTAGCGCAAAATGGAAAATTTACCATACCATTCGTTTGCATAATTTTGTTTAACATGTGCATGTGCCCAATTTGAAATCATGCTATTTTCTGGCTCGATGTTGATAATAAAACCACAAAAAGAATGTCAGTACACTGGCTATCATTTGTGAATTTGTTTATTCTCATTTATATTCCCCTCAAATGTGAATTTGTTTATTCTCATTTATATTCCCCTCAAATGTGGTTTCAAAGAAAGATAGGTCAACTAAAAATAGCTACTTTAAAGAAAAAAAGAAACACAACCAACTTTTTTTTGCAATTTCGCAGGTTCACCCGCGCACCAGAATAGGCACCATCCGTCAGGAACGAGTGATGGGTTAACTTATGAAAGGGGATGGAATGAGTCCGGTTCCACACACGTTCCCACCACTCCGCACTGATTTTTGGCGGGGGGCTAATTGGTGTATTATGGTAGTTGGGTTATTGTAAGGACTAGTGATGTAAAAGCGCCATGGCGCTAGCGCCAAAGCAAAAAGCGCCATGGCGCTTTTGGCGCTTGGCGCCTTTCTGCCGTGGCGCCATTGGCGCTTGGCGCCGTGAACGTCAAAAGCGCCATGGCGCTTTTGGCGCTTGGCGCTTTAATGCCGTGGCGCCATTGGCGCTTGGCGCTAGCGATTTAAAAAGCGCCAAAAAAGCGCCATATGATCTATGTACTTTTTGAGCGATGCATCAACTATGACAAAAAAATAATAGTTTTTACGTTGCATACGTATTATAGTTATTCAACTAAGTTATAACAATACATTCAGGTTCTCTCAAAATCAAAGTGTCATTGATAAATATCTACCCTGATGTTTGCATAAATAGCATATCCATAAATGGCATGCTCATTTGCTTGAAATCAGTCACCAACTGAAACTTTCGCCATCCCCAATAAAAATGTGAATTTGGTGCAGAATGTTTCACGTTTTTCATTGGCACCCCAAAAAAGGAATACCCTTTAAAAAGGTGTATTGACCATCTAGTTCTTTAGATACCTACCTAGGTATATAGAAGATACCTACTTATGTAGAAGATACCTACTTATGTAGATGGACTAACCGCGCAGATAAATATTAAGAAATTTTTGGCGCTGGCGCGTTTAGCGACATTGTTCTCTGGCGCCATTGGCGCCTGGCGCTACAGTCCGGAAAAGCGCCAAGGCGCTTTTGGCGCCTGGCGCTAAATTCGTCTCGCGCCATTGGGCCTGGCGCCACACATGGAAAAGCGCCATGGCGCTTTTGGCGTTTGGCGCCAAAACTCTGGCGCTTTTCACATCACTAGTAAGGACTGTGTATTTTTCACGTGCATTTGTTATGATTGTGCAATTTTTGAGGAAATTACGTCACATTTGTAAATGTTTCTTGCGTGTGATTTTGATGCGTTTTTTTGTATTTTCTTCCTTCTGGGAAGTTTTGACGTATTTACTTTTTTCCGTTTTGACAATGATTTGTTCGAAAAATTTTCGTTGCTGTTATTGTTGGTATTTTTTACGTTTTCCCCTACAAAACCGGTCAACACATTTCATACGACACCATAATATGGGTAACATTCGCACATGTGCTTGCTTACACAATATCGTGCATTTGTGTGTGCAAAATAGTAAATGTAATGTAATAACTTTGTAATGCAATGTAATAACTT
Organism: Sphaerolaimus hirsutus; assembly: GCA_964036195.1. Lineage (NCBI taxonomy): Eukaryota > Metazoa > Nematoda > Chromadorea > Monhysterida > Sphaerolaimidae > Sphaerolaimus > Sphaerolaimus hirsutus. Next base: position 15,014,473 of record OZ038453.1, on the reverse strand, counting down.
TGTAATGCAATGTAATAACTTTGTAATGCAATGTAATAACTTTGTAATGTAATAACTGCACTCGAGGGTGTTCCATTTATCCATTTAATTATGTTCTTTGTTGCTTGTCATTGTTTTTTTTTGTTATAACATGAAAAAACTTATAGTAAATGTGTAACTGTTATTGTGTGCATATTTGTTTGTTTTCCATAGCTGGGTTTTTCTACATTTCTAGTTTCTGTATTTTAGAAGTGTACAGGAAATAAACACTCAAAAATTCTTTAAAATATATTCCTCGATATATTTTTGTTACGCTGCATCCAATTAAATACATAAAATAAGTTTTATAAACATACTTTTAACAACACCAAATTCAAAATGCAAATATTGTGATATAAGACTATACAAACTAACGCCTAAAACGTGAAAACGTTTAAAAATCATTTTTCAGAGAATTGCCTGATAAAAGGTATCGGGCTACCCGACAAAAATTGTCGGGCAATATTAATTCAAAGACACAGACGTGCAAATGTCTAATTCGCAATCTAGTGAAAGTGGTAAAAGTGCAGAAGGTGTCACTGGTCGGGTGTGTCGGGCGTGTCATGATTTTCAAACTTGGATGAGAGCCAAGAGGAGTAAATTGGTTGGTTTGGTTGTTTGTGGTTTGTGCGGTTTGTTGTGATTGAAAATTGGGGTTCTTGTAAATAGTTTTGTTTGATTTCCAGCGTTCGCTCTCTCTCCCTCTTCAGACCTTTGTTATTCACTGGCCAATTTTCACACAGTTTTTAACCACTGAAGGTATTTTGAAGAATTTTTCAGACTGTTTGAATAGATAAATATTTTCTATGTTTCTTTTACTCTTTATTTTGGTGAATAATGGAATAGTGATGTAAAGCCGTCATACCGATGGTGACTTTCACTAGCGTCAAAATGAAAAGCACCTTGGCGCTTGGCGGTATCTTACTGTGGCACTATCGCTTGGCGCCATGGCGCTATTTTTATCCAACGCCACGAGTAAAATTCCTGGTGCTTGGCGCTAGCGCCAAAGCAAAAACCGCCATGGCGCTTGGCGCCATTTTGCTCTGCCACCATTGATGCTGGTGCTTGGCGCTAGCGCCAAAGCAAAAACCGCCATGGCGCTTGGCGCCATTTTGCTCTGCCACCATTGATGCTGGTGCTTGGCGCTAGCGCCAAAGCAAAAACCGCCATGGCGCTTGGCGCCATTTTGCTCTGCCACCATTGATGCTGGTGCTTGGCGCTAGCGCCAAAGCAAAAACCGCCATGGCGCTTGGCGCCATTTTGCTCTGCCACCATTGATGCTGGTGGTTGGAAAAGCGCCATGGCGCTTTTTACATCACTTATATGAATTTTTTTATCTATTGTGATATGGGTAAAAATTCGCGCAGGATTCTGGAACACAAAGTGCCGAATCGAATTCTGCCACACAAAAATCCGGGGATACTGCATCAACAAGCAGACAAGGTTGTGTTTCCGTTTGTTTTCCATCAGTTTTTCACTATTGTGATAGTTTTATGGCGCTGACGCCATTTTTATGGTGCTGCGCCATGGCGTGATACGATGGGCACTTTACGCATTAAATGGCGCACTGCCCATATCTTTTGGACCTTAGGTCTTTTTGTGTCGCAGTGCGCCAAATGTTCTAGCTTTATTGCAGGGTAATCATTCACGACAATTATCTTTAGTGCGCCATTTTTCTGACTGGGCCGTGTAGGCGTAACCGAATTTTAAAAACTTAATTTGTAAAATGTTGTTTTTCAAAAACGGTCGTTCAAAAGCGTTTTTTTCGTCCCTCGCCCGTGGCGCTTTTCTGGCGTTACATGTGTCAATGTTAATTCATGTACGTTCTGCTACATTCCATAAATTTCTCGAGAATCATAGCGTAACCCCTTTGCAGTGTCCCAAGGCCAAGAAAATGATGTCCCTTCACATGGCGCAAAATCCGAAATCCCCGAAATTCCTGCGAGAAATGATTGTCCTTTGGATAAGGATAAATTAGGATCGGCTTCGTGGGGTTTGCTGCATACAATTGGGGCTAATTTTCCTGAAAATCCTGATTCCGGCACCAAGGAAGATATTGGGCGATTTTTGACACTCTTCGCAAAGTTTTACCCTTGTGATTATTGTGCTGAAGATTTAAAGGTGGGTGTTTTTGGGTTGGTTTTTAATTTTGAGACTTTTTGATAAAATTGTCATCTTACGGCTGTCTGTATTGTTCTGAGCCTTGAAGCTAATTTTTTTAATATTTGTTTTTGCGAACACAATTGGTTTGTTGTTCTTTACAAGCTTTAATTGATGCCAGTCCCCCTGTAAAATGTGAAATGTCTCACATTGTCAAATATCATATAAAATTCCTGGGTGAAAAAAGAAAAAAATGTAGCGGGCACTTTACATTTACATGTGCTGGACTGGCCACCTGAACATTCAAATTGTTCTCTTCAAAAACCACGTTTTTCAAGTCACGAATTTTTCTAATTTCAGTGCCAATCTTGTCAAATAAAATTAAAAAAATCGCGCAGGTATATCTATCGACGCACCCCCCTCAAACTGAGAACCAGTACAAATTTTCACGCTATTTATGCGATTTGCACAATGATGTGAATCGAAAAACTGGTAAGCCAGTATTTGATTGCGATTTGGTCAATCAAAGATGGAGAGATGGTTGGAAGGATGGCAGCTGTGGGTGATTTTTTTAAAAAAATTTTTAGATTTGTGGGTTTCATTTTTCGTTTCGTAGTGGTTACTTGGTTGATTGTCATATTGATATTTGAATATCATCAAGAAATGGTTATTTTAGGCATTAAATATATTTGAAAAAAAAGTTGTGTGAAATTCGAATAAATGCAAAATCGTAGAAATGGATAAAATTTCTCGCAGAGGCACGGATCATGAGAATAAATTGGGTAGACAATACTTAACTCAACTTTTATGCTTTTTCATAGGCTAGTTTACACATGCACCATATGTAATGCATTATATGCGATTTTTATCATCTCAGAGGCATCTGATGAATTTTTCGGTGGTTGTGTTATAATGCTATAATGGCCCTACACACACTAGTTTTCACCGTGACTTGTGTGAAAACTGAAATGGCGACATTCAGCCTACTTTTATTGTATTCCATATGTGTTTTAGTTATCAAATTTTGAAATTTAAACTTTTATTAATTCAAATTCAAATTTTATTTAAATTAAATCATTCAACCGTGTTCGTTAATTTGCATTTTAAAAAAATGTCAGTTTTCCCACGAAGTCACGGTGAAAACTAGTGTGTGTAGGCACATTATTATCTGATGTACCGTAAATCCTTGAATAAGTCCCCCACTCGAATAACTCCCCCCCTCGAATAACTCCCCCGTGTAAACTGACTGAGGAAAAAATAACTCCCCCCCCCTCGAATAACTCCCCCCTCTTTTATGGGTGGGAACAAAGTCCACGTATAAAAAACGTATGTATATGATCATTAAAAGCATTCGTTATTTTGCAGTTTATGCACACTAGCATTGATTTTATTGCATGAATTATGGGATTTCTATTCTGGCTCACATGTTTATGCAGCCTACTTAACTCCATTCAGATGATATACTGATCAAGTATTTTACTCAATATTCCGACGAAGAAATAACTCCCCCCCTCGAATAACTCCCCCCCCTCGAATAAGTCCCCCCTCAAAAAATTCTGAGGAAAAAATAACTCCCCCGGGGACTTATTCGATGATTTACGGTATCTGTTTTCAAGGTACAAATTTTTGTTTGTGATTTCAAAATGAAAGTTTTAGTTTAAAGTAACTAGAAAATCAATGAATATTGTGCAAATGGATTGGAGCTTAAATATTTCTACGCGATTTTATAAATTTTTCAAGAACTGCGCAATAATGCTGCTACACTGGCAGTCAATATCTATTTCTGAATTTTACAAAAAAAATCCATTTTCATGATTGAGGTTTCTAAGTATTCGCAGATTTCTCGGATTTTTAATCTGGGTTCGAAATGCGATTTGTTCCGGGTTGGATGGTCAAACCTTTCGCTGCATCTATTGCTCAAAATTTGAGAGTACCTCAGGTTTGTGGTGATTTTGTTGGAAGAGTCTCCGTGCACCTTGCCAACTTTTTGACGTCACTATAAATATAAATAAAAAAGGGTTAAAATAGGTATATAACCATGTATACCTACAAAAAAGCGATTATGAACGTAAAAATCGGCAAAATGGAGCACATTTAAGCGATTTCGCGCAAAAAAATTGGGAAGCATCGCTTGGACTTTGACATGTGTTAAATCGCTTGGCTAGTTTCGACTAAAGGACAAGTTCCCATACGTGACCCGATCCATTTTGTTTGGTTCCCTTTTAGTGATTTTTAGGATAAATTTTTGAAAAAGATGGGAAATCGTACAATCTACGATGGTGCGATTTACGTCATTTCATGAAATTATTTTCGAAAAAGATGTCATCCTCGTATTTTGGTTGAGCGACATTTTCAATTCGACTGTTGTGTCCCTTCAAGTGAAATATCGGACGGTCTTTCAGTGAATTTTGTTCATATTAGTGATGTAAATGCGCCATGGCGCTGGCACTAGCGCCAAATCATAAAGCTCCATGGCACTTTTTGTGCTCGGCCCCATGGCGCTTGGGTGCCGAAAGGCGCCATGGCGCTTGACGCTGTTTTCTATGGCGCCATTAGACCTTGGCGCTTGGGTGCAGAAAAGCCCATTCTATTGTATCCAAATCTTATGTTTTATTACCCAAAATATCTGCAAACGTAAAATTCAAATACATAAGATTTGGATACGCTTAAGAAAATGATACATAGCATAGGCTCAGGATCTGGTATTTGCTCCTTTTACTTGCACTTCTTCTACTTGCACTCCTTTTACTTTTACCAAGAAATTTCTGTTTTTTTTTCTTCATAAAATGGTTTTTATGAACAATTTTCATTTGGTTTATGATGACGTCATGAAAGTGTTCCCAACATAAAAATACTTCGTGTGCGGTACGCACAATTCAGTAATTTTCACCAGTAAATGTGAAAATATTGGTTACGTACCGTTTACCGCCAATTTTTCATCGGGAGTAAATTTTCCCAAAATCATCAATCAATGTAATCAATGTAAGTATGTAAATACCTAGGTATTTTTTAAATGCACCCTTTTGTGAACTCTGTGTAAACCCGACGCCTGAGTGGAGAATTGTTTGACACTTGATAACCAATTCGAAACTTAACTTGTCAAGTGACACTTGATCTGTCACTTGACACTGGGAATCAAATTAATCTTGTTGGATGTGAAAGTGTGTTAGAATATTTACTTCGATTACACACATTCAAGCATTTCAACACATGTTTCCCCACCCGTTTTGCATGCACATGTTGCGTGTGCAAAACGGAAAGTGCAAAAAAATTAGTCCTTGCGTATAGTCCATGTTAAACACGCCATTCAATCAAGGCACGTTGGCCGAGTGGTTAAGGCGTTGGACTTAAGTTCCAATGGAGGCTAACTCCTCGTGGGTTCGAACCCCACACGTGCCACATTTCTTTTTGCACTTTTTGGGGGGGGGGAGTGGTTGAATTTTGGTTTTTATAATAGAATTTTGATGATCGTTATGTTTTAGTCCGAGCGCAAACTGTACAATAAATCCTACCGTATCCCATCTGAATAATAAGCCAAATATTTTGTACTCTTCTCACAACATTACCCACATGGCTTTAACTTTGGAATTTGTTACACAATATCTCACATCGCTTTATTCTACAAAATCGGTATCATTCCGATAATAGTTGGCGTCAGTCCGTTCAGGTGCCACTCCCAAACCCTGTAAAATGCAAAATTTTATGCAAAGTGTCAAAAGTCATGTAAAAGGCCCTGTAAAATTGCAAACTTCTTTTTACACAGCATTTTACAGGGCCTGGGACTGCCTAAGGTATTGTTACCAAATGTTATCAAACACATTTTTACAGAACTCGATCACCGGATGGCTAGTGAACAAGTTGATATTCGAACGGCGAAATGCGCGCTTGGAAAAGTTGGCTGTTAATCTGTTAGACATTCAACCGAATGAGCATATTCTAGAAATTGGGTTTGGCCCCGGGATTGGTTGGTTTGGTGCTGTTATGTTCTTATTTTTAACCCTTTTTCTTCTTCAAATTGATAGATCTTGGGAAATTATAAATCTGCTTTGAACACATTTGAGTTGACCAAAAGGAGTGGTCTGTCAACTGCTGTTAATGGCTAAAAAATCACCCATTGTGCCTACACACACTAGTTTTCACCGTGACTTCGTGTGAAAACTGAAATTTTTCAAAGTGCAAATTAATCAACACGGTTGAATTATTGAATTAAATTTAAGTTTGAATTTAAATTAATGAAAGGTAAACTTTGAAAATTTGAAAACTAAAACACGTATAGCATTCAATAAGAGTAGGCTGGATGTCGCCATGTCGCCATTTCAGTTTTCACATCAGTCACGGTGAAAACTAGTGTGTGTGGGGCCATTCTGGTAAACTCAAAGGTGCTCGAAACAGGTTTATGTGTTTCCCAAATTCCGTGTACTAAGTATTCACGTGTACTAGTGTGCGTGTCCACCATGTGTCTATCAGATTTTAACAACTATCAAAAAATCATATTTTAATAATCCATTCCAGGTTTGCAACGAGCGTGCGACATTCTTACCGCACAACATTCCCAGTGTCCCACTACTTCTGGAACAGTCACTGGCATAGATGTGTCAAAAATTATGGTGGAAAAAGTTAGGAAACGACTTTCCTATGATATTGCTAAGGGTAGATTGAATTTGCTCAGAACTTCCGTTGATCTGATGCCGTTTATGGATGAGAGTTTTGATAAGGTTTGTCTTATTTTTTTTTTGTTTTTTATGGGTACTTTTTGAGGGAGTGGGAAAGGTAAATGTACTTGGTGCCATATGTACGTATGCAAAAAGACAGGTGGCAGGAAAAGTGCTCAGTGTAAAGCGGGTAAGGTAAATTGGAGGTAAAAGTGGCATAAATATAAGTGACACGTAGATTAGTGAATCAAAATACTTGTCACTTATACGTGAGTTTGCATATCACTTGACTTACCAGGATTGGTTCCTGGTTATTTGGTTGATAACAATATTAAAACGATTATCTAGAAGGGAGCATTATTAAGTATCTAATATCTGCACCAAATTTTGTGAATTTCCACATGTCCGCATCCGCAATTGTCGATATCAGTTATGTGTTCCATTTAGATTATTGAAAATCCATTTTGTTTCATTCCTATCCTAGCTGCTTGTAAATGTAATTTGTGAATTTTTACCATTTTGTGAATGAAATTTTCCTAATTTTATCAGTTGTTCCTAAAAATATTCAAAGGTCACCCAACTTTTCAGGTATTCCACTGCAACTGCTATTATTTTTGGCCCAATATTTACCGTTCGTCTTGTGAAATTCTGCGCGTCATGAAACCCGGCGCTTTGATGGTAACTACTATCGATTTGCAATCGATCAAAGTGAGTTTTTTGTCAAGAAATGCGAAAAAAATGTGAATTTTTTAACTTGAACCTTTGGGTGGGAAGAGATATGTATGTTTCTTTCTCACTCTATCTGCACTTTTCTCATTGGAAACTTTTTTGACATCACGCCCGCCATGCCCGTAACTTTCAACAAATCCCCTTTGAAAAAATTTAGACGGTGTGTTAATTTGATATGATTCTGGTGGGTATAGTGGCATTTTTCGGGCAGTCCCATGAGGCATACGGGTATCGGTATTTATCCGGTTTTCGATGATTTCGTTTTTCGATCATTTTTCCGATTAAGATATTTCGAAAAAGACGAAATGTTGAGTTTTGTTAAATATATAACAATATTGATCCTTATTGAAAAGCAATATCGTTGAAACTCTAAATCAATTACTCCGTTAAATCTGGTTTGGTTTCGATTGGTAAAGGTGAATACTGTCTTTAATTGGTTTGAGTGACACTAGTTTCAATACACTAGTTTACTACCGAAATTTCCAAAAATGGAAAACTCATACACCAGCTTTGAGCGCATTTGAGTTCACCGGAATGAGTAATTTTTACAAATAGCAATTTGTTCTGGCAAGTTTTTAATGTGCTGCGTCAGGACCTAAAATCAAAGTCAATCGCCAGTTAAATTTAAAGTTTCACATTTTATCACCACTCCACATTTTATCTTTATGTTTGATCAAATTGATTAATAACTATCATTTCAGAGGGCTTCATCAGTGGGCGTTTTAAACAGCTCAAAAACAGACCCACTCGATTACATGATCAATTTGGAGAAAGCCGGTTTTGAATCTGTGAACATTGAATATTTGAAAGACCAAGAAGGAGTTGATTTTCAGGCGATTTTCGCCAGAAAACCCGATGAAATAGTTGACAAAAGTAGTCAAGAGATAGATGAGGATATGCAAAGATTAAAGGTTGTTTGTACCAAATTTGCTTTGTTGTTTTGTTTGTAAAATACCTATTTTTTACACCCTCTGTTAGACTTAACAGTAACGTCAAAAGTGTAAAGTGAAATGTCAAATGTCATACAAAATTTGTCAAATGTCATGCGAAATGTTAAAAGTTCAATAATCAAATTTTTTCACTTTGTTTGACAATTTTGACATTTGACACATTACACGACACTTCCATGATATCAAAATCATATTAAATGGGGGTATTAGATGATACCCGACATAAATATCGGGTTGTCCGAAATTTGTGTAGGGTGGTATCAGTGTATCAGTAGTAAATCAGTGTCCCCTTTATTCAGGACCGCGTTCTATCGGAACAGCAAATCCAGTTGGTGATGCGCATAAGGCGACCAATTGTGCAACGAAAGGGTGTCCCAGAAAAACGGGGACAGTGAAAAGAGGGAAAGTGGGAACAAGATTGATTTGGTTGTTAGTTTGTGTCAAAATTGAGACAATTTGTGAATTCTTGACATCAAAGTGTTCGGAATATGACTCAGCTGTAGTGATGTAAAATTGTCATGGTGCTTTTAGCCGGCCCTGGAGCTATTTTTGCATGGCGCCAGAACAAAACGCCTGGCGCTCGCGCTTGGCGCCAGCGTAAAAACCAGAAACCAGAGAACAGAAAGAGCCATGGCGCTCTTGGTGCTATTTGAGTCTGGCGCTCTTGGCGCTTGGTGGTTATTTGCTCTGGCGCCAGTGGCGCTTTGCGCTGGAGGTGGAAATAGCGCCATGGCACTTTTGGCGCTTGGCGCCAACGTCCTGGCCTAGTGGATGCCATTAAAGATTTTGCAGTATTTATTTTGTAATTTTGTTATAATTACATCGGATGTCTATGCGCTTCATTTCTCAGTACTCTAAAATGAACACAACCAAAAAAAGTTTTCACTGAATCACTAATAAGTACCTCGTATTTACTCTTTCTAATATTTGTCTTCACTGCGCACTGCATAATGTCCATTTTTGCTCATTTGTGCATCTCTGAAACAAATGTTTTGACCCATTTTTTCATTTGGACATCAATGGCTCATATTCTTCTTTATCCCTGTGATAGGGTGCCATTCAGGCAAATCGAAAGAAAGTTTCTTGTACATTTTTATTACTTTATAAATTATTCGGGTAATGATTCATATTAAATATATGTTTAAGAGTATCGACTGAGCGGCTTTTTCAAAAAAAAATTGAATCGATATCGAAAAATTTTGATTTATAATATTGAAAACTGATCAGCCAGTGCCAGAGCTTTTGCCTTTCAAATCGTGATTAAAAACGACATTGAAAGGTTGTTTCTCCCAAGCCCAACCCCTAATTTACACACTAAAACCGTCCGAAAAAATACTCTTTTTACAAAATACCCACCTAGATTGCTGCATATCGACCACAGGAAGTGAATACAGCAGTTTCCTCCTATAACGCCTCGCATGGATAAACAGAGAAAATGCCCATTTTAGAGTCATCCAGCCCCATACTGAGGCAATCCAGTAATTGTCAGTTGAGTATAGCCAATGCCCTGGGTATTTGGGTGGGTATTTGTGTCTATATATTAGGTAGTGCTACGGTGTGGAAATGGGTAGGTATTTTTCATGTGTCATACTTCTTGGATTGTTTTTAAATAGTGATACAATGTATTTAATTTGTACTTAAGCGGGAAAATTGTAATTAATAAGTTTTTAATACATACCTATCTAGTTGATTATTCAGGGGTTAATTAGGCATATCGAGTTGTAAAATCAAGTTGTGATAGGTAGTTTCACAAGTGGAAAGCGAAGAAACAAGTAAAAAGTCGAGTGACAAATCAATTTAAATGTGGCAAGTGGAGACAAGTGGTAAATGACAAGAAAATGCAACAAAAAGACAATTATTTTACCTATAAGTATAATCAGTAAAAAACCCGCAAAAAATGAATTTGTGCAAAATAAACTTATATCTTGACTTTTTACTTGTCACTTGACTTTTCACTCACTGAAATTACCTATAATTTATTGTTGTCTTTTTAAGATACTCTTGTTGCCTTCTCCACTTGCGCAAAATTGGCACCGAATGGGACATGGTAAAAAGATACCAGTGCGAAGTGTGCAGTCAGCAGATGTAATTAGCACCAAGGCAAAAAGTATCGTGGCGCTTTTGACGCCATTTTTACCAACACTGTATGAGAGCGCCATGGCGCTTGGCGCCAAAGTATGGCGTTTTTACGCCGCTATACGTGATTACAATTTACCTGTGATGCCCTGGCCCAGTGCAGCCGCGACTGACATGTACGCCACCAGCGCGCAGGCGCCGATTAGTTGACCAATGCAGCCTGGGAAAAAGTTGTGTTTTTTAAATGCTTTTGGTGTTTTCATTTCACGTTGGAAACGTGCCAACGGTAATTAACGTATGCGATCTTCGTGAAAAGAAAAGTGATTGTCGTCAAAATTTTCTACACACTCACTAGTTGACAACGAGACCAAATGTTAAGTGGTTTTGATCCCAATTCAAAGCTTGCTGACGAGCCGACGAACGGCGTTCAATTGCAAAATTGTTGAATCATGTTGCAAATGAAGCCCTAGTGTTGAAAAAATACGGCGGTATGTGTAATGTACAACACTAGGGTTCGCCGATGTTTTTTTTCCAAATGATTTTTTTTTTAAACGTTGTTTTTAAAAAACACGATGTACGAAACGTTTTTTTCCAACCCTATACAAGACCGCCATGAAGTATGCGTGTACCTATACATAGTGTTACACGTCAGCAAACTTTGAATTGGGATCGGAACCAGTTGACATTTGGTGTCGTTGTCAACTAGTGTGTGAAGGGACGTTCAGGAAAATAAACTGACCAATCAACATCCACACTTTCAGTTTTCCGATATACTCGACATTATTCAATTGGCCTTTCATCGCCCGCCAATGTAGACATGCTGCCAAAGCGGCAAAAACTGAACTTATTAGCGAAAATAGTGTCGCATTGATAAAATGAAATTGAACGGCGAATGGTATTGCCGCGGTGACGCCGATTAATACGCCGATTATCGAATACCAAAAATTGAATTTAGGTGAACAGCGACACATTTTTTTCGACTCGAATTTTTTTTAAAGAAAAACTGAAAGACTTAAAACAACATTGAGCGCTTTGAGTTTTGTATACTGAATTCGGTGTCTGGCACTGTCTTGTGAGCTTTGCACTTGCTTATCAGTTTTTAACATAGGTACCTACCTTAGTCACGTAAAAAGTTTGAGACAAGGTTAATTAGCGTCATTCGGTATCAATTCAGATTATGCCAGGGGTCAATTCCGAAACGTAAAAACGTAAAAAATCGCATAGTTTTATCCCACCCTTAAAGCCCCCCTCGAAATACACCCAGGTTTGAGCGGGCTTTGGAAATAAACAGACACCCTTGAAGGACCACCGTAGACACTCATAAATACATACTGTAACTGTTCGATTTTACTACGTCTGAGTGTGTGGAATTTGCTTAAATTTCTGGCGAAGTGATAGCCTCCCCCCGTTGTATCCCCACCATAGTTGTTAAAACGTATTTACTTTTACTCGATAAATACGTATACTCCAGTACAGAGTAAATACGTTTACGTTTCCTCTGAAAAAAGTTCTGGTACTCGCTGTTACGTATACTGTTGTAGCATTACTACATTATCTATTATTCCACACCCTATTCTATTCTAATTTTTCTTTATTTCCATTCTAAGTAGGATTTTGGGTTCACTTCTGAACCCCTAAACTTCACGTTTCAGCCAATCCTTTATAAGTGGCTACTTGTGTGTGTTTATCAGTTCAGTTCTTTTGCCCAGATTTCGGGCCTGTTTATTTGTTGGCCTCGGGCCATGTTAAACCAAGAAAATGAAGTGATATGAAAATAAGTGGACGTGTCGCAAGGCGACGGTGAATTAATATAAATAAATGTCACATCGCACCCCAAACGTTCTATTTTTCTCACTTCTCATCTTGCCAGTGTTGGCGAGCTCTTTGGAGGCTCGCAGCTGGATAACACATTGGGTGAGCCTGCCTCTTAGCGCTGCCCAGTGTGTTACATGGTGATCGTACAACACATACAAAGTATACTGAACCTGTGCGGCTGGCAGCAGCGCCGGCAGCGCAAACAACCACCGCAGCGTAAACCCAATACACGTGCGGCGCGCCACACGAGCACCCGGTAGGCACAAGATGCCTGACACCAATGAGAATGCACCTGGAACCTCAGGGAAAATGGACTCGCGGAAAAAAGCCCGCCAAGTCACATACACGGAGCTCGAACTCACACAAAAAATCAATGAGTGGACCCTAGCAGCAGACAGATGGTCCCTATTGAATGCCGGAAATGAGCTAAATCAGCACCGCCAAGACAAGTGGCCAAAATTCAATTCACCATGGAAAGATGGCACCGAAGTGTTGGCTAAAAAAGTGCTAAAGCTGGCAGAAAAATATTTCAGCACAAAAAAAGACACCAGCATCACCATGGAAGACCCTGAAGGGGACTCAGATGACGACACAGACAAAGACACGTCGCCTGTGATCCGTCCGGTCGCAGGGGCACTACACCGCGCGGCTTACGTCCCCACCCCGCGACGCAAATTAAAAGCCAACGCAGAATCGTCAGATATTTCGGCGTTAGTGGCGGTGATGCAGCAACAAGCGCAGCAGCAGCAGCAGATACTCACGCACCTAGCTAATTTGACCATGCAGCAGGGGCAAGCAGTGGCGATGCCCAAACCATCCCCAAGCCCCGCAGCGAACGTTCCGCCAGCAACTAACCAGACCCCACAAACCGGCGACCCATGGAGATTGGGAACAGATGACCGTTTGGCAACATTACCACAGGGGTCAATACTAGAACGAATGATTGCATACATGGAACAATACGTGCTATCACCAGGGGATGGGTTACCACGATTAAGTGAGCAAGTCATACCCAACAACCGGATGAGTGTGGGACATGTAGCGTCAGTTGCGAGCAAGCAGATAAAATTTGATGGTGACCAGAAGAGCAAGACTGGCCCTTTCAAATTTTGGCTCCACATGGTCATGCAGCAGTCCATGGGGGTGCCAGAAAGCCAGCAACAGCTTTTTTGGAACAGTGTATTCCAGCAATGTTTAATCAACGATGCCCAGAACCGGTACCTGAGTATCAGGATTGCCAGACGCCACGACATCTTGTATGTGGTAGATAAGTTAATCGGAATTTACCGGTTAGACCACAAAATATACTCAGTGGCGGACTGGTACAACCTAAAAGCCATGGCCGGAGAGTCGGTAACAGAGCTATATACACGCCTGTGTACCAAATTTTACCACATCAGCGAGCGGCTATCAGACAGGGACCGGGAACAAATGATCGGTGACAAGTTGTTCATTGAAGTACCAAAACTGGTCCCAGCATCTTGCTGGTATATGTGGCAGCAATGCTGGGCTGAGGATGCCTGCACATTGGACATGGCAGTAACCATGATGGAAGCAGCGCGGCAATCAGTGGAAAGAAACCGTGCACAGTGCAAAGAAGAACAAATCCAGCCGCCCCACCAAAGGTACAGTGGGAACTGGATTTATAGGTACATTTATTTATATTAATTCACCGTCGCAAGGCGACGGTGAATTAATATAAATAAATGTCACATCGCACCCCAAACGTTCTATTTTTCTCACTTCTCATCTTGCCAGTGTTGGCGAGCTCTTTGGAGGCTCGCAGCTGGATAACACATTGGGTGAGCCTGCCTCTTAGCGCTGCCCAGTGTGTTACATGGTGATCGTACAACACATACAAAGTATACTGAACCTGTGCAGCTGGCAGCAGCGCCGGCAGCGCAAACAACCACCGCAGCGTAAACCCAATACACGTGCGGCGCGCCACACGAGCACCCGGTAGGCACAAGATGCCTGACACCAATGAGAATGCACCTGGAACCTCAGGGAAAATGGACTCGCGGAAAAAAGCCCGCCAAGTCACATACACGGAGCTCGAACTCACGCAAAAAATCAATGAGTGGACCCTAGCAGCAGACAGATGGTCCCTATTGAATGCCGGAAATGAGCTAAATCAGCACCGCCAAGACAAGTGGCCAAAATTCAATTCACCATGGAAAGATGGCACCGAAGTGTTGGCTAAAAAAGTGCTAAAGCTGGCAGAAAAATATTTCAGCACAAAAAAAGACACCAGCATCACCATGGAAGACCCTGAAGGGGACTCAGATGACGACACAGACAAAGACACGTCGCCTGTGATCCGTCCGGTCGCAGGGGCACTACACCGCGCGGCTTACGTCCCCACCCCGCGACGCAAATTAAAAGCCAACGCAAAATCGTCAGATATTTCGGCGTTAGTGGCGGTGATGCAGCAACAAGCGCAGCAGCAGCAGCAGATACTCACGCACCTAGCTAATTTGACCATGCAGCAGGGGCAAGCAGTGGCGATGCCCAAACCATCCCCAAGCCCCGCAGCGAACGTTCCGCCAGCAACTAACCAGACCCCACAAACCGGCGACCCATGGAGATTGGGAACAGATGACCGTTTGGCAACATTACCACAGGGGTCAATACTAGAACGAATGATTGCATACATGGAACAATACGTGCTATCACCAGGGGATGGGTTACCACGATTAAGTGAGCAAGTCATACCCAACAACCGGATGAGTGTGGGACATGTAGCGTCAGTTGCGAGCAAGCAGATAAAATTTGATGGTGACCAGAAGAGCAAGACTGGCCCTTTCAAATTTTGGCTCCACATGGTCATGCAGCAGTCCATGGGGGTGCCAGAAAGCCAGCAACAGCTTTTTTGGAACAGTGTATTCCAGCAATGTTTAATCAACGATGCCCAGAACCGGTACCTGAGTATCAGGATTGCCAGACGCCACGACATCTTGTATGTGGTAGATAAGTTAATTGGAATTTACCGGTTAGACCACAAAATATACTCAGTGGCGGACTGGTACAACCTAAAAGCCATGGCCGGAGAGTCGGTAACAGAGCTATATACACGCCTGTGTACCAAATTTTACCACATCAGCGAGCGGCTATCAGACAGGGACCGGGAACAAATGATCGGTGACAAGTTGTTCATTGAAGTACCAAAACTGGTCCCAGCATCTTGCTGGTATATGTGGCAGCAATGCTGGGCTGAGGATGCCTGCACATTGGACATGGCAGTAACCATGATGGAAGCAGCGCGGCAATCAGTGGAAAGAAACCGTGCACAGTGCAAAGAAGAACAAATCCAGCCGCCCCACCAAAGGTACAGTGGGAACTGGAATGGGCGGGCAAACTACCACAATGCTGATCAGAGTGTGCGAACAGAACAAAAACTGCAAAGCACCAATGCAGCATGCAGCGCACAGGCCAAAATACAGACAACTTTTGACCCAAAAACACACAAAGGGCCATGGTGCACACATTATCTGCATGGAGGCCCAATGCCCCATGATCCATCTGACTGCTTTGTAGACAGCAGATCACATTTTTTGAAAAACGTATTTTAGATCGTCTTTTATAACGGTCTTTAAAGCATAGAATGGAAAAAAGGGAGAAAATGTGCTAAAAATATGGGAAACTAGTTGAAAATGGGTAGATGAAACAAACATAGTCAAAAATCGCATAAAATAGGCAAAACGTTATGAAAATGAGTGATTTTGAGTGACATTTCTCGAAAATTTTGGCGACATTTCTCAAAAGAAATCACGTTTACGTTTTCTGCAGGGAAAAGTACGTTTACTCAGGTTTACTCATGAGTAAAAGTGAAAAAAATTTACTTTACGTTTTCTGTACTCAAGGTGTGAGTAAAAAATAAATACTTTACGTTTACGTATACTTTGAAAAAAGTTCGGTACTTTTAACAACTCTGATCCCCACCCTCAAAATTTGCTGGCGACCTAGGAAAACCTTCGAGAAAAATAGTAGCACTTTACAGATGCATGATTTGAGTAAATATATACTCACGCGTTCGTTAATATTATTTTGAACATGCACTTCTACTTTTTTGTTCTCCAAAATTTACGCTTGTGATGATAATAACACAACGTTTTACTTACTTATTTGTCGCCCAAATTTTCGTATCAAACTGCCGATGTTTCTCATAAGTGTTGAAAAGCACCGGGAAAATGGCGCTTTGGCGCCATTAAGTGTGTTGGCGCTGGGCGTTAGGTATGCTACAGTAAAACAGCGCCAAGGACCAAATGGCGCCAGACATAATTGGTGCCGTTTATTACCGTATCTCCTCGAAAAAGACCCCAGAAGTTATTAATTTTCGTCATTTTTTAGTTTTTGAGGGGGAGTCATTCAAGGGGGAGTTATCTTTTCTTCACTCGGCCAACAGGGAGGGGGGGGGGGCGTTTCTCAAGGGAGGGAGGGAGATTTTCAAGGGGGTCTTATTCGAGGATATACGGTAAATTAGAATTAGGCGTCATTGCATGTAATGGCGCCCTTAAGAAAATACTACCGGCACTTTGGGTGCAGCGACAAAAAGCGCCAGCCGCCAGATGCTAATAGCGCCATGGTATTTACAGCTCGCTTTGGCGCCTCCTATGGTCCCTGCGCTATGGCGTCAATACATAATCTTCCATTTTATTAATTTCATTAATCTCGTTCATTACCTGCTCGTTCATTATAATGCCTGTATTTTTCGGTATACCTAGGTATTTTTCGAGTAAAAAACAGTAAAAACGTTTTCACAACTTTTGCCTTAAAGGACGAATAAAATTAACCCGATGATATTTTGGCAGTCCAATACTTTTTTTATATTATATGATATTACTTATGATTAAGCCGCATTGTCCCATAAAATAAACTATTTATCAATCGGAATTTTAATTAGAATAAATCGAGGGTGGCATTTTTGGGTGGGGGTCTCCAGTGTTTGGTGTCAATGACCATTTTTTTATAGACCCCTTTATCTCGGGACTGGGTGATTATTGGAACGAACCAAACATTTGAGTCAATCCCCCGACCCCAAACCCCAACATACTCGGAGGGCATCAAAATCGGCCTACGTACGACAGAATAGGGCGACACCAAACACTGGAGACCCCCCACGCCTAAAATTCCACACTCTGTTTTTTCTATGATCGGACCCTTGCTTTATTTACAGTGAATGCTGTTGTTGTTGATGCCACGTGATAAAATATGCGCCAAATTTACCCAGTAGTGTAAACTTGAAATCTAATGGGGAATTTCTAATTTTTGGCTTTCTATTCAGATGGTATTTGGTAAACAGGTAATTAAATATCGCTGAACCGTGCTCTCAGTAGTGATGTAAAGGCACCGGGGCACCGGTGCCCCGGTGCTGGGCACCGAAGGGCACCAGCACCGGTGCTGGTGCGGTGCCATTGCAATCTTCTGGGGTGCCATGCCGGTGCCGGTGCCATTTTTTTCAGAATAGCACCGGTGCCGGTGCGGTGCGGTGCCATTTTTTTGCCGGTGCCAAAGGTGCTAGCACCAGGGCCAAAGTAAAAGGCACCGGGAAAGGCACCGGCCAAGGCTTCATGTGCTGTGCAATTTTGTCGATAGTATGTGCTTGATCATATTTCAAAAAACAGCGATATATTTACCCAACCGTTTTTGCCTATTTTGTAAACCTCCCATCATATAAATATACCTACTGTGAAATCCATTATACCTGATTTGTGATCTGATGAGCGAATCTAAAATTTTGTTGAATTTTAAATTATTTTTATATTTTATATTTATCTTACTTGTTTGTTCAAAATTTGTTGTCAGTTTATGACAGAGATATTTCCATTCTCTGTACAGCAACGACTCCGATCAGTAGACAATACTGGCTATGGACATTGCAGTGAATTAAATGTTTTATCTTTCATTTGTAATAATGTAATTGCTTCATAAAAGTGATTGCCACATCATTGTGTTCATTTTAAGTGCTCAACCATCAAAATCGGTTGAAAATTCATGGAAATATGCACTTCCAAAGGTGAGACCACTGAGAAACTGCCCGATATTTACTTCAGAAATACCAGCCCGGTGCGGTGCCTTTCGGTGCTAGCACCGGCAACCCGCCGGTGCCCTTCGGTGCCGGTGCCATTTTTTCCAAAAGGCACCGGTGCCGGTGCGGTGCGGTGCCATTTTCTGGCCGGTGCCCCAGGGTGCCAGGTGCCCTTTTCATGTGTTGGCAAAGGTGCCGGTGCGGTGCGGTGCCATTTTTCCCGGTGCCTTTAACATCACTAGCTCTCAGCTGACTAAAATTTAAATCACATGCCATACGAACTAAAAAGTGTAATTGTATTTAATTTTGAGCGAGATCAAATTTCGGTAAAATTTACGCCCTGCGCGTGCATCTACGCGGTAAAAAGTGATTTAAGTACTTGATATAAAATGTGATTGATTGATCAACTCAAGCCAATCACGTCTGGGGCCAGTCCCAGACCCTGTAAAATGTCGTGTAAAATGTCAAATGTAATGCAAGCAAAGTGTCAACAGTCATGTAAAATGGGGCAGGCCTGATACGCACACGTGCCCGATACGCACATATGCCCGTTTTTTTCACTTGACACTTTTTCAAGTGATTTTCAGATATGAGTAAAGTGAAAAAAAGTTGCGCAATGACATTAGTGAACTTCTTCACTTCACTCATATCTGAAAATCACTTGAAAATGTGTCAAATGAAAAACAGTGAAAAATGGCTATTTTTCACTGTTTTTTTTCACTTGACACATTTTCAAGTGATTTTCAGATATGAGTGACGTGAAAAAAGTTCACTAATGTCATTGCGCAACTTTTTTTCACTTTACTCATATCTGAAAATCACTTGAAAAAGTGTCAAGTGAAAAAAACGGGCATATGTGCGTATCGGGCACGTGTGCGTATCTGCACGCCCATGTAAAATAGCCTGCAAAATGACAAACACGTTTGAAATTGTACAGCGCATTTTACACGACCTTTGACACTTTGCATGACACTTGACATATTACAGTACCTGGGATTGGCACCTGCAATTGGGCTATAGTTCGTGAATTGGCTAATCACGCGACAGTGTAATATTTTTTGTTTGATACTTAGAACCCTCACCCACGCATGATCATTACACAGTTCAATTCATGCCATCCAATAACTATTTGGAAGGACTTTATTAATTTTGTTCTGCAGTAGTCAAGTTTAATTGACAAAACTGTTTTTGTGTATCTTTCATTTGGTATAAAGGTATCATATTCCGCGATCGGTGGATTACTAAGTTTGGAGAAAGTTGTTTATGCTTGTAAACTAAAGTTGCGAGTGTTGAGTTTCCCATCAAACGCCCTCAAGGATTTCAGATACCGTATTTCCTCGAAATACCTCCCCCCCCCCGGGGTTTGTTTTTTCATAGTTGAAATTTTGAGGAAGGTTATTATTTCGCCAGAAATTTTTTGAACTCGCAGTACTAATTTGTTGTGTGTCACATTTGCAGGCTAGAAAAATGCAAAATAACCATATTATATAAGAGTCAATAGACTTACCTACCTATATAATGTACGTAGACGGTATAAACCCTGTTCTAATGTATCGTATTTGCTTTAATAATCTCCTGGGGGATTATTATTCCGTCAGACTATTTTGTGGGGGGACTATTCAAGGGGGCAATTATTTTTTCGTCAAAATTTTCAAGCATGTTTGTATAAAATAGTTTCACGAATTATGCTTTATCAACACAATAATGTGCCATTTTTGTTCAAATTGGGCAAAACAAATTGATCAACTCTCTTAAGATGGGGAATAATTCAAGGGGGGATTATTTATTCCTCACTCTTCTTACAGGGGGAATTATTCAAGTGGGGGAACTATTCTAGCAAATACGGTAACACAGTCATTGTTTTAACGTGTGTTCCGCATTGCCCAGCTTTTGTGATTTACGTTCTGTTTACACTCAATTTGGGGGGGGGGGTATTTCAGGGGGTCTATTAATTCATAGTGGTCATTTTGAGGGATTATATGGAGGGGTTATTCCGAGGAAATGCGGTGCAGTGCAGTGACTTCAATGACATTCCACCCTGTGTAACTTCACTTAGTCACTATCCATCCACATTGCCACGTTTTCCCACGTTACACGTTAACATCATGTGTGAATTTCGAACAAAATTTATTGGCGCCACACAGACTAGTTTTCATGGTTCCAAAATGAAAACTGGTTCCCATCCCAATTCAATAATTGTACACATAGGTATATTTCATACCAGCTTTGTACATTGCGTTGCGCATACCGCATTATTTTTTCAACACTGTCACTTTATTAGCGACATGATTCAACACTTTTGGATTTGAACGTCGTTCGTCGGCTCTTCAGCAAGCTTTGAATTGGGATGGGAACCAGTTTTCATTTTGGAACCATGAAAACTAGTCTCTGTGGCCACAATATCACGTGGCTTTTTCATCAGTTTATTGTAAAAATGTTTATTGTTCATTCAACTAAAAGTATTATCTCTTTATTTCAGAAGTAATTATTCCCGAAACACCACATTAACCACAATCTAAAAAAAATTGTTAAAATATCAAAAAATGGAACCCTTCGAGTTGATTGGAAAGCGCAAAACAATCGAATGCGATGAAAATGAATTCAAAGTGAATAGAGGCGGCAACATCGTTTGTCAGAAGTGGACGCGTCCAGCAAAACTAAGATCACCGGAATGAATATTCACGTTTTGGAGTGATTTTTTTTTGTTTCTTGTCTGATCGTAATGTAAACCGTAATTACATGCTTGAATATGACTGCTATTTTGGGATTAGGTATATTTTTTAAATAAATATTTACGTGGAATCGTGTTTGAATGTTGCGGATTTATATGCAGGACATGGATGATTATTTAGTACCTATGAATATTTATAAAACTAAGTGAGTGAGAAAAAATAAATTCAGTCTTCTCTGGAAAAGCATTTACTATTGAGTATTGTTTATGCGTTGAGAAATGATTCAAAAGTCCAAGAAAAATTGGGAAAAATCAGTTCACATTAAATCAGCGATTATTTGAAAAGTACACTTGTGTAGTAGTTGATTGACTTAGTAAGATACAAATTAATAAGTCAATCAACTACTACACTTGGAAAGCGTTTTAGTGTCAATAATAATGCAAGATTTGTATGAATTAGGATATTTCAGGTATTCAGGATATTTTATTTTTCATTTTCCACAAAACGTTCAATTTTTTTTTGAAATGGACGAATGAATAGAAAATGTACATCACAATAGTGATGGAAAAGCGCCAGAAAAAATGGCGCCAGGCGCCAGGGGCGCCATGGCGCCATTCGGAAAGTGGGCGCCAAGCGCCAGGGGCGCCACAGAAAAAGGGCGCCAGGCGCCAAGGGCGCCATGGCGCCATTGAGAAAGTGGGCGCCAGGCGCCAGGGGCACCACGGGAAGAGGGCGCCAAGCGCCAAGGGCGCCATGGCGCCATTTGGAAAATAGGGCGCCAGGATAAAAAAGTGCCTACAACACGATGCGTGTGCTAAAAATGTTTATCCAGCACCATTATACGCGCATTCAGATCTTAATTCGCGTTCTCCAGGATGTAATGACAAAAAACAAGGCTAGGAACAAAATTTTTTTGAATAAAATCCACATGACGAATTCAAACGTAATGGAAATTTTCATTTGACAACAATCCATTCATTACAAATAGACCTTTCCAAACAATGTTTCCTAATTGCAACGATTTAAATCCATTTATTTATGATTTTGCAAGTTAGACGGTCCATCATTCTTGTCTTCTGATCCGTCAGACAGATCTGATGAACCATTGGACGAAAGATTTCCACCCACTCACACCACTCCGTCCATTTTTCTGGCAAATTTAGATCATCCACGGATGTGGCTTTCTTTTTTTTCGTTTACACAGCACTCACCATGAAACCTTGCTGGCGCCTTTTTGGCGCCCTTCTAAAGCAGGGCGCCAGGCGCCAAGGGCGCCACGGAAAAAGGGCGCCATGGCGCCTTTCAGAATGTGGGCGCCAGGCGCCACAGAAAAAGGGCGCCAAGCGCCAATGGCGCCATGGCGCGGGGCCCTTTGGCGCCCTCAAATGGCGCCAGCGCCATGGCGCCATTCCATCACTACATCACAAACCTAATACAGAATTATTCTGCAAAACCCTAACGTATACATTATTTCTTCTAATAGGAGGAAGCATTATGAATGTTTACACTGGACAAAAAGGTGTTTTATTCTATTAAAATAACAAGTATTATGTTTGAAAAGCAGGGGTCTCAAGTGGAAAACATACTCTTTCTGTACTCGCAAAATTACTCTGCTCTACCCGAGTACTCTCGAAAAGTAAGCATACAGGCAAGTACAGATACTTTTTTCAAAATATGCATACCTATGCGTATTTACTTCGTACTTGAGTATGCATACTTTTTGAGTAAAATTAAACTCTCATTTACAACTGTGCTGCCATGGATTAGCGGGCAGACAGAATTAATCATTAGTCTGCAGCACAGTTAGCCGAACCAATCATATTATTTTCACATTAACCATTTTTAACGACTGTGGATCCGACTGACGACAGGTCTGAATGTAACTATAAATATAGTGATCTGAGACCCAATCAACACCAAATCAATTCCCGAGCTTCACACGCAGTACTTTAGTATACCGCATTTCCTCGAAATACCCCCCCCCCCCCTCGAAATACCCCCCTCAAAATGGGCACTATGAATTTGTGGTGCAGGAAATGCATAACAGACGTTCAAAACACTTACTGTGTTACGTTAGAACATCGTTTATACCATCTACATCCTTAGCTAAGGCTGTAAAAACTTGTAAATGGTGGTTATTGTTGCATTTTTCATGCTTTTCTCTCAAAATTTTCACTCTGACAAAATAAAACCCCGGGGGGTAATTCGAGGAAATACGGTACCTATTTACGTATTTATCGAGTAAACGTAAATGCGCTTTAACAACTACGACAGGGAGGATTTATTTTTCCTCACTCATCTGACTGGGGGAAATTATTCAAGATGGGGGAATTATTTAAGATGAAGAATTTTTCAAGCAAACGCGATACCTAAATACCACATTTCTTCTAACAGAAGGGCAGGTCTCTAATAGAAGAGCGTCTCCAACAGAAAGAAGGTACACTTTTTCGACTTAATTTGGGCCACGAAATAAATAGAAAAGCGGTCTCCAATAGAAGGTACAGAAGTGCTGGAATAATGCCAATTGCATAAAAATAGAAAATATAAGCGGATTCTGTGATTTAATGACTTTGGTCCATTGATTTTGTGCTATTTTAACATCAAATGTTAAATTTTCATCATTCTATGAACTGTCTCTGATGAAACACTTTGAAAAACCTCGGCAGAACTTGAAAAAGTTTGGCTGAAATGTTGACGAAAATAATAGAAGGGCAGTCTCCAAAAGAAGGGCAGGTAAACAAGTTGACGAAAAAATAGAAGTGCACATTTCTATTATGCTGCGATTACAGCTTGAGCGTAAAATGGACAGGCGTAAAATTGATTTTTGGACGTAAAATTAATTACAGGTGAATGGATAAAGATATGGCGTTGTAATTTCAGTCAAAGAGGGCACATGCAGATGTTGCTTGTATCCAAAGCTCATCAGTTTATTTTAATTGGACTAGAAGTTATGAATTTTGGTGCAAATGTTTTTAATTTTACACCCTAATTTTATGCAACTTACAGCGCATAATTGAAAAAATTGTGCTAAAATTCATAACTCCCAGTACGATTCAAATATACCCATGAGCTTTGGACACAAGAAACGTCTGCATCTAAGCTTTCTTTGACTGAAATAAAAATGTCATATGTCTATCCATTCATCTGTAATTAATTTTATGCCCAAAATCAATTTTACACCCAGTCAATTTTACGCCGGAGCTGTAATCACAGCATTAGAAGAAATACGGTAACAGCCTTTCCGTTGATTTCATTATTCGCCAATCTGACAACAGTTTTATTGTGTTTATTTTGCGCATTTTATTTTGCTGTTTTATAAATGGCGACGCATTTTAATTACAATGGAAAAATCCATCAACAATACCGTAATGCAATATCACAAACGTTCATTTTCTTATACAAACAATTATTCAATGTGCATAGAATAGGTACATTGGATGCGGGGACTCATAGCATTATGAAAGTATGCGGTTTTTCAAACATGATTTAAGGTTTTATGGATCTTCAGATATATTCACATATATCACACGTTCACAAACCCCGAACCGAAAGTGTTTGAAAGTTATCCACCTGGGCAGATTCATCCCGTCATTTATCGGTTACCCGTAAATATGTAGACAGACTGGTGCTTTATTTACGGTGCTATGTTTAATAGGTACCATAAATTGTCAATTAATGGGACTGTCGCATTATTGTTTTCCACACATTGTTAGGGGTCACACACACTATTGGAGGGGGCGTATTCATTTTTCACAATACTACAAACAAAAAGTTGAAACACTCAGCCATATTTTAAGATCCACCCCCTATTGAAGCTAGCACATTTTCACACTTTCTAATATTCAAGGGCAGCATTCTTTGTTAGATAAAGTTACCTTTGATTATTGTGACAATGTTTGCACAATGAAAAACATACATTGAACGTATACTCTGCTCCTGCTGACCGCACGGTTTACACGCGCACTGAGTTATGTCTGACGTTGGAAGTGTGCCAGCGTAGCCAACGCATGGACTTGTGAAGTATCGACAAAACTTGTTGATAAAATGTAAGCAAACGTACCGTATATCCTCGCATAAGACCCAAAAACTAGGACGAAAAAATAACTCATTCTCGAATAACTCCCCCCTCTTGAATAACTCCCCCCTCTGTATGAGAAATATGATACAGTATTCACAAAAATGACCGATGAAAAGACACAAGAATGTTAACGTATGGCAGCGACAGCAGATTCATAACGTGTACGCAGTGTATACACACTAGTGATGGAATGGCGCCATGGCGCAGGCGCCATTTGAGGGCGCCAAAGGCCCTTTCTCCGTGGCGACCTTGGCGCCTGGCGCCCTGCCATAGAAGGGCGGCAAAATGGCGCCAGCAGGCTTTCAACGTGAGTGCCTCGTAAATGAGAAAAAATACAAAAGCGCGTCAGTGGATAACGGAAATTCACCAGAAAAATGGACAAAGTACTGACATTGGATTGAAATTTTTCGTCCAACGCATAGGCGGCGCAAGGTCCCAATTTGCGCTTGTGACATTCACATTAGCCAAAATTTCATCTTGTGACACTTTCTTACCAGAGCCCTTATGTGAAGTTGGCAGCCAGCCAAAAAGATCAAACTTGCTATAAATACGACAAATATTGGCTAAAAATAGATATATAACCATGTATATAGATGAAAATAGTGATTATAAAGGTGAAAATTGGCAAAATGGAGACAATTTAAGCAATTTTTGACTAATTTTGAGCTTTCACTCTCATTTTTGTTTGTGAATGTCACAATGTGACAGTGAAATTTCCGCTTGTGACACCAAAAATTCCGCTTGTGACATTCACAAGTGTACAAGCACTTACGCCGCCTATGGTCCAACGGTTCATCAGCTAAGAATGATGAACCATCAAACTTGCAAACTCATAAATAAACGGATTCAAATTGTCGTAATTCCATTTCCGCCAGCTTCCATGTCGAATCCATGTGAAGTGAATGCATTGTTTTGTCTAATGGAAATTTTCATCATGTCAAGTGAATGTCAAGTGGGAGTACGATTTTATTCAAAAATTGTTGCTAGTTGTTGATTTGTTGCTTTTTTGTTGATTACATACTGGAGAACGTGAATACGGAAGTGAATTTGTGCAATACAGTGTTGGAAAAACACTTCTAGCACACACAGGGTATTGTACGCATTTATTTACCCTGGCGCCCTAACTTTCAACTGGCGCCATGGCGCCATTGGCGCTTGGCGCCCTTTTTCTGTGGCGCCCACTTTCCGAATGGCGCCATGGCGCCATTGGCGCTTGGTGCCCTTTTTTCTGGCGCTTTTCCATCACTAATACACACCTACCTATTTTGTTGCTGTTGTTAAATACCTGGATTACATGAGTTGACATAATGCATTCATACAATGAATCAAATGCAAGTTTCCTTAGGAAAAAATAACTCCCTCCCTTGAATAACTCCCCCCTCAAAAACTCTGACGAAAACATAACTCCCCTGTGGTCTAATTCGAGGATATACGGTATTCAGGCATCAGGTTTCGTCACAATTTCCTATTTCTTCTCTCCGCACAGTTCTCAGTTTGTCTCAGCTCTGTTTGTTAGCAATAACTCGGTTTCCAGCGCAAGGAAGTGACATTTTTCAATCAGCGTGAAATTTGGACGTAAGCCAAATGCAGTCGACAAATTGACAATGCATTTCGCGATAAACAAAATGGTTGGTTTCTTTCAGTTGAGCAGCGTTTCCGATATTCTTGCAGCCTAGTCACAGAGGGATCCGCGCTTCCGGATTCCCTAGTGATGTAAAAGCGCCATGGCGCTGGCGCCAAATGGAAAAGCGCCATGGCGTTTTTGGCGCTGGCGCAATTTCGCTGTGGCGCCATTGGTGCTTGGCGCCATGCCCATGAAGAGCGCCATGGCGCTTTTGGCGCTTGACGCTACTTTTGACCGGCGCCGGGGACAAAATACCGGATGCTAGGCTTCCGGGTACTAGGCTTTTGTGTGGTGGAGATGGATTTTAGAGTTAGATTTTGGAGGCTAGATGGATTTTCAGGTGCTAGGCTTCCAAAGTTAAATCTGGGGCTTACATTATTCATACTTTGTTATACACCGAAAGTTATGAAAAGTGCATAAAAACAAGTTCAATTCTCAGATACTTGTCCAAACCGCAATGATGCACTTTATGCCGATGGCACACACTGTATCTTTCAACAAACTACACAAGGATTTGATGACTAATTACAGCAGTGATATAATGCCGTATGATGGGACTCCATTAGTTGCTACAATATCCATACAGTTGGAAAGAGTTGTCGCTGTGGTACCTTTTGCTGTATTTGTGCACATATTTATTGTAATCACTGCTCAACTTATTTACTTTTGCTATAAAACGCTGTAATTATGCAGAATACAGCAGATGAAACACTCAAACTGCTGATATGGAACATGTATCACAAGACATGGGGGTAGGCACCCATGATTGACATCGACAAATATTTAAAAAATTATTATAATGTTTGAATACTTGAAATGCTTATTGCAGAAATGGTTTCTGTCAATACCTCACTTCTGTCACATTTTTAGATAGCAATTGATTATATTTATGTTTGTTGTATTTATAAACATTTTCAACAAAAAATCAGAGAGAAAGGTTAAAAATGAATGAAATTTGAATTTGGGCATTTGGAGTAAGGAGACCATTGCACCTAAATCTCGCTACATTGAGCAGTTTTTTTAAAGCTGAGAATTCCCATTCAAAAATGTGAACAACGGCGTTCCACGGTAAGTGAAATGATCGACTATACTGACATATTTAATCTTTTGAAATCCCACACATTTTTTATCAGAAAAAAGAGTAAAACAGTGTGATAATCTTTCTCATTCACTTTACATCTGCTTAACACGCATCCGTAACTGTGGAACACAATTCCTAATGCCTGCACTTCTACATCCATCACTAACATGTTACATTTCTTTGCCAGCACCACATTAAAAAGTGTGAACAAGTGATTAAAAAGTGTGACAAAAAGTGTCATCTCACAAATTTTTGTGAAATCACAACCTGGAAGAACTAGCATGCTTGGTGAAGTATTGGGAGGGCGGTGCACTAGTACGCACAAATGCCCATTACGCACATTTTCCCGTTTTTTCACTTGACACTCTTTCAAGTGATTTTCAGACATGAGTGAAGTGAAAAAAAGTTGCGCAATGGCATTAGTGAACTTTTTTCACTTCACTCATATCTGAAAATTACTTGAAAAAGTGTCAAGTGAAAAAAACGGGAAGATGTGCGTGATGGGCATTTGTGCGTAATAGGCCTGCCCCGTGTTGGGAGGTGTCATTGTGAAGTCACTTCAAGACACTACTGCACACATCTAGACCCCTATTTTTGTCTATGTAAATTTTCTTTCAAGTACATTACACTCACATTACCTATCTCTCATCACTGCAATAAATATTGAAACATTAATTTTCAAATTCAGAGTTGGCTGGACAAACAGTTGACATGGAAACCTGCAGATTACAATGGAACAAAAAGATTGTTCTTGTTGGCAAAATCTATTTGGAATCCAGATATTGGAATGGAAGAACAGTATGTATAAAGTTTTGTGAAATATATTTTTGGGTTTCATTACCCTTATCTGAGTCTTTATGTAATCCAATATGCCTAGACACACTAGTTTTCAACACACACGAGTTTTTTTGTTGAAAATTCATAATCAGCTTTTGAATGAATTTGAGTTTACAGAAAAAGTGATTTTTATTTCTTTCTATCAACTGTAGTTGAAGTCAGTCAGAAATGTCTGTCAAGCTTCTTTCCCACCAATGTCCGTGGCAGGTTATCCAAATAAAATCTCAGCGCAAAGGCAATTTTCTATCCCTTCCAGCCCAGACAATTCATAGAAATAGGATTTTTATTTTTCTTCATTTTAGATCCTTAATTCAGATTATTTTGTATGTATTTATTAAAAAAACAAAAAATGTGATTGGGATTTATTTTATTTTATTTTTTAAATTAAAAAATGGTATTTTTTCACAGAGTTCACACTGAAAGAATGATCCCAGAAAATGAACTAGTAGTAATTGTACATTTTGATGGAGTGGTTGTATTTGATGTCAGAGAGAAAGTGGAATTCTTGTGCAGATTAGAGGCAAGTTTTTCTTAAATATTGACTATCAAAATTTAGAATTTTATTTTCAACTTTCACCATCTTAAAATCATTTATTTCACTTATCTGCAGATGATCCATTTCCCTTTTGACTCACACATATGTACAATGACATATTTGAGCTGGATGTATCCAGATACATTCATGGTGATCAAGAATGCAAGTGTGATTAAAGAACAGAGGGAAACTGATGTCAATCAAGGTAATCTGTTTGAGAGTAAAAACACTGTCTATTAGTCATAAGGCATAATCATTCCAAAGCACAAATTTGATTTCTAGTATTTGCACATAAGGCTCTCACAAAAGGCACTTTATCGTTTTTGCTCACACACATGCTTTGATGTAGAGTATCTCTTAAACACCTATCAGAGTTATCAGAATACATCATGTGAACCCCCACATTGTGAACGTTGTTAACAATCATAATTTCCAAATACCTATACCAAATTTCCTTGTTAAAGTCACAACTGTCTAATAATTTCATCAATAAATACACTCAGAATTCAACCTACTTGGATTCACTGTCGATCTTGGTCGACTGCACTATGTAACTGAGAATCAAAGCTATGATACTGCAACTTTCAGCATCAAACTCAAGCGGAGGGCATATTTTTATGTGATGATGTTCATGCTGCCCGTGGTTATGATCACTGGTTACATACTTGCTGGGCTGTTTACACCTGATGAAGCAACTTTGCCAAGATATCAGAAGGTAAGAATTGAAGCCATTCATGACCTTTTACACAACACGAAAGGGGTATCTGATGATATGCATGAACCTTCATGAAGTGGCTTCACATTTCTTCCCGATATGATGGCTTCATGCAGCTCCAAACCCACTTAACTAAGAATGCAAGCTATGGCACTTTTAATAGTGTCTCACTAAATTGGATGTGATAATAATAGTCAGAGCACGTGAGGTCTTTGTGGAATTTGTTTGCAAGGCAGAAATGTTGAAGTGTCTTCATGGGGCCACTGCAAGTGCATCACATAATTAGATATTTCCTCATGTACAATTTTTTGCATCCCTTGCCTTGATCCTACTTCAAACAATTCAACCTCCCAACTTGACAGACAGACATTGGTTTGAAAGGTGTGTTGACACATGCAGTTGTCCTCATGTCAATCACAGAAACAATGCCAAAAACAAGCCTGGGGATCCCATATTTTGGCCATTACCTACTGTGTCAAATTGTTTTGTGTGGTCTGTCCACTATTGTGGCCACAGTTCTGGTTTACTTGCAATCTCTAAGCACTATGGGCATTGAACCACCGAAATGGCTTTGCAAGGTTGCCAGGGTCAGTTGAAAACTGTTTAGATACTTTTGTGTAATCTTATCATATTTTTTAGCCTTTTTCAGGTTGAAAGTGAAGATAAAATGAAATTTTCAAAGAGATTAGTTTTGAAAAAAGCTGAACATTCTGATGGCAAGAATATGCAGCATCAAACAAATGAACCCAATGACATTGATATTGCTGTGTGTATCCAAATATGGTGTTAATTTTGCTTCAAAAACATTTTTGGTTCAATAATTTTCAGAAAAGGGAAATTGGGTATCAGGCAACTGTCATCAGAAACATTTTGGATCAGATTTTAGATGCAGAAAATCATGTCACACACACTCACGGATATGGGACACATGTTACAAAATGGGGTTTGATATGTTTTAAATTAGATGTGTGTTTGTTGTTTGTCACTGAGATGTGCAACATTCTAATTTTTCTGGTGCACTTGATCGATCCACAAGATAATGATACCACTATTTGATAGGTAGAAGTGCTCCATACAATATTGCTTCGAATCATCGCCCCTTGAATAAAATTCCCTCGAATTAACCCCCCCCCCAAAAAAAAAATGGGATGTGGAAATAATAAGCCCCACCCCCTCCAAATACCCCCCTCCGGAATGATGTACTTCATGTACCTAATAAATACGTCATGTATGCAATGTACATTATGTGTTTATTACTGCTAATTTGCATTGCAGCTACAAATAACTAGTTTGTGTAGCTATCTATGTTTTTATGTCGAAATATATATCCTGTTTAGACACATTTATTACCTTTTCTGGGTACGCAAATGCCTACTATTTACTACGATCCTTACGAAAATTTCTGACGAAATGAAAAAAAACCCTTCGAATAACCCCCCTCGAATTAACCCCCCTCAAATTTTGCTGGCAAAATAATAAACCCTCATGGGGGTATTTCGAGGTAATACGGTACACTCGATGAATGCTTTTTCCTGCACATTCTATCTCAATTTTTGGACAATTTTAATTTGATTTTATAATCGTGTGTTTACTTCAGAACGATGCATAGTGTGCGGTCCCCAAAGTTATATAAAATGGCGCTTCGCACACTCGTTTACTACCTGTACTGTCAGATTTTGGTAAACTAATAAATCAGCTTTGAACGCGTTTCAGTTTAAAATACCGCAATGTGGTGTCTGTGTCGATGAACAACTCAATAAATATTTTACAAGGATATTCAGAATCAGAAAGCCGACACACTTGCTCACTAAATTATTTTGTTCCACTTCATGTACGATTACTTATGTCTTAAATTCGATTCTCAATGGGCGGATTTCAAGTGGTCTATTGTTGATTTGGATCGGGGCCCTTATGTGAAGTTGGCTTATGTCCAAGTTTGTATTTGGATACGGTGGGGTATTGTAGTAGAACAAGAGTAAAAGACAGGATTTCCGTCCGAGTCACTGATAATTGCCGCGGAATGCGATCAAACGACCGGAAATGGCGGTCCACACAAGCATGTTGGTTCGTCATCGTTAATGGCGGTATACAAACGGGTGTATCCAAAAATTGTTTTGGAGTGGACGTCACATACATTGGACGTTAAATTCCTGTGTGCCGTACCGGTAGCATCGGCATATTTTAAGGGGATTATTATATTTCTTGAAAATCCGCGATCAATTTATTTTGTTGTTAATACTCAATATTTTATACTTAATAAATACCGTATTTCCTCGGAATACCCACAGGGGGTTTATTTTTTCAGAGTGGAAATTATGAGGGGGTATTTCGAGGGCGGGTTGTAGTAAAGAATGCTCTAATTCATACACTAACTGGTAATAAATGCAGCGAACGAGGTTGTACTTGGACGTATCTAGGTGTATCGCTACACGAACCAGTCTGCGATGCTAATTGGTTCCAATTTATACACCATGTATATCGTATACATGATATACCTTCTTCCATGTATACCTTGGAAGGGTTAATTCAAGGGGGGTATTTGAGGAAATACAGTAAACTCGGCGGACTTTTTGGAAGTCATTGTTCTACGGGATTTTTGTACGAGTGTGACTAATTAAACTTGGCATATGTCCAAGTTTTCGCGTGTCATGCAAACAAGTTTAACGATGCACGATTTTTGTTCACGTCGCCAATAATGGCAGCGGAATGCAATTAAGCAAAGCTTGTGTTTACTTAATCACATTCAGCGGCCATTATCGTGACGCGAACAGGAATCGGGCGTCTTTAATCTTTTTGGTATGAAACGCAAGGAATTTGGACGTGTGCCAAATTTCATACGTACTTTTTCGGAGGAATCTATCTGGGCCGCGACGATAAGATCGGGCCTAATGCCTTACAATCCGACTTTCTGTAACGATATGTCTATCAAATTCATATCGTTCTCTTAGAAAAGGTCGGATTGAATTAAATGTATCGTGAACCGAATGGAATCCGTCCATTCAGATTCGAATTAAAAAAGATACGTCATTGGGAACCAAGGGCCGAATACCTGATTCGTTTCATGTCCGCCGAGTTTACTCAGATTTAAAGGCCTTTAAGCAATATTCACATTCTATTAACATAAAATGTTTGAGAGATTTTCCGACATGTCAGGGGTAGTGATGATAAAAGCGCCAGAACTTTGGCGCCATGGCGCTTTTCCGACCAATAGCGCCAAGCGCCAATGGCGCCAGAGCAAAATGGCGCCAAGCGTCAGCGCCAGGCATTTTGTTCCTGGCGCCGGCCAAAGATAGCGCAGAGCGCCAAAAGCGCCATGGCGCTTTTCATGAGTATAGCGGCAAGCGCCAATGGCGCCACAGAAAAATAGCGCCAAGCGCCAAAAGCGCCTTGGCGCTTTTTGCTTTGACGCTAGCGCCAGGCGCCAGCGCCATGGCACTTTTACATCACTAGTCAGTAACGATGGCAAACCCTTGTGAAAAAGTATTTAAATTTTTAAGTATTTTTTCAAAAATGACTTTTTGAATTTTTGAATTTTTATCCAAAAGACTTTTCAAATTTCGAATTAAGTTTTAGAATTTTCGTATTTTTTGGGTAGTTTTCGAAGATTTTTGGTAGTTTTCGAATTTTTTTGGGTACTTTTCGAATTAAAAAAAATAGTTTTTGAATTTTTTTTGGGAAAAATTGGATAAAAAGCTTTAAATGCAGTGTTTGGGTGCTCATAATGCTTGTATAACTCTTTAAACCTTATTTTCACAGTTGTTTAGAATTTACATCCATCAATGAACTGGGGATAGCATTCAAAAAATAACCCGTGATTTATATTTTCGAAAATCACAATAAATATAAATAACCTGTGATTTATATATATTTATATTTTTTTCAAATTCTGAGTGATATATTTAGATATATTTTTGAAATTTGAAAATAAAAACACTGAGAAAATCACTCATACTAGATATATTGTGCTTTATGACTACACAAAAAATAGGTATGTAAGCACACATAGTACAAAAATAACTGAAAATAGGCAAAAACACATGAACTAGTGATTTTGAAAGTGAAAATGTATAAAGGGTTATGAAAATTAGTGATTTTGGGCAAAAATTCTGGTAAAATTTTGCAAAAATCACTCCAGATAGGGGTTAACCCCTACCAATCCCTCCATTCGAGACCCCTTGGTAGTTGTTGTAAATGTGCCTGGTCTTGACATCATACATAGTTGTTAAAATGTAAATACGTTTACTAAAAAAGTACATATACTCAAGTACTCACTAAATACATTTATCTATACTTTAAAAAAGTACCTGTACTTGCCTTTACATATACTTTTTGAAAGTGATCGACTACAGAAAATGTATTTAAGATAGGCTGTGTTATTGGCTTTTTCAAGGCAAAGATGGGAAAAGGGAGAAAAAAGTGAGAAATAGGAAAAAAATTGCTGAAAACAGCTGAAAATAGGCTCATAACCCATGAACTAGTGTTTTTGAAGGTTAAAATGGTATGAAAGGTATGAGAATTAGTTATTTTGAGAGAAAATTAGGGCAAAATTGCTAAATAAATACTCACTTTTACATTTTCTGGGGTAAAAGTATTTTTCTGATGTTTACTCATGAGTGAAAGTAAAAAATTTTACTTTAGTTTCCTGTTCTCAGGGGGTGAGACAAAAACTAAGGGGGTGATTTTGCCTAAACTTGCTCAGCGTACCTATTGTATTGAATGAATAGTGCTTGTGAAATGATACAAAATTAATGGATTGTGGGATATTAGAGTACATTTTTTGTGCTTGCAAATAGTAAATAAAGCCCATAATATCAACTGGAATTGAAATAAAGCATGAGTGATTTTTTGAGATTTTTTTTAGCTTAGAGTTATTTTTCCAGTAATTTAATTATATTTTCTGATAACCTAGAGTGATTTATATATATTTATATTTTTTTCAAACTTGGAGTAATATATTTATATATATTTTCCAAAAAATAAGTGATTTTTTCGAATGCTAACTGGGGAAAGGCAATGGGAAAGGAAATGGGGAAAGGCAATGAAACAAAACATTCTCAAAATCAATACCGATACACACAAATTATCTGTAGTGAGTGCACACAGATGAGTTCTCTTGACTCATAACCTCTTTTCTAGAGAACTCAAAACTCATAGTTTTTACATTTTTATTATAGCTCAGACAAATCACAAGTCAGTTGTCAATTGATTTAGAACGTTGAACTTCAGAATACATATCAATACCTTGAATTCACTAAAATCGATTTTTATGTATTTTTTTCACCGTGTGCTCAAAAATTCCAAAATTCGAAAACTTTTTCAAATTTTCGAATCTTTTTTTGGAATCGTTACTAGCCAGGCGTCTATTAACAGTGTCTGAAAGTGGTACCGGGCCAATACAGTATCTAACAAACATAAAAAATACCCCCCCCTCGAAATACCCCCATCTGGAATAACGTACATCATGTATGCAAAGTACATGGTGGCAATCCCAAGCCCTGTAAAGTGTAAAGTACAGTGTCAAATGTAAAGTCAAATGCAAAGTCAAATGTCAAATGTATAGTAAAGTGTCAAATGTAAAGTCAAATGCAAAGTCAAATGTCAAATGTAATGTAGTGTCAAATGTAAAGTAAAGTGTCAATTGTGTATCCAAATCTTATTTTTCATATCCAAACCTTATGTTTTTGTATCCAAATCTTATGTCGAAAAATAAGATTTGGATACAAAAACATAAGATTTGGATATGAAAAAAATACAATTTGGATAAACAATTCACACTTCATTTTACATTTGACACTTTACTTTACATTTGACATTTGACTTTGCATTAGACTTTACATTTGACACTTTACTTTACACTTTACAGGGCTTGGGACTGCCCCATGATGTATTTATTGATGTATATTCACATCGCAGCTACTCATAGAGAAATATGTGCACCAAACTACTTGATGTCTGTTTAAATATTTACCGTAAGTCACGTTTATTACCAGTTATGGGTGTGTAAAAGCCCATTATTTACTAACTCCCTTTGCGAAAATTTCTGGCAAACAATAACCCCCCCCCTTGGAATACCCCTTCAAAATTTCCATTCTGAAAAAATAAACCCCCTGGGGGTATTTCGAGGAAAAACGGTACATTTTGCCGCATAATCTCATTTTCCAGAGTTCCTGGTTTTTGACATAATTAAACACGAGTATTGTGCAAATAACAGTCTGTTACTGATAAGTGATAAGGGTGGTGAGCAGATTTCTTCCAACCTGAATGACAGAATTGAAAAAGTGATGACGCTGACCACAACAAAAATAAAATGGCAACAAAATGGGCAGTCTTTGTGTTTTTTGCAGCACTTATTCACTGCGCTGCACCAGCTAAAATTCTACTCTTTCTTCCTGCTATTTCTAAGAGTAACATAATTTTTTACAATAATTTGGCCGACATTCTCACAGATGCAGGTATGCAGTGATATAAGGGCACCGGTACCCCGGTGCTTGGCACCGAAAGGCACCAGCACCGGTGCTGGTGTGGTGCCTTTGCAATTTTCAGAGGTGCCATGCCGGTGCTGGTGCCCTTTTTCAGAATAGCACCAGTGCCAGTGTGGTGCGGTGCCTCATAGGGTGTCAAATTTCCGTTTCCGTTTTCCGTTTCCGCCTTTCCGCAGGAAAATTTTATACCTTTCCATTTTCCGTTTTCCAGCAGCTGAAATTTTTTTACCTTTCTGTTTCCATTTTCTGGCAGCTGAAAATTTTTTACCTTTCCGTTTTCCATTTTCCGGCAGCTGAAAATTTTTTACCTTTCCGTTTCTGTTTTGCTGGCCCATTTTTCCATTTTCCAGCTGAAAATTTTTTTACCTTTCCGTTTCCATTTTTCCAAGCCATGTTTCCATTTTCTGGCTCGATTTTCAGTTTTCTGGCATTTTTCCATTATTTTTCCCATCTGTATTTATCCTTTTCCACTATGGTGTTTTTTTCTACCATGTTCTTCTGTCATTCATAATTTTTATCTGTATCCAAATCTGTATCGGACGTGCTCACAAAGACGTGAAGAGAGAGACATGCTCACAAAACTCGGAGTCAAGATGTTTGCTGTCGATTCTGCTTGGAAATCCCAACTACCTGGCCAGTCTGCGCAACATCACCACACAAACTGATTTGGCTGATTTGTCAACCTGCGACATCAAGTTACGACCACCCACCTATCGATTTGGGAAGACTGCTGATTCTGCAAATGTTGCCGAATGGTCAAGCCCTCATGCAACACATCAAGGAAAGTGCAGCAGAAGTCCAAGTCGATGGATGTTGGATAAAAGACCTGCTGTCAATGCAAGATGTGAAATTTGTTCATTTGATTGAGGAAACTTTTGTGTATAAGCTTTTCTGTTTTCCCATGCAAACATTGTTCAATTGGTTTTTGTAACTTCAGATATGTGAAACTTGTAAACTCTGTTGTATCTCTTACCTTTTTATGATTATCCAAGGTCATATAATCCGGTTACCCCCCGAGGAGTTGAGTAGTAGTGTAGATGGGGTTATTACCAAACCAGCGATTGTTATGTTTCAAGTGCACACCACCTGTGACCTTTTGTGATGCATGTTCAGTTCAGCACTGTGCAATAAACTTGCTCTCCCAACTGTGTCTTGGGGTTACTTGTGGGCCCCCATGTTGACCCACATCTACTCCAACTTTATTGTTGTTGTAGTGTATTTTTTCTACCTTTTTGATGATTTTTTGTTGGTTCAGTTAAGCTTGAACTATGAGTGAAGTTACTGGCATGATCCATAGTTGCAGAATGTGCAGCTACCACAATCAATACCAAACAGGCAAACCTGCATGCAAATTTGTCCATTTCCGTGCAAATTTCACTTTTTTTCCATTTCCGTGAAAATTTTGCTTTACGTTTTCCATTTTCCGGCATTTCATTTTTCCGTTTTCCGTTTTCCGGCTGATAAATTTTTTTTACCTTTCCGTTTTCCGTTTTCCGCTGAGTGAAAATATTTTACCTTTCCGTTTTCCGTTTTCCGTAAAAAAATTTTTTTGACACCCTAGTGCCTCATTCAAATGTTCCCTTAGGTGTTACATGGCATGATGTACATTATGTACCGTATTTGACCTAATAAACACCTTCCCGGTCACGTCCGGCAGCCATTTTTTGATTTTACTTCTTATATCCTATCCCCAGTTCTAGGGCGCCCCCAAGGCTGAAACTTGGGGGAGATATTGGCGCAACCCCCCTCTACTTCGCATGAATTGGGGGGGTCGCGGCGACCCCTCTCAGGGTGGGTCGCCCTAAGTGCAAATTTTTTTGTGGCTTTTTTGGTGTCCCACAGCAGGTCCGGCACCCGCTGATTTCTGAGTTGTGGGAGGGGTATAAAGCTAAAATTTTGGGTATGTGTTACCAACACCCCTCTCCAACTATACACTATTCAATAATGTGAGATTAATGTGAAATTTTTTTCGAAAATTTGCTTATTCTCTAAAAAACACCACTCCCCAATAGATGGATGACAAAAAATTCACTTTTTGGAACTTTTTTATTAGACACTTGAAGAGCTGGTTTATGATACTTTAAAGGGAAGGGTTTAATGTTTAAAGTTATGTAAAGAACCATACCTCTAAAATGCCTGCATTGCAAAATTTACTTAGGGTGAATTTTATGACATCATCGCAGGAACAAAAATTTACAAAATTTACACTTTGAAATTCCCCCCAAGTCAATTTTGCAATGCAGGCATTTTAGAGGTATGGTTCTTTACATAACTTTAAACATCAAACCATTCCCTTTAAAGTATTGTAAACCATCTCTGCAGGTGTCTAATAAAAAAGTTCCAAAAAGTGAATTTTTTTGTCATCCATCTATCGGGGAGTGGTGTTTTTTTTAGAGAATAAGCGAATTTTTGAGAAATTTTTCACATTAATCTCACATTATTGAATAGTGTATAGTAGGGGAGTGGTGTTGGTAACACATCCCCAAAATTTTAGACTCATACCCCTCCCACAGCTCAGAAATCAGCGGGTGCCGGACCTGCTGTGGGACACCAAAAAAGCCACAAAAAAATTTGCACTCAGGGCGACCCACCCTGTGAGGGGTCGCTGCGACCCCCCCAATTCATGCGAAGTAGAGGGGGGTTGCGCCAATATCTCCCCCAAGTTTCAGCCTCGGGGGCGCCGTAGAACTGGGGATAGGATATAAGAAGTATAATCAAAAAATGGCTGCCGGACGTGACCGGGAAGGTGTTTAGAAGAGCGCTTTTCTATTTTTTCATCCACTTTTTACCTGCCGTTCTATTGGATGCTGCCGTTCTATTTTTCCACCAATTTTCCCCCACATATTTCTCATTTCAACATACCGTATTTCCTCGAAATGCCCCCTCAAAATGTGCACTATGAATTTCAAAGCCCTCCCTCGAAATACCCCCTCCATATTGAGTGTAAACGGAACGTACACGACAAAATCGATTGTTTGTGATCCGGGAAATGCAGAACACACATTAAAAACAATGACTGTGTTAACACACGCCAAGCGCCAAAGCGCCAGCGCCAAGCGCCAGCGCCAAGCGCCAGCGCCAAGCGCCAGCGCCAAGCGCCAGCGCCAAGCGCCAGCGCTATGCATGTTGTGGCTTTTCATGGGTATAGCGCCATGGCGCTTTTTGCTTTGGCGCTAGCGCCGGACGCCAGCGCCGTGGCGCTTTTACATCACTAGTTAGAACCTGTTTCTTACCATCTACATACTTATGTACATCAATAAGCTCTTATACGTTGTGCTTATTGATGCATTTTTCGTCATCTGTGTATGTTACAAACAACAAATTAGTACTGAAAGTAAGAAATTTAACCCCCCCTCAAATGCTAGGTTGCAAAGATATCCCTTGATTTGAACTGTTTGAACTCTGGCGCCACTCATTGTCATTCGCTGGCACATACACTTTCCCATTGAATTAGCTGCACACTTGTTGCAAAAGTGTATTTACGCTTACCCGAAATACCCGGGTAAATGGGTATTTATACTTACGCTTATGCTTACACATTCATAAAATACCCAAACACTTTTTTATACTTTCCTGGCCAAAATACACGGGTATTAAATGTGTAAAGAAATTTCATACAGCCCAGTTTCACACTTTTGAAAAAGTGTAAAACTACAAAAAATGAACGAGAATGCAGACCTCAAAAACTGTGTGGCAGTGTTGTTAAAATAATGGTATTTTTAGAAAATGTAAACGTAAATACCTTTTCCAAATCAAAAGTATAAATACTAATATGTAAGGTATTTTTCAAATACCAAGGAATACGTAAAAAAACGTAAACGTAAATAAAAAAAGAAGTATTGGCCATTCTCTTTCTGAAAATACGATTGTTTTCATGTTTAGATGGGTAAATCGGACGGGCAATTCTCCTGGAGGCACTCCCAGGCCCTGGCAATGGCCCTGTGAAATGTCAAATGTCATGTTATGTGTCAAAGTCATGTAGGATTCCCTGCAAAATGGCAAACATATGTTACCATTTTGCAGGACATTATACATGACTTTCGACACTTTGCATGACATTTGACATTTTACAGGGCTTTTACAGGGTCTGGGAGTGGCACCAGAAGAATCTTGTAAGTCCTCTGTCGAATCACCTTCAAGCACTGACTTTGTAGAGTCGTAATCCGCCATGTCATTGTCAGAATCCATTTGAAAAAATATTCGAAAACATCAAAAAAGGTCTACTTCAGATGCTTGGCATACGAACACATAAATAAATGTATTATGTAGCCCGTATTCTGTGTATGACTGCATGCATGCAGTCACTTTTTATTTATACACCATTTTTTCTCTCTGCATACATTTTACATTTTTGCAAAAACGTAAAAATTTTGTTTGCTGTGCGTGGTGCGGCGTGTGAATGACATTTTAAACGTGTGAACGTGTCATGATGGAATTTTTTTTACGTTTTTGCTAGTACCCAGGTACTTTGGTCAGGAATACGTAACAATACGTAACAGTATTTTCTAAATACGTAAACGTAAATGTAAATATAAATACCAAAATACCCATGTATTTCGGGTAAACGTATATACGTTTTTGCAACACTGCTGTGTTGTACCATCAGTAATTATTGCCAGTGCCCCCTTACAAACGCTGCTTTAGAGTGTTCATTTAGTCATGCTG
Organism: Sphaerolaimus hirsutus; assembly: GCA_964036195.1. NCBI lineage: Eukaryota > Metazoa > Nematoda > Chromadorea > Monhysterida > Sphaerolaimidae > Sphaerolaimus > Sphaerolaimus hirsutus. The sequence goes on along the minus strand of OZ038453.1, from coordinate 14,973,416 downwards.
GGCCTGTTGAAAATGAGGAAATTGATCCGTTTGGTATCAGAAACATTGGAATAGGAGTTATTTATCTGGTTTAATCTCCAGTATCCATACTCAAAATTTGGAAAGTGCATTTGCGCTTACGCTTACGCTTTACAAAAATACCAGTCTTTAAACAACTCTGCTGCACACTGGCAAGGAAAAAACCCTAAATATGTAGGGACGTGTATCATAGAATATGAAAGCTTACATTTTTGCACTCGATATTTAGCTGTTTTGCTAACACCCTCCCTTCGAGTACCCCCTCGAATAACAACCCAGTCAAAAACGTCTGAAAGAACAATAACTCTGCAAGGGACTCACAATTTTTGCAGGAAATTTAGCGGACAAAATTACACTCTTATAGTCAATACAAAATCGCATTATTCGGCAGTTGAATTGAACATTATTCATTTTTCCCATCACAGGTCATGAAACATGGACGTATATGGTGAAGATAGTGAAGGAATCAAAGCTCAATATTACACAATATTCCCAGACAAGAAAGTCTAAGTAAGTTATTTAGGTACACCCTATTTCTTCTAATAGCAGAGCGCCACTCTATTTTTTTGTCAACTTCTTTACCCGCCGTGCTATTGGAGGCCGCCATTCTATATTTTTCACCAATTTTTTCCACACATTTTTCATTTGAGCATGGTATTTTTATGAAACATGAGCAACATTTTAATATCAGAGCATCAATTCAAACAAAACCAAATGTGAAAACAACTCCTGATTCAGGAGTCCTGAATCATAGTTCTGAACACCTTGGATGTTCTCACCACTCATTTTCAAATGTGTTTTGGCACCCTCCTAACGTTATTTGTATTTACCTGCCATTCTATTAGCGGTGCTGTTCTATTGGAGGCTTCCATTCTATTTTTATGGTGGGTGGTAAAACGTGCCAAAACTTGCCATTCTACTGGAGGAGCTGTTCTATTGGAGGTATGCTATTATATTAGAAGAAATATGGTACTCCTGCCTGGTACTTCAGGACCATATGTGTAAGCATCCACACAAAATTGCACAGACCATTCATTGTGCCAGCTTTGGATGGCTCACAATGGGAAAGGATGGAAAACCAAATGCACAAGTTGATATTTACAGACTATAGTTTTCTTGGCAAAGAATCTAATGAATTTTTTGAATTGCTTTCCAGAGCCTTCAAAGATGCATGTGAAGGTAAGTTTTCTTCATTTTTGGCACCATATTTTGGTAGAAAACTGCTGCATAGATATTGTCAACGATAGAAAAAACACAGAAATTGAAAACAGAAACTCATTGAGTATCTGTGTTTTTATTTTACACAGAAACACAGAAACGCAGAACCTCAATAATTTTGAAAAACTCAAAACTTAAATGAGTTTTTTATTGGAGAACATGCAAACACAGAAAAGTTTTTTGCTTGGATGTGAGGAATACAGTGCTGTGTTTGACTGAATGAAATAAGGAATGTGTATTTGATCAGGTGTACATGCACAAAATATTTTTAATGAGAAAACCACTGTTTTTGCATTGAGACACTGCATTTGGGTAAAACCCTACATTTTATTAAAAAAACTCAAATTTCACCAAAAACACACAAACAAAAACAGAGTTATTCAAGTTTTTCTTGCAAAAAACTCAAAACACAGGTATTCAATTTTGAAAAACTCAAACACAGAAAGTGTTTTTTCAAGAAAACTTACCCATCGTTGCTTATTGTACCTGCACTCTAACTGCTCCCTTCATAGCTTATAAAAGTGCCTATTCGTAAGTCGTATGGTTGGTTTTTGATAATGTATGTATTTTGCAAAAAATGAATGAAAAAATTACTTTTCATTCAATAGAAACGAGCAAAACAGCCCCAGGGTAAATATATCAGATGGGGCATAACTCACTTCAAGGGGGGGGGGGTCAGTAACAAAATATAGCCCCATCACCATTTCAGCTCAATTGACCAATCAAGAAATGCTATCAGAGCTCAAAGCACAGAACTTTGACATAGCAATTGGGCACCACTACCATTTGTGCTGGGTGGGCATAGCCCACATGTTGGGTATAGAACCAGTGATATGGGCAACGAGTGCTGCATTTAATCCTTTGGTTTTCATGGCAGCTGGGTTGCCACCTGCTGAAAGTTTTGTGCCAGGTTTGGTTGGGGGTACCTACTAGGTAGTTTTCAGTTTTATATTATCTTTTTGCATAAAAGTAAAGGCAGTATGATGATAATACATATATTTATGATGCGTATTTATGTGCGATGTTATTTAATTGCAAATATGGAATGTATTTGACTGCGACATTTTACACATTCAGACATTATTGCATTCTTGCCCAATTCGGAGTGGACTTTTCAACTCCCCGAATGAACTTTTGAACGTAGGTATTGTCGCCCAGACGCATGGGCAAAGTGATTATTTCCGGCGCAGTCTATTTTCGCGTGGCGGTGCAGTTTATGCACCGCCCAAGTAGAACCCGCAATAATGATGTTTCATGCCAGATCAAGTAGGCTGTGCATGCGCATTTGGTTATGTTGTGTTTTCATTTTCCCTCGCATTTCATTCGCTGCCTAGTGCGCTCATGAAACCGAGATGCAAAACCTTTGTTACTTGTCGCTCAGCGACGGTTTGAGTATAAACGCAACTTCACATTCAATCACGAACGTTCACGGTTCCTTCGGTCGCCCAGCACCCGTGGAGTTGACATTCGCTCCGTCAATAGTCCACTAGCTGGTCCCGCAAACGGAACTTCTGCACGACAGTTATCACTGTGCGTTCAACAGTATTACCTAAGTCCTAATTTATTAATTACTTAACTTCCGAATCACTCAAAAATCATCTGGAAGATGGTCAAAAATAGGCAGCATCATTTCAAAAACATTTTTATCGAATTCTCCATTGTCATTGTATGCCTTAACAGAAAAACTAGTATCTAATTTGCATTCCCACGACCTTAACAATCCATAACACAGGGATACCAACAATGTATGGTGACAAAATGACATTTCACGAAAGATCTATGAACTTTTTGGGCTCAACCATTGGCGGACTGATGTTTCCAAATTTCTATGTGAGTAAACATTTCAATATATGCAAACAGAATGTCGGTATGCCATGCACCTGAAACTTGAAGTTTGGACTTTTCTTCCAGTGCTATACAGCCTGCACTCACAGTTAGTGATGGAAAGGCACCGGAGCACTGGTGCCCCGGTGCCGGGCCCTACCAGCACCGGTGCTTGTGCTGTGCCATTGCAATTTTCAGAGGTGCCTACCGGTGCCAGTGCCATTTTTTTTCAGAAAAATGCCATTGCCAGTGCGGTGCGGCGTCTCTTTTCAAGGGTGCCTTTAGGTGCTAGCCAGCACCATGGCAAAAATAAAAGGCACTGTGGAGACACCAGCCAAGTATTCATAAACTGTAAAATTTTGTCCAGAACATGTGTTTATTCACTAACATCAGGCATTATATGTTCGAATGTCATATCAATGCCTGGGCATTACACACATTTAAAGAAAAGGTTGCTGAAAAGTTTTAAAAGGTTTACACAGCGAAATATGGTATACTCCAGTTACTTTACACCCTGCACGGTTCCTGCTGGAAGCGTGCCAATGACTTTTTACAGATGCAATTTTCAAAAAAGGTTGAAAAAAGTAATCATTGTTATAACGCTAAATGTTAACTTTTTCACAACAATGATTTTTTCACTTTTATACAAAAATCGCATGCTTTATCACCATTGGCACGCTTCCAATGTGAAGCATAAATGAGTGCGAGGGCAGAGTATCATGTCCGCCGAGTATACTAACAGCTTAAACTATACACAAGAACCCAAGTGCAGTTTATCTGCAACTACATAAATAGTTGAGAATTTTTTTGCACAACCAACTGAATGCAGTCTTTCAAAAGCATGTGGGGCCAAACTTCCCAGATCTAATTGGATTGGTTGGCAAAAAGACACAACTTTACATGGCAAACAGCATTGAGATGCTTGAATTCCCCACACCAATGTTCCCCAACTTTGTTCACATTGGGGGCATTGGCTTCAAGAGGGGCAAACCCCTGAATGAGGTAAATGAGGGGGTATTTTTTATTCAATAGTTTGTATTGATCCATTTTCTCCTAAACCAAAGAAAATTTCATATGATGCAGAAATGGTCAAAAGTGTATAATCAGGCAAGATCAGGTGTCATATTTGTTTCATTTGGCTCAGTAGCTTCTGCTGATATGATGCCAGACAGCTGGAAGAAAACCATCATTCAAACAGCAAAGCAAATGCCTACATATACTTTCCTTTGGAAGTATGAATCCAGAGACATTTTTGGTGGGTAAACAAAGTTTGATTGTGGAGGATTTCTCAGTGTTTTTTCAAGCAGCCCCATTTCACAGACATGTTTGATGTACCCAAGAACATGATTGTTTCAAAGTGGTTGCCACAATTGGATTTGCTGTGTTAGTTCTTCACTTTTTCAGATCATTTCAACAATATTGAAAATTAATGCAAATTCTGACAAGAGAAAATTTAAAAAAGTGTCATTGTCATGAATAATGTTGCTTCAGGACTTGTCGATTTCCATTTGAAATGAGATGTCCATTTCATGCCTATTTTTGTGAATTCTCATTATATGTATATGGTTGTAGCAGTGCAAAGTGTGGCCCAAGGTTGCGAAAGCGTACTTACACTTACCCAAAATACCTGGGTAAATGGGCATTTATACTTATGCTTACGCTTTCATAAAATACTGGTATTTGAACAACTCTGGTGTGGACACCTGGTAGCTCAGTCAGTTAGAGCATTGACACGTACAGCGAAAGGTCCTGTGTTCAGATCCCAGCCAGGGCAAAAACATCTTGTACTTTTTCTATAGTACAGCCTGATAACTGAACATCTGTCGCTGAAATCTACCACAACACATACAGAACAAGGCATTGGATGTTTTTCACCTCACATTGATTTTACCTTGGAATGATTTAACACAAAATTTGACAAATAATTATATTCATAAAATTATGGTAATATTCCGTGCAAACCACACGGTCAGGTCGAGATACGCAGTTCCATATTCAACCTCTCACAGCCCACGAGAAAACAGCCGCATTCGTAACACACGGAGGGCAGAACAGCCTGGTCGAGGCAGCCGTGTGTGGCGTCCCTGTGCTCATGGTGCCTCTGTTCGCTGACCAGTTCCACAACGCCGCACTGGCTGCCAAGAGACACGAAATTGGGCAAATTGTTGCGGTGAAAGCACACATGCTTCAGCCGGACACTTTTATGAAGCAATTGAAGGGTGTTGTGACTGAAAAGAGGTTTGCCATTTGTAACGTTTTCTTTAGTTTAGGTTTACAACAACCTGATGCAATTCATTTTGAAAATACTTCAAAAAAACTTCAAAAAATTGAGGATACTTCAAAAAATTAGAGAATAAAATTTAGAAAAAAAACACTTAAACTTTTTAACACTTTTTTTGTTGAGGTGTTTGCCATCATTAGCATCATTTAAACATTAACCGGTTGGGAAAAACGAAATTTAGATGTTTTGGAAAATCAACATAGCATTTCACAAAATGAAGACAAATTAAATGGGAAATTACATACATAATATTTATCACACGTCCGCTCTCAGGTACCGATCAAATGCACAGCGTCTATCAAAAATGTTGTTGCGTCAACCACAAAAACCCGAAATTACTGCAGTTCAATGGGTCAATTTCCTGGCTGAATTCAAAACATTGGAAGTTTTCCAATCAAGCTCAAAAAATTTGAATGTTTTACAACTGCGATCATTCGATGTGTTAGCTGTGATTTTGGGGATTTTGCACATTGTTGCTATCTTTATATTCCTTTTTATAAAGAAATGTTGCAGCTATATTAATGCTGGTAGAAAGCGAAAGGTAGAATAGGTAGTCACCTTGATACAGATTCTAAATGCCTTAGACATTTTAGTACTCTTTATAGCTGTATAGCGGTGGATGTCAGAGTAGACCTTTACCTATTATTTTGTTATAATGAATGAAAAGTGTCAATTTGTCATGTCATTTTTTTCCATTTGTCTGTGTCCTAATGTCGCTCAAGTTATTCTTTTTACATGTCAGTAATGCAGCAGATCCTAGGCAGAGTTGTTAAAAGTATACTCGGCGTACATGATACTCTGCCCTCGCACTGATTTATGTCTTGTGTTGGAAGCGTGCCAACGATTATTAAATCATGCGATTTCCGTAAAAAATATGAAAAAATTCATCCATGTGAATATGTTAATGAATAACATTATAACAAGAATCAATTGTGTCATCTTTTTATGAAACTCGCACGCGCTAACCATCGTTGGCACACTTCCAGCGGGAACCACGCGTGCAAGGTGTAAAGTAACCGGAGTATACTGAGCTTTTTTCAAAGTATATGTAAACGTAAAGTATTTATTTTTACTCACCCCCTGAAATGTAAAGTAATGTTGTTTTTACTTTTACTCGTGAGTAAACGTGAGTAAAATACTTTTTCCACCAGAAAATGTAAAAGTGAGTACTTTGATAGGAATTTTGCCCAAATTTTCACTCAAAATCACTAATTTTCGTATTTTTTTTACCATTTTAACCAGCGAATTCACTAATCAATGTGTTATTTGACCTTTTTAAGCTATTTTTGCTATTTTTTGCTTTATTCTCCCCTTTTCCCATCTATGCCTTGAAAAAGCCTATAACATAGCTTATCTAAAATATGTTTTCTGTACCCGAGTAAGTCCAAAAAGTATACTTAAAAGCGAGTAAAGGTAATTTTTTCAAAGTATACATAAACGTATTTACTCATTACTCGAGTATACGTACTTTTTGAGGAAACATAAATACGTTTTTAACAACTATGATCCCAGGCAATCTATTCTTCGCAAAGAAATTCTTTTTAACCTTTTTAAAAGAAACCTCAGTCAAAATTTTTAGTACTAGGCTTCAGGTATTTTGGACTAGGTATTAAACATGCGAGCTGAATATTTAGGCATGCACTGTCACAAAAAATTACAATACCGTATTTCCTCGAAATACCCCCCGGGGGGTGATTGTTTCATAGTGGTCCCGAGAGGGGGGGGGGGTCAAACGAGGGGGGGGGGGTATTTCGAGGGGGGGGGGGTATTTCGAGGAAATACGGTATTTAAAAAAATATAAACGGTGAGAAAATGAGATACGCGGTGAATGCTTTTTGCTGAAACTTTTTTTTGGTAAACTAATAAGTCAGCTTTGAACGCATTTCAGTTTAAAATACCACAATTTGGTGTCTGTGTCGATGATCAACTCAATTAATATTTTACACGGATATTCAGATGCGGAAAGCCCACAAACTTATCACAAATTTTTTTGTTCCACCTAATGTAAATACGATTACTCATGATTACGTTTTTGGCTCGGTGCCAACATTTCGTAATACCTACGTTTCCAACAGCAATGTTCCACATATTGTGAGTTGCACGCGTGAAGAGTGACGTGCGCGTTTCGTTGGGCTGTTTCCTTACATAGAATCCTTAGTGACAGTGAAAAATCCGCCACAGGTACAGTCAAGAATCCGCCCACTTTACATAATTACTTTTGTCTGCGCGGGTGTGAAAATCTACCGGTCTCAATCCGGAACTTCGAACGAATGTGCCAGCACCAATAACGTATTTTTATTTAAAAAATAAATTTCAAATCGGTTGCTGTGGGCCTACGTAGGACGAGGGATACCGCAACAAAAGGTTCAAGTTTTGTTTGTTGTTTTTGTATCAGTATCAGTATCTGTATCAGTTGTTTTTTAACTATTTATTTATTCCGTTCTCTGGGTTTGAAATTACTGTTCTTACATGTTTTATTTATTTTATTCGGTGGCAATGTGCCAAATCACCCAATTCTGTTAATTTCACATTTGCTCAATTTAGACTGGAAAGACTTTTCCCAAAATTCAACATTAATGGCAATTCCTGGTACAAATGAACTCGTTCAGGCGCCATTTATGGTGCAGGCAATCCTATTCAATTTTTTTTTAACGGCGCCACGCACACTTATTCCGAGCTTTGCATCCGAACGTTTTTGTTTTCGTTGTTTCCAAAAGTTTAAAAAGCGGTTTCGATGCTTGCGTTTTTTTAAGGTTGTTTCAAAACATTTTAAAAAACTCCGGCCATACTAAACACCTGCCCGATCAAGTCCGGCCCCCAATTTTACTTCTGACGTCCTATCTACAGTTCTAGGACGTGCCAGAAGCTGAAACTTGGGGTAGATATTGGCGCAACCCCCCTCTACTTCGCATGAATTGAAGGGTCACGGCTACCCCCTACATGGTGGGTCGTCGAGTGCAAAAAAAATTTGCAGCTTTTTTAGTGTCCCACACAGGTCCGGCCCCCACTGATTTCTTACACTGCGGTTGCCGTACCTCCAGCTGTGGGAGGGGTATAAATCTAAAATTTTGGGGATGTGTCGCCAACACCCCTCCCCTACTATACACTGGCCAGGCGGTTTTTGGCAACTCACCAGTGTGGGGTGCAACGTTTAAAATTTATTAAATCAGTACTGTCCCACACAAGTCCAGCATCCAATTGAATTTCTAAAAATGGACACTTTTGTGTTGTTTTAACATTAATGTGGTTGACAATGTGAAATAAGCATGAAATATCCTCTAAAAATATTTATTTGACCTAAAACCGCCCACCACATGAACCCCTCCCCCCAAGTGGGTGACAAAAAAATCACTTTTTACAACTTTTTTGTTAGACACTTGAACTGCTGGTTTACAATAATTTATAGGGGAGGGTCAAAGGTCTCAAATTGTGTAAAAAACCTTACCTCCAAAATGCCTTCATAAGAAAATTTGCTGGGGGTAAACTTAAAATTGTAAGTTTTGCTAATTTTTGTTCCTGCAATGATGTCATTTTTACAATTTGAAATTCACCCCCAGCAAATTTTCTTATGAAGGCATTTTTGAGGTAAGATTTTTTACACAACTTGAGACCTTTATCACTCCCCTATAAATTATTGTAAACCAGCCGTTCAAGTGTCTAATAAAAAATTGTAAAAAGTGATTGTTTGTCAGCCACCTGTGGGAGGGGTTCATGTGGTGGGTGGTTTTGGGTGGAATAAGATATTTTTAGAGGATATTTCATGTTTATGTCACATTATTAAACACTTTAAAGTGTTAAAACAACACAAGTGTATTTTTTGAAATGCGCCCCAGGTGCTGGACTTGTGTGGGACCGTAATGTTTTAACAAACATTTAGCGCTGCGCTCCACACTGATGAGTTACCAAAAACCACCCGGCCAGTGTTTAGTAGGGGGAGGGGTGTTGGCGACACATCCCTCAAATTTTAGATTTATACCCCTCCCACCAGGGACGTAGCCAGGATTTTTGAGCGGGGGGGGGGGGCGGATTGTATACGGAGCCCGGCGAACGGGGGGGGGGGGCGGCGCCCCCCCCCCCCTAAAATTTTACCCGTGTAGTAGGGGAATGGCGCCATGGCGCTGGCGCCATACATAGGCGCCACGCCATGGCGCCACTGGCGTTGGAATTTGCGCCAAAACACCAGTATACGTCTGCTTTTTACAGGCATATACAGCCACATGGACAGGAATTGTGTCCATTTTCACTGGCTTTGAGGCCGCGCAGACCAGTCAGCTGAAAATATATGTTGCGAACGGAAAATGCGCGCTTGCGCGCAAAATTTTTCAAACTGTCGACAAAATCGTCTTCTGGAAGTGCCATTTCTGGCACATTTTTTGGTCCGACCCGGGAAGGGGGGGGGCGGCCGCCCCCCCCCCGCCCCCCCCTGGCTACGTCCTTGCCTCCCACAGCTGGAGGTACGGGCGGGTCTCCAATAGAAGGTACACTTTTTCGACTTAATTTGGGCCACGAAATAAATAGAAGGGCGGTCTGCAATAGAAGGGCGTCTCCAATAGAAGAGCGGGTGAAAAAGTTGACGAAAAAATAGAAGGGCGCCCTTCTATTAGAAGAAATACGGTATTCATTTAATTATGGTAGATTTTGATACTAGGTGTGCAGTCCGCCGAGTATATGAAATATCCTCTTACTTGATTCATTTAAATTTATGTTGTTAGTAGTTCATATTTGATCTCTTTTGCAGTTTTTCTTTTGGTCTAATAACGTTATAATTTTCGGACTCAAAAGACCTTATTGCCCTAAAAATGATAAGTTGGAAAACAATTTTTTTTCTTTTCTTACGGTGCGCTTTTTACTTCCCTGAATTTTACAAATTAACTGTTGTTTTTAATTATCTCTTTGTTGTTTTTAATTGTTTTTAATTTTTAAATCTGTTGTTTTTTATTGGAAAATCTTAATTCTCATTTTTCATTCAATGAACCAATTCATGTTTTTCTTAAGATTAATTCATTGTTTTCTGAAATATTCTCAATTTAGTCTTTGAATTTTTACCGGAAATGCAGTTGCTTTATCTTGAGTACACCTGTAGTTATCATTTAATACACAAGAACCCATTGCAGTGAGAATCATTAGTAGTTGGGGGTAAATCACTGTACATTTAGTTGTATCATTTGACTTTCTGTGGCATGGAAATCAGTTTTACAGTTCACTCCCAGTGGATTGGTGACTCGCTGTGAAACCTGTCAAAAAGGTGTGGCTGGTGGTAAAGTAAAAACTGTATTTAATTGCTGCACAACATATTTTGGGCAACAGATTTTTGAGCTGAGGCCAGTGGACGACGGGGGGGGGGGGGGGTCAGCCCCCTAAATTTGTCTTAAACTGTGACTGAATGTCATTATGGAATTCATAAGCATACACAACCTTTGGCCCCACTGGTTTTGGCACTGATCAGGGTTCTCCAATTGGTAGGGGGTTTTGCCCTCCTCATCACCTATCTATCTATTTATCTATCTGGAGCGAATTTTTGTGACATTTTACCTGAATTTTTGCTGAAAATGACTAATTTTTTTAGCTATTTGCCAATTTTCACCTTCCAAATCACTAGTTATAGTCGGCAGACATGATATTACACAGGTTTGGTCCACTTATGTTTCGCTTCGCTGAGCGTCAATGAAATTCAACATCTTACTGAACAGCGAAGTGCGATACATCTTAAATACGGTAGAAAAACGGTGCACAGTGGGTCGTAAATATGTCAATATGTATAGTCGACAGACATATCATTCTACAAAATTGGAAAGTTATATTTTGTTCTTGTAGAGCGAACGAGAAAGGAATTTAGTAAAAAAGAAAATATAAAGATAGTAAGAAGGAAAATAAAAATGTGCTGTTCTTTACGCACTCGTTTACTCTAATTTTTGTGCCGATAGGTGCTGCAAATTTTTGATTATACGTTTACCTACGTTTAATCTAATTCATATTTAGAAAAGTTACAAGCTATCGATTCATTTTGACGAAAACTTGTTACGTTCAAAATTTTGAATTCAGAAAACGTTCCCGCTTTGTATTTATTCAGATGCTGTCCATCCAGACGACGCTTGGATGGGATCATGCCAAAAAACTCAACTACACTTTGACGGGGGTTTGAATTGTGCGGGCACAATTGAATAGTTTCATTCCGTATATGCGTAAGCACGAGTCACCAAAACAGAGTTCTACGGGTTGGATACAGCGTGCATGATATGACATCATGCAACTCATTGTATAGTATCATGTCTGCCGAGTATACTGTGCCTTATTAACTATTTTCAGCACTAGATTTGAGTATTCATATGATTAAGATGAATAAAACTGCTTGAAAAACGTTTTGGGTAATTAAATTTCATTCTAAAATTTCTTTCATGACCATTTACAATTACATGACTATTACACTCATTTTTTGTTATCATTGATCTTTTACATGCAGGGGTCTCGAATGGGGGGGGGGGTTGGGGGGGGGGGGGTTACCCCCCCCCGCCCAGCTATCTATCTAACCCGGAGGTCGCTCAGCTATCTATCTATCCCGGAGGCAAAATTTTGGGCGACTACCCCCTAAACCCCCCCCCAAATCGCCCAGTTATCTACCTATCTGGAGCGATTTTTCTGAAACTATACCCCAATTTTCGCTCAAAATCGCTTTTTGTCATACCTATATATAGATTTTCACCTCCAAAATCACTGGTTGATGCGTCTAACTGCCTTTTTTCAGCTATTTTAGGTACTATATGCTCTTGTATACCCATTTTGAGCTATTTTACACCTACTTTTAGCGATTGTTCTCCCTTTTCTTTTTTCTATGCCCCGAAAAAGCCTATATATCGAACCACCACAACCCCCCCCCCAGAAAATTTTTCAGCTATCTATCCCTCCGGAGGAGCGATTTGCTATCTATCCAACCACTCGGAGGGTCAAAATTCAAGATACCCCTGTTTACATGGTCTGTGAGGATAGCCATAAGTACACTTCCCACCCGATTCTCATTCAAACAAGAAAAACGTGAACAAACTCAATCAAAATCGGACGCTTCAATCGCGGCCACACTCTGATCAGCCACGATTTTGAACAATTTCGGGATTTCCTTATTAGCCTCAGCCATTTTGGAGTGCTCCTGGGGCAGCGTTTCCAAAGTGGTCAGCATTTGGTTCATGTGCGTGTCGTGTTCTGTTTTGCAATTTGCGTAGCGGGCCTGTGGGGGGGCGGTGTATTTTGTACGAAAACCCGGTGCGCATGTAGGGTTCAAACGGGATTGACTTTTCGGGATCGGGATCGGGATTCACTTTTTGAGATTTCGGGATCGGGATCGGGATTGGGGTTTCGGGATCGGGATCGGGATTGGTATTTTGAGATTTCGCGATCGGGATCGGGATCGGGATTGGCCGGGATTGGGGTCACGGGATCGGGATTGGCATTTTTCGGGATCGGGATTGGGGTGTAGGGATAGAGATTTTCGTCACTGTTCTGGCATTCACAGTTGTTCATAAAGGTCTCGAAACACTGTTGGATGCCAGAAAAGTGACATAAAATGGACGCTGGGGGTTTGCGTTCACATTTTTGCACGCAAAAATTTCATTTTTTAACTTTTTATAATTTTCACTATTTTTTTCCGGGATCGGGATCCCGGACTTGGGAGATTCTCGGGATCGGGATCGGGATTTGAAAGTTTTCGGGATCGGGATCGGGATTGGTATTTTTGGATTTCGGGATCGGGATTGGGGTTTCGGGATCGGGATCGGGACTGCTAAATCCCGGAATTTCACGGGATCCGGGATCGGGATCCCGTTTGAACCCTATGCGCATGTAAACCCGGTGATCGGGGCGGGGGGGGGGGGGTGTTTGTTTATGGATCCCAGTGAACGGGGGGCTCAAAAGCGAGGTTCTCAAAAATCTCGGAAATAAATGAAAAATTGAACAATAAAATAAAATGGAATATTTCAAAATAGAAATAAAAATTGTATAAAAATTCTAATTTTTGATTAAAATTGTATATAATTCGTATTTTGTTGTAAAACATTTATCTTGTTGCTTCAGTTTCTACCTGTTGATTCATGGAACTGTGGGCAGTCCCAAAGCTTTGTAAAGTGTCAAATGTCATGTAAAATGTCATGCAAAGTGTCAATTGTCATGACAAATATAAAGTCAAGTGTCAGTTGTCAAGCAAATTGTATCCAAATCTTATGTTTTTTATCCTAATCTGATGTTTTTTATCCTAATCTGATGTTTTTTATCCTAATCTGATGTTTTTTATCCTAATCTGATGTTTTTTATCCTAATCTGATGTTTTGTATCCAAATCATGTTGTCTTAGAATCCAAATCTTATGTGAACATTGGATACAAAAAACATAAGATTTGGATACAAAACATAAGATTTGCATACAAAAACATGAGATTTGGATTTTACATAAATTTGGACATAAAATTTACACTTGCATGACATTTGTCAAGACAATTGACATTTCTATAATTTTGGAATAACGTTCCATATATGTTTGGGTAGCAGCTGGGTTTAGAAAAGGTTTTTCAGAGGTCATTTTTAATAATGTTTTTGAACCACAAATGGGAAAAAAAACTGGTGAAAAAATGCCTTATGGGACCAAACCTAGATGCCGTTTCCAGGCCAAAAACAATTTTTGACTTTTGAGGTTTTATAAAAATTATTTGTATACAAACTGTATAAAAATTCGCAGCTTAAGCAAAACCAGTGTAAACGCAGCTCAAGCAAAACCAACAGTAACTGGGTCCGCATTGGGATTTTCCGGTTCCTCCCCAGGTACCATACCAGCTTTATGCGCAGCTCCGTCCATGTTGAGTCTGAGACGGTCCAGTTTAGTTTTCATCCCGTGGATGCCTTTGATTGTGCTTTTCTGGTGCTCATTCATCGGGGTTATCACCTGGGGTGGGGTTTATATTTTGTCAACTTGTTGTCATGAAAATGTCAATTTTTACTTGTCAACATTGGAAATGTTTTTAAATTTTTTAATCAACACTGATTGGCGATTTTCATATGATGAAAGTTTTGATTACCACTGGTGGCTGTTTTCATTGGTTTTGTGGCATTTTTATAGTCATTGCTTCTATTCCTTCATGCTATCATGTAATAATAAGTTGTGATATGTTAGTGTAGTATAGAATATTCAGCCAATGTGCTCCCACATACTTCTACAGTGGGAAACATTAGTACTAGCCTTCTCTTATAGCCTTATTTATAAGCACTATTTCATGTCTAACTTACTTGAAGTCACGAAACATTCACAAACAGCGATATACATAATGAGTCAACAAAAAAAGTAATTTTTTTGGCAGAAATCACAACTTATCATGTGTTCCCATGACTACACAGCCACTCTATGGCTATATATCATCACAATTGCTGCCAATTGTCTGATATACCTGTATATATGGATACAGAACCATATTTTGGAGCTTTTTAGGGAACGTCTCGACATTTTTTGAAAAAAAGCGAAAAAAGCGCGTTTAAAAAAAAAAGCGTGGCCGTTAAAAAAAGCGCGTTTTTTCCATCCCTAATTAGAATAGATATCAACTTAAACACGCTGATGTCCAGAGGTGTTTAATGTCCAGCGGTTATTTGCCCCTGGAAGTAAACAGTATTTCAGACAAGTATTTTTATTTATTTATTTGTTTTTATTTTATTATTTTTTTCCAGTTATTTTTATTTTCAGTTTACCTGTTCACTTGCTGAATTGACCCCCGTACCCACGCCAAACCTGTGCATTAACATCCTTTGTGAACTGGATCTGAGCATCTGCCACCTTATCCAATATTTCGGCGGCCTTTTGCAGTGTTTCCTCGAAAGATTTATTTTCGGTCCCCTCGACCCCGTGTAGTGCTTCCACGAACTCGCGCATTTCCGTCGCCACGGCTGAAATGGCGCACGCGGTATTCTTTTTGGTAAAAAGTTTGGAATAGGGTCAAATTGTCAAAAAGTTGTCAAATTTCTGTTTTCCGTTTTCCGTTTCAATTTTCCACAGGCAAATTTTTTCCATTTTCCATTCCGTTTTCCGCCCACTGAATTTTTCCATTTTCCGTTCTGTTTTCTGGCCACTAAATTGTTTCTGTTTCCGCTTTTCCAGGCTCATTTTTCGTTTTCTGGCTAAATTTGTCAGTTTTTCCGCTTTTTTCAGTTTTCCAACTCAATTTTCTGTTTTTCCATCTTTTTTTGATTTCCCGGCTCAATTTTCTTTTTTTCTTCCTCATATTCCTTTCTTCCCACTCAACTGTATGTTTTTATTTCAGCCAAACTGGTAAACATGCATGCAGGTTTTCAATTATGTGAATTTTTCCCATTTTCCATAAAAATTTCGACAATTTTTACTATTTCCAGCAAATTCCAGCAATTTATTCCATTTTCCGGCAAAATTTCAGCAATTTTTTCCATTTCCGTGCAATATGTCATTTTTCCATTTTCCGTTTTCTGGCCTTGTTTTCCTTTTTCCGGCCACTGAAATGTTTTTACCGTTTCCGTTTATTGCCAAGTGCAAAAATTTTTCTGTTTCCGTTTTCCGGCAAGTGCGAAAAAAATTACCGTTTCCGTTTTCCGTAAAAATTTTTTTTGATACCCTAGAATAGTTTTTTGGGGGATTTTGTGGTCCCGAAACCCCGACGCCGATCCCAAAATTTCAAAATTTCAAACCCAATCCAGGAAAAATCAGCTTGATTGCTGCCCAAAATTTTCGCCATGCACGTATTCAATTTTTACTCTACATTTATTTGGGTATTCAATGGGGCTATTCAGCAAGGCTGGACATTGCATAACTTAATTGAAACTCACCAGCGAATTTATTAGTCTTTTTAGTCGAATTGAAGTTGCCATACACCTGCACGGCAGCGTTCAATTTTTCCACATATTTGGTGCCCAAATCTTTTTCCGCCATCGCCGATTCTACGCTGGCTTCGAATTCCGCACTGTAGGCGGTTTTCGCCCTCTGAAACGATTTGGTGCCGTTTTGGGATGAGAACGGTACAGAGAAGGATGGCCGCTCGAAGAAAGGAGTTTTTTTAAAGGTTATTTGTAAACACCAAGCGTCGAAACCGCTTTTTATCGACATCTGAATATTCCGGCATTTTTTCACTAGGTATTTTGCGTTTTTTTGTTGCGCTTTTGCATTTTTTATCGATGGGTAGTTTATATTTCGAGCCAATTTACACTTTTTTGCTGTTCTTCTGGCCATCATTTCTGGCCTTGATCTCGTTGCCATCACCGATACTGCGCAAAACTGAAAAAATAAATACAACATACCGTATTACCTCAAAATACCCCCAAGGGGGTTTATTATTTCACCAGCAAATTTGAGGGGGGTTAATTCGAGGGGGGGCTTTTTCGAGGGGGTGTTATCATTTCGTCAGAAATTTTCATAAGGATCGTAGTAAATATTAGGCATTTGAGTACCCAAAACAGGTAATAAATGTGTTCAAACATGATATATTTGGACATAAAAACGTAAATAGATAGCTACACAAACTAGTCTATGTGTAGCTGCAATGCAAATTAGCAGTAATAAATACATCACGTACATTGCATACATGATGTACATCATTCCGGATTGGGTTATGTTGAGGGGGGGTTATTATTTCCCCAGTCCATTTTGAGGAGGGGGGATTCGAGAGGGGTTTATGCAAGGGGGGATAATTCGAGGTAATACGGTAACATCACCTTTCCGCGCTTCTCGCCCAATTTCTGTCCCAATCGTCCAAGCATGGTGTTATCTTTTTATTCTACAGTGGCAATTCCGCACTTTATTAGCATATTTTCAAGTATAGTCCAGTTACTTTACACCCTGCACGCGTGGTTCCCGCTGGAAGTGTGCCAACTACTTTTCTACCCATGCGATTTTAATAAAAAGTTGAAAAAAGTCATTTCTGTTATAGCGCTATATGTTCACTTATTCACAACAATTAAGTTTTTCATCTGTTATACAAAAATTGCATGCTTTATCATCATTGGCACGCTTCCAACGTGAGACATAAATGAGTGCGAGGGCAGAGTATCATGTCCGCCGAGTATAAAAGCAATGTGAAAAGTAAGCTTGTCATTAGTGAAAATCATGTGCATGCTAAACTTATAGCTATAGGCGAAAATTGGCAAAATGCCTACGATTCTTGCAACCATTTACGTTGACTCATCCTTAACACTTTTACTTTTCAGTGACAATAATACTCGTCACTCAATTTTCTCACCACTTTACTTGTCACTTAACAAAGTGCTGAATTAGCTCCTGAAGTGTTCTGAGTGGTCTTCTCTTGTGGTCTGCAATGTAGTTTGGGGGTGTGTGACCCGTGTAGCGCTTTTTGGGGGCCTGGGCACCTTTTTAAAGGGGGTTGACGGATGTTTTTTTTCAGTTTTGTTTGTGGTTGTTTGAGCGTCGTT
The DNA here is from genome assembly GCA_964036195.1 of Sphaerolaimus hirsutus. Classification (NCBI taxonomy): domain Eukaryota; kingdom Metazoa; phylum Nematoda; class Chromadorea; order Monhysterida; family Sphaerolaimidae; genus Sphaerolaimus; species Sphaerolaimus hirsutus. The sequence continues at coordinate 14,955,659 of OZ038453.1, read as the reverse complement.
TTTTAGTTGATATTTTTCTGTGTTTCATGGAAGATAATGCAGATTTAGATTTTTTTCACTGACGTTTCTATTAACTATCCGAATATGACGTTTTACGTATTCTTGCTATGTTTGCGAATGCGAGGTGTTTTTATCGAATGCTGTTTTTTGGCGTGTGAGCGTGAGTTCCTGTTCCTTGCCAGTTACTGGCAGTGCACCTTGAAATGAAATCTACCATATCTCATCTGAATAAACGAACAAACATCGCATCACGTTGCCTCCACTTTCAGTGAATTTGGTGGACATATTAAGTGACTTTATTCGTCGAGATATGGTATCATTCATTGTAAATACAGCTTCCTGTCCGTCCAGTATATTTTTGCCGAACTACTGGGGCCAGTTCCGCAAGTGGAAAAGTTAAGAGTTAAAACTTCAGAGTTGAGTAAAATGACAAATGACAAGTTATGAGTAAAGTTAAGAGTTAAGAGTTGAGTAAAACGACAAATGATTTTACTCAACTCTTAACTTTTAACTTTACTCTTAACTTATCATTTATCATTTTACTCAACTCTTAAGTTTTAACTCTTAACTTTTCCACTTGCGGAACCGGCACCAGCTGTGCTGTAGCGTAAGACATGTGAATTTATTATGATAGAAAAAAAAAATTGAAAAAGAAAACAAATCATAATGACTTACCTATCTGTCAACTACCGTGTTTCTTCTACCGTAATTCTTCTATTTTTTCGTCAACTTATTTACCTGCCGTTCCATTGGAGGTGCCGTTCTATTGGAGGATGCCGTTCTATTCTTTTCATCAAACTTTTTCACATGATTTTGATTTGAACACAGTCATTTTAGTGAGACATGAGCGACATTTTAATATCAGAGCATCAATTTACACAAAACCAAATGTGAAAAAACCCTGAAACAAAGCTCTGAAAACCCTGGATGTATTCACCACCAACTCTTCAAATATTTTCTTGTTTTGGCCCTGTACAACGTCATTTCTACCTGCCGTTCTATTGGAGGCGCCGTTCTACTAGAAGAAATACGTTACCTAAATAATGTGAATATTGATATTTTTGATGTTTTTATTCCTGGTCGTTTTTTCTGCATTCCGTATGTGTTATTCAAAGTAGTCTTTGCAAAAAATTTACTCGCAGATTTTTAAAATTACGTTCTATTTAATTCTGGAGGGACTCAACACCTCCAATGTCACACAACACAAAATCAACACACACACTCATTGACTTCACAACAAAATCACAAAAGCTTCACGCTTCACAACCCTTCACGCTTCACGCTTTTGGCTCAGTGCCAAAAATCCATCTAAATCTCAAAACTAATGCTCCTTTTCCTCATGCTTTGGGAATCTGGATTCAAATTCTCGAAATTCCCCGGCACATCACTGTTGGCACTTGTTTTCCGAGGGGATTTTATTAGCACACCCATGTGTTTTGCTTTGACCGCCTTTATTTCTTCCTTCAGAGCGATTTTCTCAATTTCCACCATTTCTTTGTCCTGTTTATTGGGGGGGGGGGGGGGTAAAAAGTTTTTATTTGTGCGGGATACACTTTTCCATTTTCCACATTTTCCACTTACATTTCCCTTGTTTTTCCTGAATTTACCCCTGGCGGCGCGGTGCAATTTTCGTGGGTCCAAACTTTGATCCAGTCGTTTGTTCAAGCGCCTGAATTTGTTTGTTTTTTAAGAATTTTTTTCTTCAATTTTTTAGAAACATTTTAAACGTGTTTTACCTGAACAAAAAGTCCGCCCTCGTATCGAAACTGGATATTTTTGTCTCGTCTTTGCGGGTGTCGACGAATGTGCGTGTTTTTGAGCTGTCGTCTCTGAAGCCAAACCGACTTTTTACCTGAAATTCGGATTTCAATGTTATTTTACGCATCTATTTCAATGGAAGCAAATACCGTATTTGCTGGAATAATTCCCCTGGGAAATTATTTATCGGCCGGACTTTGTGAGTGGGAACTATTCAAGAGGAGGATCTTTTGCAGGGGGAATTGTTATTTCGTCAAAATTTTCAAGGATGTTTGATAACATGCCAATTTTGTTCAAATTCGACCAATTGGGATTACGCAAGTTGTATTCTGACTTCGCAGGTTTATGGAAATAATTTACCGTATTTACCGTATAGAAGGGCGCCCTTCTTCTGTCAACTTTTTTACACACCTTTTTCTTGGAGACGCCCTTCTATTGGAGACCGCCCCTTCTTTTTTTGTCACCTTTTCAGCCAATTGTTTTGAACTTCAGCTAAGGTTTTTGAAAGTGTTATAATACGTCCAACACCATAGAATGAGGATACATAGAGTTAATTCAATATTTGATGTAATAATAGCACAAAATCAATGGGCCAAAGCCGCTGGTATTTTTTATTTTTTAATGCATTTGGCATAATTCCAGCTCGTTGTGTACCTTCTATTGGATAATGTCCTTCTATTTTTTTCCTGGCCTAAATTAAGTTGAAAAATTGCCTTCTATTGGAGACCTGCCCTTCTATTAGAAGAAATACGATAACCACATTCATACAATTATTTAATCGATTATGCACATTCACGATTGTGCCAAAAACAACTCCGAGGTTATACGGTATTTAAAATACCCCAAAAGCCCAACACACCCTATAGACCATCATACTAATAAGTTCGTTCTCAGCCGACTGTTTTGAAGCATCCCCTTTCACATAGGTGAACATGTTCGTGACAATTGTCACCATCATGTTGATAAGTATTGTTGCTTGCATTATCATGAAGCAGAAGAAAAACCATGGCGCTGAGTGGGGGGGGGGGTTGAGTTATGACTTTTTATGGAATGCGTTTAAAATTGTTGGTTGGTGACAGAGTTGTTAAAATTACAGAACTTTTTTCAAAGTAAATGTATACTTAATACCTTTTATTCATCCCTGAGTACACAAAGTGTAAAATATTTTTTTACCCGTAGTCATTGAGTACATCTGAGTAAAATATGCCATTGGCGCTTGACGCCAAGCCCATGGAAAGTGCCATGACGCTTTTTGCGCTTGGCGCTGTTTTTTCGCGCCGCCAGGTACAGAATACCTGGAGCCATTGTGCTTCTGGCGCTTGGCGCCATTTTGCTCTGGCAAAATTGGCGCTAGGCGCTGAGGGTCTAAATAGCGCCGTGACACTTTTGGCGCTTGGCGGCAAAGTCTTGGCGCTTTTTATATCACTACTCATGGGCACCTTACATTCACATTTAACCGGTAAAAAATTACCAATCCTCACTCACCCACATCCGAGGCTTGCACAATTTCATCGAAACTAAATTTGCCCAGCATGGCCGCAAAAGCTTCCTGATTAGCCAATAGAAAGTCAGAAAACTGATACAATTTATGTGATAGCAGGAAGAAAAACGCCGATGTGAAAGCGATGTAGGTGATTAGGAACATTACTGTGAATGCGGCCAGTTCCTTTGAACTGTAACTGATCGTTTCCAGGATTAGTGAAATCCTTTGGTTGACTTTCAGGAGTTGCAACACTTTGACCATGGAAAAGAACACTATGAACCCTTGGAAATAGTTGTAGAATTCGTCATAGAAGGCTGCCCGCTGTAAATTGTGGTGAGTTTTACAGTTGGTGTGTGCATTAGTGAATACCGTATTTCCTCGAAATACCCCCGAGGGGTGATTGTTTCATAGTGGTCCCGAGAGGGGTGGGGTTAAACGAGGGGGGGGGTATTTCGAGGGGGGGGGGGGTATTTCGAGGGGGGGTTAATATTTCACAAGAAAATTTTTTAAATCCCAGTACGAAATTGTCGTCTGAAACGTACGCAGACGTCGAAAAATACAACAAAAACCGCCATTTATAAGGTTATGTAGACTAATATAAGTACGTAGATGGTATAAACACTGTTCTAACGTGATTCCGACATTGTTTTAACGTGTGTTCTGCACTACGCAGAACACAAACTGCAGTATTTGGCATGTACGTTCATAGTACGTGATTGTTTCATAGTGGTCTCGAGAGGGGGGGGGGGGTCAAACGAGGGGGGGGGTATTTCGAGGAAATACGGTATACATATTTACCGTATTGATATTTGACATTCTCTGTGTACTTATTCAAATTTTTAGGCTTTGATACTCGAAATTTCACATGTAAACTGTCGATATTTTAAGGTTTTTGAATTTCCTATATTCTTCTCTGCTACAATATACCTAGGTACAGGGGTTTTGTAGATTTGGACCCCCGTGGGGGTTCGTAATTATAAACAGTAAATCGCATCTCCGGAGCGATAGATAGCTGAAAAAAATTTGTTTGGGGGGGGGCTCCCGGAGGTTCAATATTTAAGCTTTTTCGAGGTATGGAAGGGGCAAAAGGGGAAAAATCGCTAAAAGTAGGTGAAAAATAGCTAATAACAGGTATATAAATAAGGGATGTTGAGTGAAAATTTGACCAAAATTGCCAAAAATCCAAAGTTGTTAAAAGGTATGTACGTTTACTCGAAAAATACGCGTACGCGAGTACCCGGTAAATACGTTTACATATACTTTTAAAAAAAGTAACGTACTCACGTGTACGCGTACGTTTTTCAAGCATACGCGTAAAGAAAACGTATTTCTGTGAATTCAATGTGGGAAATATTTATAAGGTGACTACACTGCAATGTACTCTATTTCCTCGAAAAAAAAAACCCTCGAAATTGTTTTATAGTGTAAATTTTAAGGGGGGGGGGGGGGTTAACAAGGGCGGGTATTTCGAGGGGGGTTTATTACTTCGCCAGAATGTTTTGGAACTCTCAGTGCTAATTCGTTGTTTATCATGTACGCTGAGGTAGAAAATATTCATATAAGAGTATACCTATGTATAAAAAGTTACCTAATATAAATATAAGTATGTATGTAAATATAGATGGTATAAACCCTGTTCTGACATGACTTGGTCATTGTTTGAACGTGTGTTCTGCATTTCACAGAACACAAACTGAAGGTTTTGATATTTACGTTCTCTTTACACTCAATTTGGTGTGGGGGAGGTTAGGGTTCAAACGGGACCAGTTTTTCGGACCAGGACCGGGACCGGGACCAGAAATTTTCTAATGTCGGGACCGGGACCGGGACCGGGACTGGGGGGTCGGGACCGGGACCGGGACCGGGACTGGCTTTTTCCAATTGTCGGGACCGGGACCGGGACCGGGACTGGGGGGTCGGGACCGGGACTGGGATTTGCCGAACCAGGTACCGGCACCGCGGTATTGTTTGAACGTTATTGGTATGTAATATCCGGCCAATGTTGTTCCACACACATCCACTGTGTGAAGGACCACTCTCTATGTATTAGCCTTTTCTTATAACATTATTCAAGCAGTATTCCATTGCCATCTTCACTTGAAGTTGTGAATATATGGTGAAACGCAATGTACGCAGGATTTTTTTGGGAGGGGGGGGGCGGCGCCAGTTGTAGGTGCCAATGCCATGCCAGTATTGGCGCTGGCGTTGGCGCCAATGTGTACAATATAGGTATCTTTATATACCTATATTTCGTACTAGAATCATGTTGGAGACTATTCTAACGCTGTCACATTATGGAAAAATACATAGTAATCATTGGCTGGGTATTTGCGCGCTCGCGCGCAAAAAATTTTTAGATGTTCCTATAAAATCGGTTTAGAAAAGTGCCATTTCTGGCAATTTTTTTTGAAAAATACGTTTTTTCCATCCCTTGTCGGGACCGCTATAAAATTCCGGGACCGGGACCGGGACCGGGACTGAGTGGTCGGGACCGGGACCGGGACCGGGACTGGCTTTCTTTAATTGTCGGGACCGGGACCGGGACCGGGACTGGGGTGTCGGGACCGGGACCGGGACCGGGACCGCCCCAGTCCCGACTTTTTGCCGAACCATGTACCGGGACCGCGGTCCTGTTTGAACCCTAGGGTAGGTTCGACGGGGTCTATTAGGTAATTCGTAGTGGCCATTTTGGGTGGGGTACTTCGAAAACGTACCCAGTTCTACATATTCTATGAAGAAAAGTGCTCGCTTTTGCAATTTATTCGGAACAAATTTTGTACTCACATTTACGCGTACGTACGAGTAAAAAAAAAGTATTTTATGTTTTCTATACTTTGTGATGGGTAAAATAAAAATACTTTACGTTTACATATACTTTAAAAAAAGTTCAGTAATTCTAACAACTCTGCAAAAATCGTCACAGATAGAGAGATAGCTGAATGATTTGGGAGGGGGGGTATGGGCATATTAGCCTAAAAAATTTTGTTTTAGTACTAGCTGGTGGATTTGGGGAGGGGTAACCCCCAACCCCCCCTACTTAACCTGGTACTATTTTTGCTTTAATAATTACCGCTCAAGTAATCCCCCTCTTGAATAATTCTCCTCTGTTAGACAGGTGAGGGAAAAATAATCCCAACCCCTTTTCAGTACTTCCCACCTTGTGGCATACATATACCGTATTTCCTCGAAATACCCCCGGGAGGTGATTGTTTCATAGTGGTCCCGAGAGGGCGGAGGGGGGGGGGGGGGGTTAAACGAGGGGGGGTATTTCGAGGGGGGTTATTATTTCGCCAGAATTTTTTTTCAAATCCTAGTATAAAATCGTCGTTTGTGATGTACACTGGGGTAGAAAAATGCATCAATAACTGACATGTATAGACTCCTGTAGACTAATAGTAGTACGTAGATGGTATAAACACTGTTCTAACGTGATTACGACATTGTTTTAACGTGTGTTCTCCACTACGCAGAACACAAACTGCAGTATTTGTCATGTACATTGTCTTTACACTCAATCTGGGGGTATTTCGAGGGGGGGGGGTGATTGTTTCATAGTGGTCTCGAGAGGGGGGGGTCAAACGAGGGGAGGGGGGTATTTCGAGGGGGGGTATTTCGAGGAAATACGGTAATCAATTTGTTGTGTTCAATGTGAAAAAAGTAGCATGTTATTCTGTTAATGTAGCATATTTTGTGGAATGAGTTGATAGAAACTTTCCTGAAAATATTGACAAAACAATGATCACTCCCATTGAATAATTTTCCCTCAAATTGTTCCCCCAAAAAGTCTGATGAAAAATAGTTCGCTAGGGGGATTATTTGAGCAAATAAGCTGTTATCCCCTAACCCAAATTACACTTTGAATTTAGATATTCTGTTGTTCACTAAAATACCTGTAATTTCACATAAATATTGCCACCAGTTTCCATGACATCAGAACTGATATTGCCAGTTTGGTGTGTTTTCAGCACATAAAAAATTATCGTGCAAAATGCAAAAAAAAATGATTGACATATTGATCCATGACCAGAAAGTGGTGATGTATACTCTGAAATCTTCATTTGCATTTCGGAACTCCTGAAAATATAAAATAAAGTATTGCATTTGTCAATTTTACTGATAATAATTGAGCGATTTTTTTCACCTGAATGATAAAGATCAACACAAAAACTACGAACAAAAGTTCGCAGAAAAGTATGACCATGCTTTTAAAGCCTTCTCCTCTATACAATCTGATTGGGTCAAATCTGGATCTGCGAGTTGTGCAAATTTTACATTGTAGAATTCAATTTGAATTTATAAATGGGGTATTTGAGTTGTAATATTTTTGGTTCACTTGGCGGCACATATTACTGTGAAGTGTGAAGTACTGCAAAAAAAACCCCATTTTAAATAAGTAAATAAGAAACATCATACTTTTGCCACATTAAATTTCTATGGGTCAATATGGGTGAATTTGTTGCATGATTTCACACAAAAAACAACAAACAATAATTGTGTTTTTTCCTCATAAACATAGATATTTCTTGTGGATGAATTTTGTTAACATTTTATCAGATGACTTTATTCATCAAACATAAATTTAAACATAAATTTACATTCACTGTAAAGCATGCTATTCCATCAGTATTTTCTCAGATGTATACTCGGCGGACCGCAAAGTATGCGCAGAATCCTACCATAATTTAATTTGTGATAAATTTTGTAATTAATTATTCCATAGTAAAAACAAAATATCATGTTGAAAAAACAGCATAATTTTGGTACGTTATTCAGATGGGTTATGGTAGGATTCCATATTAAGTGTGATGTCCGCCGAGTATACAACAATTATCCACCAACGTTGGTTCAAATGTTCCAGTGTGAGTCGCCTCCAATATCATAACACATGATGCAAACATATTTGCTGGTGCATTGAACAATCCAATTTCAATCAGAATTGCTCTAGTTTTGTCATCCACCCAGCCCTGGGAAGGGAATGATGAGAAAAATTCTTATACTCTGGTGATTCACATCTTGCAGATGTGGTTCACGCGTGCCAATGATAACTGACACATGCAATTTTCATAAAAAAATGTAAAATTCACTGCTGCTTTTACGTTTTACGTTAACTTATTCACAACAATAACTTTTATCATTTTTTTCCACAAAAATCGCATGCTTAAGTTATTATTGGCATACTGCCAATTGGAGAGAAAAAACTCCTGGACTATTTATGACTGGACCATACTTTTACATGGGAATGGGGGGGGTTTTTATACTTGGGGGCACATATCGAGAGAGCCCATTCCTGGGCACTAATGGGGGTTCAAACGGGATCGAAATCCTGATCTCGAATCATGATAATTTCCTGGATTCAGCGGATCGCCATGCCGATCCCACAACACCAATCCCGATCCTGGTGCCAGTTCCGTAAATTGGAAGTGAGAAGTAAAATGGCAAATGCTAAGTAAATTGAGAGAAAATTGGCAAAAGCGAAGTAAAAAAGAAAAAAAAGAAAAATTAATTTCCCTTTGTTTTTGCCTATTTCCTTCTCAATTCACTTCTCACATCTCATTTCACGTCGCCTTTGCCATTTTATCTCTCACTTCTCAATTTGCGGAACTGGCCCCTGATCCTGATCCATCCCGAAAATTAAAAACCCAATCCCGATCCCAAAAAGTCAATCCCATTTCGGACCCTACAACCAACCTCATCCTTCAGCTGGTACAATCTCGGTTTCAGGTGTCTGGAATGGTTGAAAAATGGCACCACATAGCCCCCGCCCCCGTATCTGGCTATCCTTCCCGTTGTCATAAAACCACCCAATTCCGCTGCAGTTTTGTACTTGTATTCACTGGCAGTTGATACCTGTGATTGTAAATGTGAGTAGGTGATTTCTGAAAGTTGCGCCAAGTCCAAAAAAGTGCATTTGCTGGAACTTGTGGTCAATGATTCAATGTAGCATGGGTTTAGTAGGGGGGGCGGTTGGGGGGGATTTACCCCCCCCCCAAATCCGCCAGCTATCTATCCCGGATGCCCGCTCAGCTATCTATCTATCCCGGAGGCAAATTTTTTGGCTACTATCCCCTAACCCCCCCCCCCCCCCCCACAAATCGTCCAGCTATCTATCTATCTGGAGCGATTTTTGAAAAATGTTCGCTCAAAATCGCTAATTTTTGTACCTTTTTATAGTTTTTCACCTCCAAAATGGCTAGTTCATGTTCATTATCGCCTATTTTGGCTATATGTGCTTATATACTTATTTTTTAGCTATTTTCCCCCTTTTCTTCCTTCTATACCTCGGAAAACCCTATATATTGAACCCCCGCGAACCCCCCACCCAAACCCCCCCCCACCCCCAGACAATTTTTCAGTTATCTATCCCTCCGGAGGAGCGATTTGCTATCTAAACAGCGGACACGCCAGGTTTGGCACCCAAAAGTTGAGTCAGTGCCGGAGCCCATATCTCCAACTGTAGTGGGGGGGGATTTATTCAAAATTTTGAGGCCATATACTCGAAACCCTCCCACTATTGTATACGGGCTGGGGGAGGTCGGCGACCCACCTGGTGTGTCGCCGTAAACATGAACCTTTTTTTGAAAAAATAGCTGTGCACGCGAGGTTTGTCACCCCGTGTTTGTTTAATATAATAGGCTGCCAAACTAAAACTGATGGGGGGAATCGATCGAAATTTTGAGGGGGTGTACACGACAACCCCCCACTACTTGACACGAATAGGTGAGCCCCCTGGTGACCCCCCTGAGATTGAACCGTTGGAAAATAAACCGATTTTTTTTGAAAATTCTCTGTCCAGGTTTGGCACTAGACAGCAAAAAAAAATTAATTAGAAAGTCCCCTAAAGGACAATGTATACCACTGTAAAAAGTGTGTATTAAAAAACAAATTTTAAGACCAAAATTTTATGTGGTACTTGTGTATCTTTCACACCCACACACAAGTTCCAGATCAAATTTCGATTTTGAGTTGAATTTTTAATACACACTTTTGAAGCTGGTTTACGATGTCCTTTAGGAGATGATTGAAGGTACAAATTTGTGTAAACAACAATGCCCCAAAAATGAACCATAGTGGAGTTTCAATAGGGGTCAATACAAAAGCTGCCCACAAGGTGAATTTTGTTCCTGTAATGACGCCATCGATGACATCACTATAGTGACCCCCATTGAAACTCCACCATGGTTCATTTTGGGGCAATGTTGTTTACGCAAATTTTTACCTTAAATCATCTCCTAGAGACATCATAAACCAGCTTTAAAAGTGTGTATAGAAATTTGACTTAAAAAGAAATTTGATCTGGAACTTGTGTATGGGGGTCAAAGATACAAAAGTACCAGATCAAATTTTGGTCTTAAAATTTGTTTTTTTAATACACACTTTTTATTGTATACATTGTCCTCTAGGGGACTTTCTAATTTAATTTTTATTTTTGCTGTCCAGTGTGAAACCTGGACAGAGAATTTTCAAAAAAATCAGTTTTTTTTCCAATGGTCCACTCTCAGGAGGGTCGCCAGGGGGTTCACTCTTCCGTGTTAAGTAGTGGGGGGTATTGTGTACATCCCCTCAAAATTTCGATCAATTCCCCCTGACAGTTTTAGTTTGGCAGCCTGTTATATTAAACAAACACGGGGTGCCAAACCTCGCGTGCACAGCGATTTTTTCAAAAAAAGATTCATGTTTATGGCGACCCACACTCAGGTGGGTCGCCGACCTCCCCCAGCCTGTATGTAGTAGTTGGGGGGTTTCGAGTATATGGCCTCAACATTTTGAATAAATCCCCCCCCCCCCACTACGGTTGTAGATATGGGCTCCGGCACAGACTCAACTTTTGGGTGCCAAACCTGGCGTGTCCGCTGTTTATATGAACCCCCGCGGGGGTCCAAATCTACAAAACCGCTGGTTGGGGTTGGGGTGGGTTACCCCCCAAATTCGCCAGTTATCTATGATTCCTGGAGGCCGCTCAGCTATCTCTCTATCCCGGAAGCAACATTTTCGGCTATCTATCACCAAAATCGGCCATCTATTATATTTACCTATATTGAGCGCTTTTTGAGAAATTTTTCTCTAATTTTCACTCAAAATCGCTAATTTTGATACCTTTTTATAGTTTTTCACTTTAAATCGCTATTTCATGTGTTTCATTGCCTATTTACAGCTATCTGTGTACTATATATGCTTACATACCTATTTTTCACCCACTTTTAACAATTTTTTATCTTTTTTTCCTTCTATACCTTGGAAAAGCCTATTTATTGAACCCCTGTGGTCTTATTCAAGGATATACGGTATTCTAAGTTCTCTACATTTTCCAAGTGATTTACCTCAGCACCCAAGTCTGTCCATCCCGGCCCATAATCTGTAGTATCTTCACTGAATAATCCTGCACTAGAATCTGCACACCTGGTGAACAAGTGTCGCACTTTGCTGTGGACTATGCTGTCGCAGTCGCTGGGAGCTGTGTTTGGGGGACCCGTTTTTAGAGGTTCAGTTGAAATTGTCACCCTTTTAATTTCTTCCCATTTTTCTCAAGGTTAACAGTTATAACAGTTATAACAGTTTTCATTTCACCCCTTTTGGGTGTGGCACCATTGTGCACACACACACTGGATGTCAACTGGTTTTGGTGTCAACTCAGTTTTGCTGAACTACCATGTCAAAAATGTGCTTTAGTTATCTGCTTATCTGCATGAATTTCCAGAATAAGTATATTTGCTTCATTGCCCACATGAACAGGGTTGCCCTGGTATACTGTATTTATTTTTGACAACTCAATAAATCCGCCATCCAAACTCACTCAGAGGGACAACTCTGATCTGTCTCATAAGCCCATAACCCAGCACTCTGCTTGTTTTGTCCATGGTCATGCCAGCCATGTCAACTGGCGGCTGTTCAGTATACCAAAATGCCCTGGTTGCATTCACTAGGATGTTAATTGACCAGTCCCAGAATGCATCCACTGTGTGGATCTGATTTTGGGGTGTGGGTTTTATGTTTAAGAGGTCTGATAGTAGCAAATTTTGATGGTGTGGGAAATTAAGCTGTAATTTTTAGTGAAGAGACTTTTGTGAGACTGTAAAATGTATTTGTGATTTCCATGTCTCAAATTGAAAATCATTCTTCCAAATTTTTAGCATAATTGAATGACTTTTAGAGTCATCAAAAATGAAATAATTAAAACAAAATACAATTAAAACAGTAGTAAGAACTAAATCTTACTGTCATTTCAAATGTCATTGCAGTTGTTTTTGTCAACCTCTTCCCACCCCAGTGATACCTTTTTAAAGTGATAATCCTCATTCACATGCCAATCACCATGGTAAAAGTTGCTCAGAGAATTCTTGTAGTGATATGACATGGCATCTCGACTTCCTGTTTTATTGGTAAATTGCAGATGAATTACTGATTATCAATGACACTCATAATAAACTGCAACTGCACCAACCATTTGTCATCATCATGACAATGACTATGAATGCCAAGTTGAACAAGATGCTGAATGTAAGCTTGTACATTTGTTTCTCCTTCAGTCTCTGTATTCGGTCCTCATCAAGTTTGTCAGCTGATACTTGTTCATGGCCATCACTACCGCCAAATGAGTCACCTGAAATGTGTTTTACCCTGTTTTTATCTGATATGGATGCACATTTTTTATTTGATGCTATCACTGATATTTAGAGATGGTAACATTTTTGTCATTAACACAATTAACTGCTTTTTTGAGATTTGCAGATGGGACAATTTGGCGACCACTGCATAGTTGCACAGATAACTCACCTATGGCCACATATTCTTGATGTGGTTGCAGCAACAGTTGTTCTTCATTCTCCTCCATTTCTGCATCTGTTTCATTTGAATTTGCACATGCATATGCACAGAATATTGCAAGGCACAGAAGCTGCATGATGGAATTGAAGGATTGAGGGATTGACAGAATTTCAATGCTGGTTGGAATTCTCTCCTTATGAGTATTCTTTTGGTCATATTCATTGAATAGTGTGTTTTGAATGGTGAAATTACTTCTATCTGTAGTTTATCACAAGACATGAGATAAGTATACTGCATAATTAAGAGTATTTATGTTTGATGGAGTTACAATCAAAATTGAACAAAATCCAGTGAAAATAGATACACAAATGGTGCATTGCATAGCTCAGTTGAGCTAGTTATCCAATGTGCATTTTTACCCCATCATATTGTAGGAAGTGTCATTCAAAGCACTGGGTGATATTCAATGGAAAGGAAAGATATGTATTCCAGGATTCACAATGTTTTTACCTTGAGTGGTTCTGTCAGAAGCAGTCCAGCAAAAATTGAGAAAACCAAACTACTCAGCCATTTCCTTGCTTTGCTGTCTCCAAATTGAATTCCATATGATACTATGAAGAATGTGCTAACTATAATTATTGCGATTGCCATGAACCATGCTAGCTGAAAATTGGGATTTGGGTTTTAGAGTATGTTCACTTCATAACATTCACACAGTTTTTCAATGATAACAACTTTTTTCTTTTTGCATGATACAGTTGGAATATTTGACATGTGATGCCTTGCATGATGTTGATCCAGAATGATATACTACTGTGTAGGAGTTTAATTATCCATCTTTTCACTTGAATACTGACATTATTTTGGTAGGATATCAACTCTAAAAAAGCATAATATCACAAGTAAAAAAGAACATACTGGTCTAAAAATCCATGGCAGAGATTTTGAGAAAATTCTTTCTCCACAACCCTTTGCTTTTGTTTGTGCTACAGGTCTCTTATCCTTGGACACTGGAAGCTGAAATATGATAAGAAGTGAAAAATAGGAAATAAGATATGTAATTATGATCCTTAAGGACAGGATCAAAATGGAATCCCTAATGACAGAAAACTTACTACCAAAAATCAGTTAGACCTAACTTTGGACATCTTCATACTGAAAAAAAATGCTGGTTTTGATCCTACCAAACTTGCAGGTCCCATGATCTCAATCCAAAATAAGAACACCATTTATATGGTTATAATACTAAGCAATCAACCCAGTCAAATTTGAAGCCTAGTAAAGTAACTGTTACACATTTAAAATAAAACAAAACTCACAGTAGGAAAATGGGCTTTAGCTAGTGCACTGTTCACATGATTTGGTCTTTTTACTCGTAGTCTGGCCCTCCGGAAGAAGTGCACAATAACAAGATTTATTGGGATTGATATCAGATTACATATTATGCCAATTCCAATCTGTGTTGTGAAAATTTAAGAATAATAATTATATCTTGCTGTGATAAAATACTGATACATAAGTACATTTATGAAAAGTAACTGATAAGTTTAAGTAACCATATAACTAATAAGTATTTTTATTTACTTAAAAGTTTATTTCTCACTTCACTTGCATTCTGTTAACATTCTAATAACTACCTCTTCTCTTGTCACTTGTCCTTTTGCAGAACTGACATCAGGCTACCAGATTTTATTACATGATTTGTGATAAGGAAAAACATGAGAAATGAGCAGCAAGCCTGGGCTGGGTGCAAGCGCACCTTCCCAATTAAATTTTGACTTGTCCCACATTCCTGTCATGCACTCGCATTCTGGGTATGCCTACCTAATTAAATCTGGGACCAGCTGTAGTGGACACCAAAGTACAAACCACATCTCATAAGTCAAAAGAGATGACAAGCCTTAATGACATCTTACCTGTTCAAAATTGACATTCAGTGGTCCCATTTTCATCTGCTGCACAGAGGGGTCTTCCGCCACAGTGCCATACCACATGGCACTGGCCACCATGGCAGACAAAATTAGTGAAAATAGACATACACATCTTTGGGTGCGTGTGAACTTTGCTCTGGCTGGTTTAGTGAATAGTGAGAACCTAAAGTGGTATGTTGTTTTGGGGAGTTGTGTTTATGTAATAATATGGTTAAGTACATATAAATCAGGTAATATATACCATATATCCTCGATTCAACCCCCTTTCAAAACTCCACCCCTCAAACAGGTTTCCCTGTAATGCTGTGACTACAGCTCGGGCGTAAAATTGACCGACGTAAAATTGATTTTGGGTGTAAAATTGATTACAGATGAATGGATAAAGATACAACATTGTTATTCCAGTCAAAGAAAGCTTAGATGCAGACGTTTCTTGTGTCCAAAGCTCATGAGTTTATTTTAATCGTACTGGGAGTTTTGAATTTTAGCACAATTTTTTTTAAATTTTGCGCTGTAAGTGGCGTAAAATTAGGGCATAAAATTAAAAAAATTTGCGCCAAAATTCATAACTTCTAGTGCAATTAAAATAAACTGATGAGCTTTGGACACAAGCAACATCTGCATGTGCGCTTTCTTTGACTGAAATTACAATGCCATATCTTTATCCATTCACCTGTAATTAATTTTACGCCCAAAAATCAATTTTACGCCCAAGCTGTAATCGCAGCATAAGCAGAGTGAGGAAAAATCACTACCCCCTGAAAAACTCCCCTCTCGTTGATGAGTAGGAAGACAACCATGTAAAAAGTTTGATGTATGTATAAGAATGTATAAGATGTATGTATGAATTAGCAGTAACAAATACATCATCTACATTGCATACAAGATGTATATCATTCTAGAGGGGGTTAATTCGAGGGGGGTTAATTCAAGTGGGGATGATTCAAGGTAATATGGTCTTTGTAAAACCCACCAGAGATGTCCATCTGTAAGCTGTGATTTAGCAGTTCTACCTGCTTTGTATTTGAATTGTGTCAGTTCCAATCTACTTGACAGGGGTACAAGTCTCTCAATCTGCAGGTCAAGTTGTAAACAAAAATATTTTACTTTCATTTTCATTTTGCAATTTTGATAAGCATTTGCATGTCATCAGAATTTGTATCTACAAAATCTATTTTTTTGGAACTTCCATTACATAGAGTTGTTGTTATTGAGCAGTCACATCATCATAAGAAGGTAAAAATTGGCAAGAAATTTAATTGAACAATGGAATAAAACCACCAAAAGTCTGAAACTCACAATCCCATCATCTTCATCGATAGAAAACCATTTATCCACCACAAATGGATATTTCACTCCAGTCTGACAATCAACAATAGTTATTTGTGAACAATACCACCCCCTAAAATCTCCTGTTCCAGAATTATCATGCCACAATCTGACAAATTGCAAGTGTCCCAGTGGCCTTCTAGTTGCCATAACAAATGAATCTGTGGCCCCATTTCTGAATGCTAATCTATGGGAATTCAGTTTTGAACCATGTAGTGGATCCTCACCCACTTTTCGATCTTTGAAAAAGAAACTTGAATCATCTTTTTCTGGTTCTGCAGTATTTCCAGCCTGCTTGAAACCAGGTGTTTTCTGTAAAGTGAAGGTGTGAAAAAATTGCAAATAGATTTTTTTCATCTTGCCCAGCACATTCAGTGATCATGGTAATTGAGTGCCTTCACTGAAAGTGCTAAACTTCACTGTGCACTTCAGGTGTGTAGTGGATCAGATTTTTATTTTCAAAATCATACCCAGTTTCCCTCTTGCTCATCACCTTACTTAAGTTTCATTTGAACCCTGACAACTGTCAAAAATTTGGAGACCCCAAATCACTGAAAAAAATTCACCTTGAGGCTGGCTTCTGAACAGAATAAATCCCTGACTCCAGTTTCCCCCTTGTCACCCATCAAAATAAAGCTGATCTTTGAATCTGTTGAGCCCCCTTTTCCATATCCAGTGGTCACAAGTATTTCATAGACATACTTGTCATTTGGATCATTGTCATCTAAGGGTAGGCTACCCATGGCTGTCAAGTCCTGTTTTTGATGTAGCATGTTGAAACAGTTGATTGAGCATTTTTAGCGGGGTGTGAAATAAATGTTGTTGTTTTTTTCATCAGAATTTTGTTTTGTAGGTATTTAGATCATCATTAAAAACTATGTATTCAACTCCACACATAATTTGTTTTGAGAGTAGAACTTTCTGATGTATCAATTTCACATCACAAATGTTACTTACCTGCTCATCTCTGACTTTTGACCAGGCCAACAAAAGGAAGAATGTTATATACAGCATCACCATAGCGATATACACACTCAGGTTGTTCTCAAATCGCCCATTTTTGAAAATGAATTCAAAATCCAGTGAATTTGGGGGCACAAATACTCCAGCAGAAAATGGTGTCAAATGATTTGAATAGCAGCGGAGATATTTTGATGAGTGTTCATCTAATGGCTGTGGAATGAAATTGGAGGAGAAAATTGATTTATGTAATGATGAGTAATGAGTGTTAGAACAGTCTAGATTATGGTGCTGGTAACATCAAACAGTGACATTTGCAGTTGGCAGCACTTTTTAAGGCATTTTTCCTCATCCGCAATGGTGCACCTTTCATCACAAAATGATGCTATTATAAGTTTACTTAGACTGTTATTCTCTGACTTTTTTTCAAAAATGCTTTCCATTATGTTAGGATAGTTCTACAGGGCGATTGTTCAAGGAAATTTTTTGTCTGCATCAAGTTTTTGGCGTTGACCATTTCAATTATTGAATTATAAATGAAATTCTGCTGGCAAAGTTACATTGCATTAATAATATGGAATATGGGATCAAACTACCTTACTATTACTACTACCACCAAATTTCACACTACTTTCCCAAGTACCTGCCCACTTTTGAAAAAAATTGCACCAGCAACTTACATCCATTCCAAAGCTGCTCCACGCTGAACTATAATCATCCAAATAATAACATCCCTTTGTCATCACTCTAAATCTATATCCAGTGCTAAAATTGAATGAATACTTTCTTTCACCCCACTTTATAACTGTATTATTTGCCACTGGAGTGCTTTCATTCACAACTCTGGCAACTGCTATGTACGCTGGTCCTTTGTATGAACTCAGAATGTTCTGGGGTATCATCCAGCTGAGTTTTTCTGTGATGATGTTTGTGTGGGTTTGTTAGCTGTAGTTAAATCAGTGGATTAAGTTAAAAAAACTTTAGCAGGTATCAAAACACATGACTGAAAAAAGTGAAAAATTCCAACACAAGGGCATCTCCAATAGAACACCAGTTAAAAAAGTTGACAAAAAAGTTGAAGGGCACCCTTCTATTAGAAGGAATACAGTACCTTGTCTTTCTCCTGCCTTTGGTACGATCACCATGGTTTTTGCCAGATTTTGTTTGTCCATTGGACCAGGATATTTTTTAGCAAAGAACAATTCCAATTCCATCTGAGGATCATTGGGCTTCAGTTGGACAAATATCGACTGATTTTGTCTCTCAATGTTGATCTGGGCATGTTGTGGATTGTTTTGTGTGTGGGGGGAGGTGTATGTGGGTGTTTGAAATTTCAGTTTTTTAAGAACCCAATGTTTCACCCACGAAGATGTCACTCAAATACTTCATGGAGAATGTTTAAGTGGGTTGTGGTAAAGTCACATCCACAAGTATACGATAGGAGAATTGAATTGAATTGAATTCAGCCTTACTCACTGACACTAATATTTAAAAAAACTGTTTAGTGTTCTGTAAATTTTCTCCCATGTATCAGTTATAGCAGTTCATAATTTGGCTTCACACAGGACACAGGGTATGAGTAGAATCCTTATACTGAACATCCAAAATGTTTGAACCCATGTTTAATCATTACACACTGTTATGATCTGAATATACCTACTTATCCTCAACCTCATCATATACAAATTTTTGTGACACTAACACAAATATTATTTGTTTAAACCAACCTGATGAGTCACAAACCACTCATTGTGTCTTTTCATTTTTCCATAGTTTGCTTGCACATCATTGACTTTGGGTGCTTTACCTTGAATCTGTCTAAAAATGAATTCAATTGGTTGCTTCGCATCAATCACTGCTATTGGATCCCCACTAGTGTCCTGTGGTTGTTAATGAGTTGTTGAAATTTTTTAAATATATTTTTCCCTTCAACTACCAGCAATATGACTATATTTCTGTCTCACCTTTAATGATACCTCCACAAGCCCTGCAGATGTCAGAGAATCTGTTCCAGACTCTAGCTGCCTCCAGTTATTCGCAAATGATGTTGCCTAAATATTCATATTTATTTTCATTAAACTCAAAAATGTAATTTTTTACAGTTACATTTTGTCTACCACTTGTAAGACATCCATTTGTTATTGTTGAGTGTAAAAGTTCCTTAAAAATCACCAGTGAAAATTACTAGAACAAAATTATGCAGTATACTAGTTTTTAGGCTTCATAAACATGTCCAATGAACTAAAGCAAAATTTTGATATGCCATTTTTACCACTATGTATGTAAATATTTATGTAGCTTTGGAAAAAGTACGTGTTTTGTGGAAAATAATCAATTTTCCAAAAATTTCAGCTACAATAATATTTTCTGCTACCATGCCAACGTACCACCATCTGCACAATTCTGCCATCATCACAGCTGCTTGTTGTGACTACATCACAGGGGTCTGATGGGAATTTGACTGCAAATCCATCTTTCCCCAAGTTGCCAACACCTTTGTTCAATACTTGTCTGATGTTTCCAACCCTCACTACTAGAACAGCCCCACCAGCCTATGCAGTGGTTTTTGAGTACATTAATTGTAAACACATCTTTTGAATACAGTTTTTCTATTACATTACATCATATTCATGAATGAATATTAGCCTTCTCTAATAACCTTATTTAAGCACTATTCACAGCAAAAAATGGATCCGTGAAGCGTGTGGAAGTGGGCTGGATGCGCGTGAAGTGCCGCGCTTCCACACGCTTCCACCAACATCACGAAAATCTCATTGAAGTGTCTTCCACATGCTTGGCTTTACAATCGATATACCATGGGTTACCAATCAAGATACTATTTTAGACTTTGTGTGGCTTTATTATCAACACACTTTGGCTTATTCATCGACATACTTTGGCCTACCCATCGAGAGTTTACCGATCGGGAAGGTTAACAATCGCTATACTCACCTACACCTAGCTTCACCGCGCGCTTCACGCGCATCCAAACATGTGGAAGACACTTCACAACGCTGTCGCTTCCACACGCTTCCCATAGGTATACAGTGTGTGGGTGCGCCATATAAGGAAGCGTGAAGGGCCTTCACACAGATTTTCGTTATGTGTGTGGAAGCGCTTGCGTGCTGCATGAAGCGTCGGGAAGTGTTGGCACTCCCATTTTTTGCCCAATCCACACCCATTTTTTGTTGTGATTACATGCCAAACTCAACTTGATGTCACTAACATTCACAAAGTATTGCAACTTGTCTGATATTTATACCTGTATTACTATGTTCACTCATCACTGTATTTGGGAACTTTTGTTTGTTGAAAACAAAACATCCCTAGTACTGAATGCTGAGAAGTCTCCAGTTGGCTTTGACAGTTTGCAACTTAGTGCCTGAACTAACCGACATTCGTTTGTCTATTATTTTTCCATTTTCCAATGAAGACAAGTCCAAAACTGCCAGTTCTCGAATGGTTTCTATAGCTCTTTCAAATGTTTTTGATGTTTCCCTTGCCTGAAATTTTCATTGGTAAAATGATGAAATGATAAATAATCCATGCATATGAGTAATTTTTTAACATATAACATCATGTAAATTCTGGAAATTCCTGACCCCTGATTTATTTTTTCTCAATTATGATATTCCAGTAATTTTAAATTACTATATCTAATGCAGAGTTGTTAGAATTACTGAACTTTTTTAAAAGTATATGTAAACATAAAGTATTTTTATTTTACTCATCAAAAAGTATAGAAAACGAAAAATACTTTTTTTTTACTTGTACATACGCGTAAATGCGAGTACAAAATTTATTCCCAGTAAATTGCAAAAGCGAGCACTTTTCTTCATAGAATATGTAGAACTGGGTACGTTTTCAAAGTACCCCACTCAAAATGGCCACTACGAATTACCTAATAGACCCCCGTCGAACCCCCCCCCCCCCGAAATTGAGTGTAAAAATAACGTAAATGGCAAAACCTTCAGTTCGTGTTCTGTGAAATGCAGAACACACGTTAAAAGAATGACAGAGTCACGTTAGAACAGGGTTTATATACAATCTTTATTTACATAAAATACATACGTACCGTAAATCCTCGAATAAGTCCCCCCCCCTCGAATAACTCCCCCCCCTCGAATAACTCCCCCCTGTAAACTGACCGAGGAAAAAATAACTCCCCCCCTCGAATAACTCCCCCCTCTTTTATGGGTGGGAACAAAGTCCACGTATAATAAACGTATGTATGTATATGATCATTAAAAGCATTCATTATTTTGCAGTTTATGCACACTAGCATTGATTTTATTGCATGAATTATGGGATTTCTATTCTGGCTCACACGTTTATGCAGCCTACTTAACCCCATTCAGATGATATACTGATCAAGTATTTTACTCAATATTCCGACGAAGAAATAACTCCCCCCCTCGAATAACTCCCCCCCTCGAATAAGTCCCCCTCAAAAAATTCTGAGGAAAAAATAACTCCCCCGGGGACTTATTCGAGGATTTACGGTATATAGGTAACTCTATAAATACATAGGTATACTCTTGTACATGGTGAATATTTTCTACCTCAGCGTACATGACAAACAACGAATTAGCACTGATAGTTCCAAAACATTCTGGCGAAGTAATAAACCCCCCTTGAAACACCCTTGTTTAACCCTCAAAATTAACACAATGAAACAATTTCGGGGGGTATTTCGAGGAAATAGAGTACATTGCAGTGTAGTCACCTTATAAATATGTCCCACATTGACTTCACAGAAATACGTTTTATTTACGCGTATGCTTCAGAAACGTACGCGTACACGTGAGTACGTTACTTTTTTAAAAAGTATATGTAAACGTATTTACCGCGTACTCGCGTACGCATATTTTTCGAGTAAACGTATGTACCTTTTAACAACTTTGATCTAATGTAAGTAATATTAAAGATAACATAACAAGGTAAGGTATGCATGGATGTATCCAGGATTTTGGAGCGGGGGGGGGCTGCTTGTTTACGGAGCCCGGCGAACGGGGGGGCTCAGCCCCCCCCTAAAATTTTTCCTATGTGGTGGCAGAATGGCGTCATGGTGCTGGCGCCATTCGTAGGTGCCACACCATGGCGCCATTGGCATTGGCGCTGGCGCCAAAAATCGCTTATATGTATGTAAATATACATACATATAATAGCGAAAACCGGGCCATTTCATCGATTTAAAAGAAAATTGTGAGTACTAGGCCGATTTTTTAAAAATACACCTGTGTGACGGATAAATGCGTGCTTGCGCGCAAAAATTTTACAGTAGACCTTCAAAAGTTGTACTAAAAGTTGCATTTTTAGCAACTTTTTTAGGTCTCGCTCGGAAAGGGGTGGGCTGCAGCCCCTCCCGCCTCCCCCCCTGGATACGTCCTTGAAGGTATGCCATAACAAGGTATGGTTGGTGATGTCCAAACTCTATAACCAGTCAGAAGTAAACATAAACTATAGAGATAGAAAGCTACACTGAACAGGCCAAATAAACTTGGTCAAAAATGGAAACATTTAATCATTTTCTATTTTTTATGTGTGCATGTCATAACAAAGATAGTTGCAACTTACCGTCTTTGTTGCTGAATCCTTAGCTGCCAATTTGCCCCATTCATCTTCAGTCATCTCATCTGGCCTCCTGATAGCAGCTGCATTTGGTGGCAGAACAGTTTCATAATCTAAATATTCCCTCCTGAATGCCCTCCTTGCATCCTCACCCAATGGCTGTGATCTGGCAAGGATTTGTGCATTTGTTAAGGAATTTAGGGTCTTCAGGAGTTGAGTTGACACTGCTGCTGCCTGTGGTGATTGAGCAATGATTGGGTGTACTGTTTTGTGCTGATTTTCACTAATTTTACAACTATGATCTATTTTTCGACTTTTTACTGCTGTTTTTTGCCTATAATGCACTTCAGCTCCATCCATAAAGGATTATGTGACTAAACATTTTAAATTTGCATTTGAAGTCAAAATAGTTCAGAGTGACTGTCAATTCAAATAAAACCTAATCATTTTGGACAATACCCTACCTGTTTTGCAGTCAGTTGATCTCTGACTTCAGGATTTTGCAACATTGTTATCATCTTATCAAACATTTCTGATGCCTCATTTGTAGATTTCTGTGTAACCAAAGATGTTGGAACTTTCTTTCCTGTTGTTGGGTCAATGGAAGTTGTCATACCTGTGTTTGTTGGGTCAATTTTGTTTTGTGATTGTGTATTTGTATGGTGTGCTGTTTTGAAATTGATTAGTAAACACAGTATGTGTTCAGGACATATAGCTACTAGTGTTGTTTCATGAAAAATGTTATGAAGGCAATCAATATTGGTGTTAGCTGAAGGTACTTCACTCCAATATCTGTGATCTGCTGTGAATTAGTTTGCTCTGATATTACCTATCGCAATTCAAACAAACTAATCCTGCTTCATATAAAATCACAAAACCATGTATTTATTTCACATCTGTTCAGTCACCATTTCCTCTCACAAAAAGATACATAGCAAAATAACTGACTGCTATCAATCAAATTTCCAACAGTCTTCAGCATACTTTCCACATTATCAGCTGTAGGTTCAATTGTGGTCAGACTGGACATCAATTTCTCATTTGCAGTGGCTTGTGCATCATTGATTGAGTCCAGAATTTTGGAAACACCGTGTAAGCATCCTGACATTGACAAACTGAATTCCAGGCAATTCTTTTTGTATGCATCACATGCAGCTGCACTGAGTGGTATGTATATCAAAGGAAATGCCTCAATTTGAGCTCTGATATCAGG
Source organism: Sphaerolaimus hirsutus (assembly GCA_964036195.1). Lineage (NCBI taxonomy): Eukaryota > Metazoa > Nematoda > Chromadorea > Monhysterida > Sphaerolaimidae > Sphaerolaimus > Sphaerolaimus hirsutus. The sequence continues at coordinate 14,931,652 of OZ038453.1, read as the reverse complement.
CATGCCAGCAATTGGTGGCGCTCCAGGTACAAATGCATGCATTGGTTCTCCCTGGGTTTATTAGGATTTGTGTCTGATTGAGGTTGTATGTTTGGCAAATTGACACTTTATAGATTGAAATTTAAAATTGCATATTGGGAAACAGCCAACATAGACAACATGGTTATGCAGTAAAGACAAAACCACAATTATAAAAACAACTCACAGTAGCTGTGTAAAGATGCATTGGGTCACATGTAAGCACACCAGCAGTGCTTATCTGCGCTGGCACCCATGCCACAGTGCCAGCATCAGGATTCCTGAAGTCCATCACCTGTGTATTTTTATTTCCATTTGTGTGATGTGTGAATACATGGGAACAGTTTTTGATTCTTAACAGTAACACACAGATCCAGTTATGTGATTTGAACCTTGAAGATGTTCATTCACAGCAAAAAATGGGTGTGATGCATCATGAAGCATCATGAAGTGTCTTCATGCCGATACTTCCCGATGCTGTGAAGCACTGGTTGGCACTTCATGGCACTATGCTGTAATAGTTCGTGAAGTGCATTTCATGAACTTCAGTGGCTGATGATTGTTTGTGAAGTGTCTTCCACTTTACGCACATCCAGCCCACTTCCACACACTTCACAAACCTATTTTTTGCTGTGATTAGGGTTGGCCGATGTTTTTTTAAAACGTTTTTTATTTAAAAAAAACGTTTATGACGTCCGAAATGTTTTTTTTTTTTAAAAACATCGACTGAAATTTTTAGTACTAAGCACTAGGTATTTTACAAAATTTTTGCGCGCAGGCGCGCAATTTCACACACAAATTGACATTGGTGATTGTTTTCATTGGTTTTGTGGCATTTTTAGTATCAAAGTATCCATTTATATATGCTACCATGGGTTAATAAGCCGTCATATGTTGCTGTAGTACATAATATTGAGGTAATGTGCTTCCATGTACCTCCACAGTGTGTAACATCACTACCAAAGTAACAACCTCGTTTTATAACCTTGTTTGATCACTATTCCGTGCCAAACTTTACCTGAAGTCACGAACATTCGACTATAAGGCGATATATGAACGATATGTCGACGAAAAATGGATATTTTTGACACAAATCACCACTTATAATGCTATCCCATGGCTCCACAGACATTATATGGTCATATATAACATCACAGAGTATTGCCACTGTCTGATATACCTATATATGTTGACACAAGGTTATATCTGGGAGCTTTTAAAAAAAAACGTTTTTTATTTAAAAAAAAACGTTTTTAAAAAAACAACAACATTGAGTTAAAAAAAAACGTTTTTTTTCCAACCCTAGCTGTGATTGACCAAATACAGGCCTTAGGGGAATGCAAACTGCGTGAAATATGCCACAATAATTCAGTTCACAATATTTGCTCAAAGTACCCACCTTCACAGCAACAGTATCTGCTCTCATTTTCACAGTCTTTGCAAGTCCATCAGGAGTTTTAACAACTAGTACACCAACAATTTCATCGCTGACAATAGTTGGCGCTTCCCCCCTATATACTTGTTCTATTTGCTTGTCAGTTAGTAGAGCTAGTTGATCGATACAAGCACTAGGTAAGTTGGGTGGAATTCCTGCAATTTGAGTGATTTTGTTATAGTTTTTTAAATTGAAAGTGGATGAGTAAATGCAATACTGGGAATTCTGGAAGAGTGGAGCTTGATTCATTTATATTCACAAGATCAAGATGTATATGAATCAAAGATGTATGCTGCATGAATCGAAAACCTTGAAAAACCAGTTTAGAATAATGTTTGGCCAGAAAAACACAATGAAAAAGACATCTGAGGGACTCTGATTGATTTAGTATCTTTGTTGATGAAAATTCCAGAATTGTATAGGAACACACAATAATGTATATCCTTGAATAAGACCTTCCCTTGATTAACATCACCCCTTGAATTACTCCCCCTTGAGTTATTGTTTAATCAGAGTTTTTGTGGGGGAAGTTATTCTAGGGGGGGGGGGGGTTACTTTTCCTCAGAAAACTTGCATTCTGTTAACTCATTAAATCAGTATTTAACAGTTCAACAACAACAAAAAAGTACAGTTACACTCCATACACGTTTTGTACCTAGGGTGTCAAATTTCAGTTTTCCGTTCCGTTTTCAGCTGCTGATTTTTTTTTCCGTTTTCTGTTCCGTTTTCCAGCCACTTTTTTCCGTTTCCATTTTTCCGGCTCAATTTCCATTTTCTGGCTCAATTTTCAGTTTTTTCACCTTTTTTTCTGTTTTCAGCCTCAATTTTCCATTTTTCTGCCTCCTTTTACTTTTTCTGGCACAACTTTCTGTTTTCTGTTCCAGCCAAACTGGTAAGCGTTCATGCAGATTGTCAATAATGTAAAATTTTTTTCTGTTTCCAGCAAAATTTCTGCAATTTTTTTTACTTCCAGCAAAATTTCAGCAAATTTTTATCTGTTTTCCAGCAATATTTCAGCAATTTTTTCCATTTCCGTACAAATTTCATTTTTCTGTTTCCGTTTTCTGGACCCTTTTTCCGTTTTCCAGCTGCTGAGTTGTTTTTCCGTTTCCGTTTCAGTTTTACTCCAAGTGGAATTTTTTCCATTTTCCGTTCCATTTTCCGGCTGCTGAAAAAATTGTTCCGTTTCCGTCTTCCGTAAAAAATTTTTGTAAAGCTTCTGTGAAACTATTTTACTCATAATAAAGTAAGTAACAAACTTGAAAGATCAATTCTAGACAGCCTATCTTTGGCTGCATCAGTGCCTGCAGCTGGAGGTGGTTCAGTCAAATCAGATGTTTGCAGGGGAATCTGTGTTTATGTTTATGCTGAAAATTTTGATAGACAATATGTTATTACATGATGTTTTTAAACCATATTTTTACCATATCAAGAACCCTCAAGAATATGTTATTACATCTCAAAGACAATCTCCCCTTTCTACATTTGAAACAGTCCTTCCAATAATATCTGATTACCCCTGGTGCCATATTCAAGAAAATATGTATTATAAGATGTATGATAAACAGAATTTGTAAATATGATCATAACAATTCTTATTGTAAAGACAAAGCAAATACCCAAAGAAAAAATAACATACATCTCCACTGCCATCTCCATTCATAGTAATAACACCGAGGACATTCTGCAATGGGTCTTCTGGTGGCACAATTGGTGGTGGCAGTATAATCGTCTTCATTTGTCCATCTGCTGGCTCTGTGATTCCATATTGTGTCAAAAGGTCATCCAATGTTTGTGGGTTCATTGTGTCAGTTGATGTGTCAAGTGCAGTTTTCAAGTTGGTGGTTAGCTGCAAGATGTCAATTAAACGATTAAAATGTACAAAGATAGAAGAATGCTCCTCTAGAGCATAGGCGGCACAAGGTCCCTATTTGCGCTGGTGACCTCCACATTAGCCAAAATTTCCCTTTGTGGCACCTTTTTATTGGAGCCCTTATGTGAAGTCGGCAGTCAGCCAAAAATTTCGAAATCGCTAAAAAAATAAGTAAAATTGGCTAGAAATGGGTATATCACAAGGTATATAGATGAGAATAGTGATTATAAAGGTGAAAATTTGCAAAATAGAGCAGATTTAAGCAATTTGGAGCTAATTTTGAGCTTTCACTTTTATTTGTACAATACACGCTTGTGAACGTCACAATGTGACAGTGAAAATTCTGCTTGTGACACCAAAAATCCCACTTGTGACATTCACAAGCGCACAAGCACTTACGCCGCCTATGCTCTAGAGGGATACATAGCGGGATGGGTGTTCATGGGGTTTGAAGGCTTGGGCTGATATATTAACGTTTTCAAGGTGTAACTGTAGAAAAGTGAAAAATGCCAACAAGGGTGAAAATAGGTATTTATACACGCACATACTGTAAAACCTCTGAAAATTTGATAAATTGCTGTAAAATTTCTCAAAAATTGCTTCAGTTAGCTGGCTGATTAGTGAGGGGGGATAGTAGCCAAAACAATTGCAGCAGTATAGATAGTTAGCTGGGCGATTTGGGAGCCCCCTGATCCCAACCACAGTTGTATTATTTAACCAATCACATTTCAAACCAACCATAATCCCAGCATCTCCATCCATTGTGGCAACCCCCCTGTCAGCAGTTACCCCCTCACCACCAGTGCCCGCATCATAGTAATCAGCATCTAAAGACACAACAGGTGCTGACAATGCATCCATGTCAATACCTAATGCCTCTGCTGCGGAAACTACAGGTGCTGGTTCTGGATCTGAATAGTCTGGGGGATCTTCTGGGAGTTCTGTGGGATAGGGGATTTGTGTTATATGCAGTGAACTATATGAAAAATATGAGCAATCCAGTAATCATGATCAGCATTAACAGATTTCAGAAAGGTTTTTTCTCAAGAATTTAAATAAAAGCAAGGTTACCTAGACTCACTGCACCATACCCATGTTGTGCTGACCACAAATTCCAAAAACCAAACCCAATTTTACTTACCACCCCCTTCAAATGGGTCACCCTCAATGACCTCCTCAGGTATCTCAAGGCTGAAAACAGCAGCTCCCCCTTCATCCCCACTTTGGTCCTCTTCTTGCGCTGGCTGGGGTGAAGTGGCACTGGACAAAGATGCAACAGCTGCTAAGACAGCTGCAGGGTCCCCAGATGCAAGCGCATCATCCATTATGGCATCTACCGATACTGTGCTCATGTCTTTGGGTGTTGCCTGGGGTGGATTGCATTTTTTTTTTGTGTATGCAGTTTTCTTCATTTGAAAAAAAGAAACTACCGCAAATCCTTGAATAAGGCCCCCACCTCGAATAACTCCCAACTTGAATAACTCCCCCCTGCTTGCGAGGTGAGGAAAAAATAACTCCCCCCTCGAATAACTCCCCCCTCTTGAACAATGCCATTCTCTGGATGAAAATGATACAATACAAAAATACAAAAGGATATTAGACTAGAGCAGCGACAGTCGATACATTATGTGGATGCAGTGTATACACATCTTTTTATTGTTATTGGACAATTAAATACCTGCATAACATGAGTTTACAGACTGCACCCATACAATGAATTAACTCAGTTTTACGAACTAAGTTTTACGAGGTAAAAATAACTCCCCCCTCGAATAACTCCCCCCTCCAAAATATCTGAGGAAAAAATAACTCCACTGGGGTCTTATCCGAGGATTCAGGGTATGTGTATCAATACATTATCTGTGAGTTCATTTTATTTAGTTAATTGTGAGTTTATTTTATTTAAATGCTTCATTCTAATTGATATTTGTATCAATTATAGCCATGTTTGGCCATTGTTGCACATGACCATTGTTGAGTTGCATGTAAAAGTGTAACTGTGGTTGACTTTCATACAATTTTTGTCTCACTTGACTAATAAACTGCAATATTATTTATCACTCACCACATTGATCATATGTTAAAATTTTTACCTGATAAAGTTTGATTTGCAAGTTACTGCAATCCTTCACTCACCATCATAACAATCCCTTGGGGTGCAGTGCAGGCATGTTTCACATCACAAATCTTGAACATAGCGGTGTGATTCCCTTCAGGCAGTGTGATTTCTTGATACTTTACATTCACACCACCACCTACTTTTGTTATTTCTTGTATATTATTCACATCCGAGATATCTGAAAAGTGGTTGGTGCATTTGGTTGAGGTAATGATCAAATAATTTCAGCTAGCTAATTTTTGTGGAAACAAATAATTACAAATTCCAAGTCATAATATAAACATGTCCCAGTTTTCTTGCACATTGTCAATAACTTCAAATAAACTACATTCATATGTATAGGCCAGCTCATCTGGTGGGTCATCCACATCACCCCATCCATCACAGCTGAGCCTGAATTTCCCTGTCAGAGCTTCAGCAACTGTGGGTTCCACTGTACACGTGCCAGGAATCGGTGGGTAGTTTTTCTGTGATTGATTTTTGGTGGTATTTTTCACCATAACACCAAACATGTATTTACAATAAGGTCTGGTGTGTGTTTTACACAAACCTTCATGTTGACAATACTCCTTGCACTGACTCCACTATCCAATGCAGTGATAGTGCATGTGGCCTCGTACCTTGCAATGCCCACAGCAGCAAAGGCATCCATCAAAAAGCTTTTTACACCATGGTTGGGCTGCCACATGTCACTATGAAATGTGAGTAGTTTCATGTCCAAACCTTCTACAGTTGTATCACTTTCAATCAATGTTGTGTCATTGTATGGTGGCTCAATTGGTTCACCATTTACATCTTCTAGCCAATATTTGAAGGACCATTCAAATTTTAGGGGTCTTGAGGGGTCACATGATAGGCACATGCAAAGCAAGCCAATGTCCTGTAAATTGTGTGTGTAAATGGTTGGAAATGGATTTTGTCACACTGTGGGGGAATTTTCTCAATTCACCACAAGTAAATTTTCTTATCAAGGTATTTTAGAGGTAGGGCTTTTTATGTAACTTGAAACCTTAAACCCTAAACCACCCTGGTTTTCAAAGTTGCTTGCACACATAACATTTTTAAAGGTTTTCAAAGTTGCTAAAATTCTGCACATAGAAATCACATCTGCAGATAAAAATTACCAAAACAATATATACACTGTGGAATGAACTTGTATTTCATGATGTGATCTCAATTTCAATGGTTTATTTACCTCTGCTGATGTCACCCGTATTCCTGTATCATCTGCTGCACAGTAAGCATCAAGTGAACACCTGTATGTTAATGAATGATGAGTGATGGTTCAGCGCATTTTGGAACCATGGCAAGTTTCCAATAGCCTTAGAACTCTGATTTAGAACTAAGAGCCCATTTACTCCCAAGTGTAATTCTAGGGTCTTTACAATAGCATAGTCCGCAATAGTTCCGCAAGTGGAAAAGTTAAGAGTTAAAACTTAAGAGTTGAGTAAAATGACAAATGACAATTTATGAGTAAAGTTAAGAGTTAAGAGTTGAGTGAAACAACAAATGATTTTACTCAACTTTTAACTTTTAACTTTGCTCTTAACTTATTATTTGTCATTTTACTCAACTCTTAAGTTAAACTCTTAACTTTTCCACTTGCGGAACCGGCACCTGCTCTTTCTAGAGGTTTGTTTGTGTTGTTAGACTTTTCTAGACATAGTTTTCTCAGGGCTTTAGATAGTTTGGTGCCACACCACCAATCAGCTACATTACCCTATTGAACCTCTGATTACAAGGTAGGAATTTGGTCAATTACTCCCTGCATACTACTGTAAAACTAACGAAATTGTGGGCTCTGGTGGACTGCCTGGCTGTATAACCAACTCCAGTGATCTATTAGACATTAATGTCACTTTCTTTCCATCAATATCATATGATTTTGAAATTCTCACACCAATTATATAGGTGTTCATTGGCACAAACCACTGTCCCCTGATGAACCAAGTACCCTCCGTGAAGTTTACTTTGCCTGGACCACCACCAAAACATCCAAATGGCTCCTGTGGTAGATCCTCAGACTGAACTGGATTGGGGATTTGACTCCAGAGAATTTTGTGGTCAGGGGTCACTGGCAAGGTTTCACCTGGGTTTGATGTGTGTTTTATTTTGGTTGTGTTCACCACTGAGATTGCATAATATGTCCATTGAACATTTTGATTAGTGTAGTCTTATAATGTTCTTTTTGTTTTAACATTTTTTGGTATAATAAACACTAAATAACAAAACTAATTTTTTATCACTGCATAAACGTGCCTACCTTTAAGCATACAAAAATATTCAAATTTGTCCACATCCACTGGTATACTGTCTGAGTTTGGATTAACAGAGAAAACTCCAGCGTCTGTTTTCAAAAACTGATCTGGATCTGTACCAAGTGTGAAAAGAGTTGCTATACTGTCCACCAGTTTGGCTGTCAATGGTGATGGTTTGACATCATAATAGCTGAATGCCTGTTGTGTTCAAAATTTGGTGCAATATTTGCTCAGGATTGTGGGAAAATTGAATGCAAACTATTTTAGACAGTTTTTCTTACTTCAGACTGCACTGAAAGTCCTGGTTTCTTGCTCTCCAGTGCAACTGGATCCATTGCTACCACATATCTAATTCTGTGAAATCCATATTTGAGGAACTTCCCTGGCAAGTTGAGTGTCCCACCAGTGTTCTGGATACCACTGTAGTTTTGGGAAAGTTTGAGTGTAAAAGACGTGAAACACGCCATCTAACAGAATTTATAGTACATAGTGATTTGCCAAAACAATCATAATATTTGCTGGAAATGTATTTTCCACATGTAGTTCTGTAAATGTGCTCACCTAGCTTCCAAATCATAAGTTTCAGTTACATCTCCAGTCTCTGGATTTACTTTCTCTATAATCCATTCCCTTTTGGTGTCTTTAGTATAGGTACAATTCACAGCCGACTGAAATGAAAGAATGCAAATTATTCCCAGTACATCTTATCTGGCAATGTCTTCTCAAATGAAACCTGTGTGCTGAATGTTTTGGCTTTGCCCGCCATCATTGGAACAGGTTTACCGGCATCTGTGGAGCCATCAAAGTAGGTGATCACTGGTTTGAAACATGTGTCTGCTGTCACTTCTATTGAGACTGGCTCAGCTAGGTATTCTGATACAAAATTTGTTATGGCAGAATTCAGGGTTACAGATCCTTTTCTTGTATACACTGTGTTAAGTTGCTCCCCGTTGCTCAGGGTGTCACTGATTTTCAGTGCATTTGTGTTTTCTTGCCATCTGAGGGATAGATGTGATGAGTCATTTTATTATGAGGAATCAGGTGTGTGTGATATATTTAAAGTGTAAGTGATTTGTGTGATTCATGTGCTGAACATTCCTTCAAAAAACTGTATGCTTTGTCAGTTCACAAGCACACACAATGTTAAGTATACCATATTGGCTTGTTTTGAGTGCCATGCTTGAATACAGTGCCAGGGTAATGGTGTTATGAAACAATAGAGTACCATGCTTGAATTGAGTGCCCCCCAAATGAAACATGATGGGGGAACGCATCATGTCTGCATAAAACATGACTGCATGGCGCATGTGCATGGCACAAGCTGCAGTTGTTAGGTAAATGCTTGGTTGTCGTGCATGGTTAACCTCAGTGGCAGCAAAAGCAAACCCCACAAAGGGCGGGACCATATGTTGAGGTTTTGCGCTGGATTAGTGAAGTATGAAGCTTGAGCGTGTTAATTGCAAAAAAGGAGTGTGATCCACCCAATATTGAGCAATATGTATCTGTTATGAAATTTCAGTATCTTGCTAATACCTAATGTATGCACATACACACATTGTTCAGTTCAAATCTTGTGCCTTCAATTGCTTGAATAAAAAACTCAAAAAACATTTCCGTATTTTCTGTGTTTCCGTGTTCTCCAAAAAAGAACTCATTTGAGTTTCCGTGTTTTTCAAAATTGTTGAGTTTCCGTGTTTCTGTGTTAAACAAAAACACGGAAACTCAATGAGTTTCCATATTTAATCTGTGTGTTTTTGCCATCGTTGGTTGTGCTTCACACAATTTGGTAATGCAAAAGTTAATTTGAAGCAACCTTAACCTAGATGAAGCACCACCAATCAACACACCTTTAATGTATAGTTCATTAACCTTCATTAAGTTTTGAGTTTCTTAAAAATAGGCGTTGATCTGTATCTATCAAATCCACTACATGGAAAACAAGAAACCAACTTACCTCTATGTGAGAAAACTATTTAAAAAACTATTTAGAAAGCATACTAACACAGTCCAATTTGTGCATGGCCAGGTTGGGCCATACGTGTTTTTCATGTCTTCCTGACCCCAGTCAACAAAAAAACATGTAAATTCATCTGGATTGAAGCCTTGCAAATCCAAAGTAGACAGCAAGTTTTCCTGTTTGTTTACACTGTCACCTGGTAATATTAAATGGGGTGGGGTGACCTTGTTGAGCACTTTCAGTGGATAGGTTGTATTCAGTTGTTGTGCTGAACCAGTTTCATGAACTAGGATGTCATAATTGCCACTTGGTAGGGTCAAATTGAAGTTTCTGTAATTGGGATGTGATTATTACAATTAATCACAGACATGTCAGGTTACCAGTGACTTACTTTCCAGTTAAGTTGAACCTCTTCTCAAAGCCAGTGTCCAAGTTTCTTGCTACCACCAAATGTTTCTCAGCTGTACCATTTTCATAGCCAATTGAACATATTATGGGGAAATGAGCCAAAACCAGATGGTCATTAAATTCTGCTGGTCTAATTTTTGACATTTCACCATTGTATGGGTATTTGCATGTCAGGCCCAGTCCTCTCAGTGTGATCATGAATATCTAGGTGCATGCATATTTAGTGTTTGAATGGTTCATACGAATATGTCAATTGATTTGAAAACATAATTTCAAGTGTGTTTGAATCAGGCTGATATGGATGGGTTGATTGTTTTTTTTAATGAGAATAATGAAATGCCAAGTGTCTACAATATACTTGAGTAATCGTCATGATGCAACATTTTTAATTTTCTGAAAAGGGTTAGCAGACAAGAAGGGCCATTGTGAATGTTTACTTGCATGGTATGTGAATCACTGCAAATAATATTAGTAATTACTCCATGATGTAACTTCCATTTGAGATAAAACAAAATCATTGAATGCAAGCAACGGATTAGTAAGGTAACAGTCTAATCTGCTACCTCATCCAAGCTACTCAGATTTGCTGAACCCCAAGTGTAGGAGTTCCCAACATCTAACTACACATCAGGCCTCCAATGGTTGCTGTGGGTAGGAGCAACACACCTGAGCTACCGCAGAAAGTGTATGATCAATGCCATTGTAAATTGTCACAGATGCTGACCACATACCCCTTTCATTCATTGCAAACGCATGTTCAGTACTGTCAAAGTCATCTGGGTGATATCTGATACTCTCAACTCTTGAAGTGATGTCATTTTCATACTGCCATGTCCAGACTATTTTCACTTTGTTGGGCCCTGTTGGTTAGGAGCGTTGCATGATTAATATTTACCTGTAGGGCTGATAAGCCTGAGATGATTGGAATATGGCATCATATGCTTGGGTTGCTTTTACATAAAATCCTTATGTTTACGATTCTGAATTTTTTTTTACAAACGGAGATCATTATAACAACTTATTACCTTTTAACTTCAAATGCAAGATTTCAACCATCAAAATTTCAAATATGAACATGAAACATGGTAAATAAGATTAAACATAAGTATAAAAATACAAACAGATTTATTTTCTCATAAAGCAGTTCATAAGTCCTAACAATACAAGTTCACCACTCACAATTCATCCATTTCAGTGGCATCAATGTTGCATGCACATCAGCCCCAGTTAATCCACCAAAAGGCATGTCAATCCACACATCTGAATCAACCAATTTTCTGGAGTACAATATACTGTTGCTAGTGACACTAAATGCTATATCCTTTAGTGTGTCATCTTTTATGGTTATGGTGTGTTCCAGTTCCTTTTCTTCCTGAAATTTGTCAGGATTTTTTCATATTCATTCACTATTTTTGGTTCTTAAAATATTTACTCTATAAATTGATTTTGTGATAATTGATTTGAACTTGAACTTGAAATTGTTTTTGGGTATCCACTGCTTTTCAGGTATCCAGCCAAAAAATGAAAACTTACATCCATGTTATCAGGCCTGCCAACATTAACAAACATGGGACTCATTGATGTATTATGTAGATCTGGATGGTCATCAACAGTGATTGTGAATGTGTGAACAGCATACACTGTAGTCATGTTTGTGTGGGATTGTTTTTGATGTATCATTTATCAAAAAAGTGCTTGAAACTGACATTTTCTGGCACAAATATAGCCATTGATGTCACCCATGTTGGCCTCACCCACTTGCCCACTGGATGATATCACCTGTCCAGTCCCAATCCAGTAGAATTGGCTGTTGTTGAAATGGAGATTGTAAATACCATATCCATAAATGCATAAAACTGATTATTCAGTAATTTGTGAATGTCATGGTAATTTTTATTGATTAACAGTTAATTCCACTACAGTCACATTGCAGTCAACCTACAGTTGCTTCAGTTACTATTATAGTACTTTGAAATACTTTTATTGTACTTACATGCAGCATTCTCATCAATTTATGTACACATAGAATGCATTGTGAACTCAGATGAGCAGTTAATTTTGCCTTTAAAAACACTGACTATACAAAAAATAAAATTTTGTACTGGATAACATTCTCAAATTGAAATGTTTGATACTGCAATCTTTACATTCTCTTTCCATCGATTTTTTATTGGACAAACCTCCCAGGGCCAATGTAGGTAATGCCTAACAGCAATGCCTGAATGTCCATGTTGGTGATTGTAGGTAAACTAAGGTATTGTATTGCTAGCTCAGCCTCTAGATGTTTGCATTTCTGAAATTTGTGATGTCATTGTCCTGTTCCTGTATTGTTACTTTCTAAAAAAAAATTTAATGGGAACTCACAGCCACAGCAGAGGCAAGGTCCAATTGAGTTTGGTCAAAGTAGAATTCTGTTGAGTTGTATTCAAGCCACCACCCACCACATGGCCCACTATCTGAATTTTTTTTGTTTTACAAAATTTACACAAGAATTTATGCTCAGTTTGAATCATAAATTTTTTAAACCTTTGCTTGCTGTACCAGGTTATTGGCACCATATATAGGTACTTTCACTCACCTGCTGGATATTTCTGTTTCAGGTAGATCCATGTAGGAACATCTCTTCTAACAATAAGTCTGTTCCCAACCCAGTCCTTTTGCCAGTCAGCATTTTCCCAAAGTGATGGGTCAGTGCCATTTTCACTTCCCTTTCCATAAGTGAAATAGGCATGTGCAATTTGCACATCCACTGGTGTGCATGCTGTGCGAATCTGAATGTACATAGAATTTGTATAATACAGCAGAGATGGGTTATTTTGCAATCTGGTTAATCTGCATACCTCACCACACATGCTACATATAGCACACAGCACCAAATAACATTATTTTACATAAATATTTTCACTCACCAAAACAGTATCTGATTCAATATAGTCCACACCACTTTCCCATACAGCTTTGACATGCCAATTACCAGGTTTTGATAGATTAAAAGTTGGTTCTTTTGCATCAATTGCAACTCCAATGACTTTGTCATGAATTTCAACCCACTGATCAGTTTCAAACTGTGTAAACCAATGGATTCTGTGCTTGTCAGTCACTGTAATGTGATACACTTGTTGTGTTGACCAGTCTTTTTTAGTTTATATTTTTTCAAATGCATTTTTATCTTACCATCACTGTATGGTGTGAAAAATTTTATGGTGAATGGAACACCTAAAATTGCAAACAATGGTGCATCGATTTTTGGCTGCCTGAAGTATTGATGTCTTGCCATGAATGATACATCACTCATAAATTTCTGGTCATTTAGCATGTAAACTGTATCAGTTATGGTTGCAACTTGTGGCTGCTGCAGTAGGTCATCCTGTTGGGTTTGATTTATGCTGATTGTACATTATTTTTGTCTGGTTATTTTTTAGTACCGTATTTCCTCAAAATACCCCGCCTTGAATTCACCCCCCCCCTCGAAATACCCCCAGGTGTTTTCAAGCTGGGGAAAAAATACCCCCCCCTCAAAATACCCCCTGTCTGGAATGATGTACATCATGTATACAATGTACATCATGTATTTATTGCTACCAGTTTGCATCACAGTTACACTATACACTGGTTTGTATAGCTATGTACATTGAATGTCCCAATTGATCCTATTTAGTCACGTTTCTTACCGGTTTTAGGTATGAATTTCACAAAAGGTTCTGGCGAAATAATAACCCCCCTCGAATAAGCCCCCCCTCGAAATACCCCCCTCAAAATTTCCACTCTGAAAAAAACCCCTGGGGGTATTTCGAGAAATACGGTATTTTAAGTTTACAATCATGACATGTAATAATTAAAATTGAAGTTGGAGTGACAAGACAAGTAAACCCACAAGTGAATGAGGATAGTTGATACATTAATTTCGCTAAATATTCTTTTTTTCACTTTTAGGTTTACTCTTCCCTTTCACCCTTCAATTGGAAGGCCACTATTTATGATTGACTTACTGTGGTGTCCATTGGCATTATTGTAATTGGACTTTCACTTTTTACAACTTTGTCTGAACTTCCAATGTACATACTAAATTCATGAAGTGGGAACACTGCAATGGTTTGTCATTTTATTTTTTTACATAAAATATTGTATGAAGAGAGACACAACAACCTTGTCTGGAGCAGATTACAGGAAATTCATCTCCAAATCTGCTAAAATCAGTGCTTGTCACTTCTGCACCATCCCTGTCTATTGTTCCACCAAAATTTTTATACCATGCTTGTGTTCTGAATGAAAACTGTTGTTTTGCACATGTTTGCATGCTTTTATGTGTGAAATATACCACTCACATGTTTCCATCCAAATAAGTCATTGCAACTTGTAATGCCTGTGTTTCTATAGTAATTGACATTGCTTCACTGGTGACACCAAGTAGATGTGATTGCATGCTTCTGCACAACTGGAATATTTGGCAAAATAGTTTCAAAAATTTCTAATGTGCTTTTGTAATGTATTTAGTGTAATTATGTAATTACCATCTTTGCATCATCAAAATTTAATGGCATTCCCCAAGCAAATATCTCCAGTGATTTGTATTGCAGCCAGATACCCTGACAGGTTTCACTCTCTAAAAAGTTTTGTATGAAATTGGCAAGTTAGCAGTGTTTTCTCAAGTGAGAAAATACAATTGTTTCAGGCTTTTCACCAACCATTTCTATATTCTGCAGCTACATATGCCAGGGCACTTCTATTGGCCATCAATAATAATCTTTGTCCAGTCCAGTCCATTGAACCATCTGCCCAATACCAATTACCCGGTTCAGTGCCATTTTCAGAGTTATTTCCATATGAAAACATTGCCATGATTATGTCAAATTTCAATGGTGTGCAGGATACTGTAATCTGTTTTGTTAAAATTTGATTGTTATCACATGTTTTAAATTGAATTTTGGTGAATCATTGAATATTTGTGAAATTACCACGATCTCTTCAGAGGCAATCTCATCAACACCATTCTCCAGAATTGCACTCACATACCAATCACCAACTCTATTTAGATCAAACATATAATGCAATGTATCTGGATCGGTGATGCTCCGCCTAATAATTTGACTGTGTGATTCACTTTCATATCGCCACATCCATGTAACCTTCACATTGTCTGTGACTAGAGAGTATAAAAAAAATTAATTTTTATCATTGCATCATGTTTAACTGCAAACAGGATAACTAAAAATACAACAAACTTTCAAAATATGGCATAGCAAGTTGAATTGGCGTTTTAACCCCAATTGTGCTGAAGATAGGTGCAGTGAGGTTTAGCGGGGTGATGTAATGCTCTCTTGATGTAAATGTGTCATTGTTTGAATATTTGAATTGTTCTGAGCTGTATACTTCATCAGATATCATGACATTGTGTATCTTCTGGGTTAAGTCATGCTGTAAATAAATAAAACATATCAAATCAGGTAGTTAAATAATGTAATTTTTTATATTGGTTTCTAAATAACATGGAAACTGTGTGTGTAAGTTGCTGTGAAACATCATTTTTTTACATTCATGGTGAAGCTCCTTCAACATCCCCTCAAGGAGTTCTGAAGTTCTATGTATAGGGTGGCCCACGTCAGCCGCACGGTTTCAATTGGCTCCCAACACGCCAATTTCGGATGAAAACTACTCAAATTTGGTATGGGGGTAGATAAATGTACCCCATTTGTTGTGTTAAATGCACGGTTCCACATCACAAAAAGTCATGTCGGAATGTGAAGCACAGTTTAGTAAGTGTTTGAACATGGCACACAGATTCAGTTGTCTACCAAATCACCAATTCTTTATAAAAATAGTCAAAATTTGGCATGGTTGTAGATCAATGTACCCTGTTTTATATGTTAAGTGCACACATGCATATCACAAAATTTTCACATTTATCACACAATATGCAAAACAACGTCACCCCACAGGACCACCTACAATGGTACACGTCGAAACACGTAATTATGAAACTGTTTCACGTTCCGACAGGAAATCTTGCGATATGAAACCGTGCACTTAACACAACAAATGGGGTACATTTATCTACCCCCATACCAAATTTGAGCAGTTTTCATTCAACATTGACGTGACGGGAACCAATTGAAACCGTGCGCCTGACATGGGCCACCCGGTATTATGAAGCAAATTGGTGTGTCTGGAAAATACTTCAGTAAACAGTGTTAAAGTGTGAAGTGTCAGACTGTCTTGTCAAGTTCAGCTTGGTTCCATGCAAATAATCAACCATTTTTAACATAATAATGACTGTAAACTGACTGTGTCATCAACTGGCATAACCATTACTGGACTCTGGCCCATGAATACAGTTTCATCAATATGTATGCTGAAATTATGGACTGGGAAAACTTCCCTAGCACAAATTACACCAAATTGAGAAAAGCTGCTTCTTCCTGTCTGTATTTTTCCATCAGGTAAAACAGTCTCGCCAGTTTTGTGCCAGGATTCAGATCTGCTTTCAAAAAATGTTTGTGATGCAAAGTGATTCTTATATTTTATATTTCACTTTCATATGTATACAATAGTTATTTATATTGAACTGACAAAGTTGGGGCTAGATATTTCATTGCAATACTTCTTGCCTGGTCAGTGATTGTTATGGGTTCCTGTGTGATAACTTCACCCATAAGTTGTGCATTCAGTGATTCACATCTCTGTAAATAAATTTGGAAATTAAATATAGTTTGGGCAATAGATTGCAACTAAATTGTGATCTAACAATTCTAGCATTAGCCTCATTCATCTGTTCATCAAACACAATCATCTCAATGGATTGATATTGCAGCCATTTGCCAGTACATGCAGCATTCTCTGAAATGTTTTCGGGTCCATCAAAGTGCCATAACAATTCCCTCTTCAAAATTGCTTCATCATTGAAAATGCAAAACAGAAGGTAGAAAAAAATTAAATGTCTTGTTGATATTCATTATCTTGAACTGCCTTTGGTATTTTAAAACATGGTGTATGAGTAAAGTATATGATGACATCAATAACTGTTTTATGTTTAAAAAACATTGAACAACAATTAAACTGCATATAAGAAAACATCAAAAAATATGTGTGGAGAGTTAAATATGTGAAAATATTTCATTAGAACAATTTCCACTCATGCTCACTCACCATTGCCATATTCTGTTGAAATGTAAAATGATGCATCCCTGTTTGACATAACTGTCAAATTTGCACCAGTCCAGCTTTTTGCCCAATCAGCTGGCATCCATTGTAGTGGATCGGTTCCATTCACCAAAGCATCACCATATGAGAAATGTCCAGCAATGAGTTTGAACTCAATGGGGTTGCATGTCACCCTCACCATAACTTCATCAGACCAAATTTCATCTACTGAATTCTCTATTTTTGCATTGATATACCAGTCTCCAACAGCAGAGAAGTTAAATTGTGGTGCCAATGCTGATGCATTATGCACACTTGCTATTACTACTGAAATTGGGGAACCATTTTGCTCATATTTGTACTGCCATGTCACTTTGATTGTGTCAGTAACTGTAAAGGGTATTTGTGGTGTGATTAGCATTCCAAAAACCTGAGGATATTTATATATTCTTAAATATAAGAAAATACAAAAAAACTTTTATATTTATTTTTATTTCCTGCTGTGTTTTTTTTCAGAAAGATTTAATTATATTTATGTATAAGAAAATAATAAAAATCTCTCATTTATATTTTTCAATTTGTTTATATATTTTTTGCGTTTTTTTGAAAGATTTGATTATATTTTATTTTTTGAGAGATTTCCTTAGATAATATTTAATTATATTTTCTGAAAAAACACTCATTCCTCTAATGCTAGATGTGATTAATTGAAATATTCTAATAGTGTTTGCAATCATGTGGCACTGGGGAATGGTCAGTGAAGTAGTCTGGTCACACCTATATACTTAAATACATTCATTACCAAATGGGAACTCAAGCATAGCATTTATCACCTGACATTGTCTATCATATTGATAACACTCTATGCAAATTAAATATGGTCCGGTCTGTAATTGTTGTGCCGTATTGATGTGTGTGTGTGGCACAGATGTTCTGGTGATTATTGATTGGAAGGTTGTCTTCAGAATACTTACTTGTTTTTGACAACTATTTTTATCAGAGAATTTCAGAGATGATAAGATGTATGAGAAATACCATTATACTATTACTTCTATCATTTCTTATTACCTTCTTATTCTGCTCATGAAAACTGCTGTGCTGTAAAGAAGTATTGGTAGCTATAAAATCACAATCACAACCATTTAAAAAAGCAAAAATGCTTACTGTCAGCATATGGTTGGTCAAATGCAATATCTGTCCATCTGCCAATAGCAGCAAAAATTGGTGCTACAAGTTTTGGCACAGTTTTAAATATGTGTCTGGAGTAGAACACTGTGGAACTGTTATAGAAATTCCCATCTATATGTAGTATTTCATCTTTGATTAAGGTGGAGTGATTTCTGTAATTTTGATTATCTGTGGTTAATAAAATTCTAACTTATTTGCATATTTGAAGTCAGCTGGTATCTCCAATTGTGTTGGTAGTTTGGGAAATGGCTAGGGTGGATACATTGAATTTTTCTCCATTTTGATGCATTGTTACATATTTTTCAGATTTTTAGTAATAAACATTGGTTTATTAGTTTTTGGTAATTTTATCCATCATCCATGTAACTATTTCATTATTCATCTTCTAGAATTCAAAACACTGGCCAAAGTTTTATATTTTTTATCTTAAGTTTGATCTTCATAAACATTTATAAAGGCCTCTAAATATCAACCTCTGTGAAAGTCCAGCTTTCTGAAGAGTTGTCTGCAAAAGCCCAGCATCAGTGATGTATGCAGGCACCACAATCATTGGTGACTGTCCAGTGAACTTCTCGTCATCAAAGTACAATGTAAAATTGTGCACAGGATACACTTGTCTGGCACAAATTACACCATATGAATCACCAAAAGATACTGTATTATCCCTGGTGCCATCATGCTTCACAGCACTTGTCACAGAGCCAGAAGCCCAGGCATATGTTAAACCTGGTCCATAATATTTCATTAGAATGTGTAATGCTTGCTGGGCTACTGTGATTCCATAAGATTCTTCCACATTGCCCAGTGTTTGGCCATTGATACTTGAACAGTGCTGTGACATTTTTAGGTAAAAATAATCTTGGTTGTTCAAATTTCATTTGAAATATTGCTCACTGTTATGGCCTGTGCTTCTGTCAAGGCAGCACTGGCATCCAAATGTAACTCTAAAGATTCATATTGCAGCCAGGTACCAGCGCAGGCGAGGTTTTCTGAATGTTGTAGCAGTTTTGAACATTCTCATCACTGATCTCATTATTTTTGTCCAAAAAATAGGATCAGAAAATTACCATCCTGATATCTTGTTTCAATATAGAAGAGAGCCTCAGCATTTGATTTTACTGTCAGATTCTGTGCTGTCCATGTGGTTGCCCAGTCAGCTGGCATCCAGTCATTTTGATTGGTACCATTGTGTGACATGTTGCCATAAGAAAAGAAGCCTTGAGCTAGGTTGAAGTGTGATGGTTCGCAGACAATTGTGATCTGTCATTGATGGGAATATTTTCATTGAGATAGTTATGCAGGCAGAGATTCAGCCCTTGGTTCATAAATATGAGTTATTGTATCAAATATGGATATTTCTATATACTGTGTATGCTCAAATAAGTTTCTGTATATTTATACTATATTACCCCCTGTTGGAAAGTAAAAAAATGTTTCATGAAATTAGACAAACCCAATTAAGCTATGCCTGGGCTGATCCATGCTAGCCTACAATGACAATAGCAAGTACGTAATGTGTATGATGTGTATGTATACAAACCTACATAAACATTAAACATCTGGATTACATGAGTTGACAGAATGCATTCATGCTAGGGTTGGATAAAAATCAATTTTTTTAAACACCTTGATTAAAAAAATCAATTTAAAAAAAATGATTTAAAAAAAATTAAAATCAGATTTTTTCTAAAATCGTCCAAAATGGGTGTATAGATATAAAATATGTGTATGTTAACTGTCAGACAATGTATTGTTATGTCTATTGTGTTCATATTATGACTGTGGAGTCATGGGATAGCATTATAAGCAGTGATTTCTTTCAAAAATATCCATTTTATGTCGACTTATTATGTATATCGCCTTTTGTCAGACGTTCATGACTTCAAGTGAAGTTCAGCATGGAATAGTGCTTAAATAATTTTGTAATAGAAGGCTAATACATTGACAGTGATGTTTCACACTGTAGAAGTATGTGGTAGCACATTGGCTGCATATTATATACTACACTAGCATAGCACAGCTTATAATTACATGGTAACATGAATAAATGGAAGCTTTTACACTAAAAATGACCCAAAACCCATGAAAACATAACCAATGGTAATGTGTATGAGAAATTGCGCGCTTGCGTGCAAAACAATTGCAAAATACCTAGTGCAAGTCTACCAGAAATTTTGCCTTTTGATTTTTCTAAAAATTAAAATCAATTTACCCCCTTTGATAAAAAAAAATCAGATTTAAAAGGAAGAAATCAGTTAAAAAATCAAGTGCCAACCCTAATTCATGCAATGCATAAAATTTCCTAAAAACTTTGAGGAGAAAATACCCTTCTCAAATAACTCCCCCTCAAAGACTTGTGATGAAATATTACTCTCAGGGGTCTTATATAAGGATATACAGTGATACCTAATATACTTTTTGTTCATTGTTATGTGACCAAACTTTTGGCTTAAAAAATTAAATATTGAGTAGTTTGGACTCATCTTATACCAAAAATTGAATATTAACATCATATTATCAAGATGTCATCTTCAAAACTCTGATCAGCTAACCATTATTTCATTAGACCAGATGTCATCAACCCCGTTTTCCAGTTTTGCTTTGATATACCAGTCACCAACATTTGAAAAATTGAAATTGACCATAAGTGCACTGGAATTGACTGCACTCATAATGGGTACTTCTTTAGGTGCTCCAGAAATTTTGTATTTGTATACCCATGTGATTTTAACATTGTCAGTTACTGCAGTTTTGAATAAATCAATACTTTATTTATTTGATAAATATTGTAAAGTAAAAAACACACTGGAAACGTATGGAGTGTCTAGTGAAATCTCAGTCCACTTTCCAATGAGTGAATACCTGGGAGCAACTACTAATAATGGAATTGTGTATTTCTCCCTAGAATATAATACAGCAGTGCTGTTGAATACTATGCCATAGGGGTGGAATATTTCATCTTCAATTGTTATTGTGTGATTCCATTGTGTCAAATCACTCTGAAAAAAATGTGTATAGACATAAGACTCATATAAAAAATAACACCAATCGGTTTTACATACTGTGTAATCCATTGGTTTAACCATCATTGGGCTGGATCCTATTAATGTGTTAGAGTTTGGCATGTTGATAGAAAAGTTGTGCACAGGGAATACTGGAAAGGTAGGTATGTTATCCATCTATTGATGAATTTTTTGATATGCTAAGCCAGTGAAACACTCACTACTTCTAGCACACATAACTCCATGTGTTTCACTGAGTGCATGCCCAGATGTCTTAGTGCCATCAATAGATACAATTTGACCATTGTCATACCAAGCTGTTATTCTGTAAATAATTATGTGAATTTGATACAAGGTTAGTATCATTTATATTCTGCAATTATAGGACTAATATCATTTCAAAGATAATAGTTGAGGAATTGGACACAAACTAAAAAGTTACACATGATAACAAAATTGCCTTTTTACAAAAACCACAAAGGAGAGATTGAACAACAACTCGTTTTTTTGCATCGTTTAAATGATAAATGTTAGTTCAATTTTCAAACGTACACAATAGATCCCAGATAGTTCATAGCAACGTGAAGCATTTGGGTTGTCAATGTGATGCCATTCACAGTGGAGTCTTTTCCAGCCAATTGAGCATTCATATTCTCACAATGCTGCAATGTGATAAGTCATTTGCTAAATTCTTAATCATGAATCTGCTCATCCCTTTCACTTCAGTTTGATTTCAGACCTTGACCTAGAAAACCTCAGTTTGACCAGTAAATAACTTACCGAGACTGCATCTGCATAAGTGAACAAGCCAATCACTGTGCTGACTTCCAAGCTGCCTATTTGCAGCCAGGTCCCAATGCAGGCAGGTGATTCTGCATGATAGCATTTTTAAAAAATTGCAAATACATAGCCTGGCATGCATTTACCATTAGTTTGGTCAAAATACTCTGTGCTTATGTATAACAAAGCACTCTCATTTGACATTACTGTCAATCTTTGCATAGTCCAATCTTCAGCCCAATTGGCAGCCATCCAATCTTCTGTATTTGTTCCATTCACCAATTGATCACCATAGGAAAAGAATGCTTGTGCCAGGTGTAAAATCTTTGGTGTACATTGTGTTCTTACCTGAATGATCATGTATTGACGTTTGAGTTGTTCCATGTGTGGGGAACTGATTTTTGAATGTTTCTTACCATAACAGTATTTGAGTGTGTTTCATCCACAGCATTCTCCATGATTGCAAAGACAAACCAGTCCCCCACTTTGGAGAAGTTGAACTTGACACTCAGGGCATCTGGGTCAATTGTGTTCAACTTGACCACCTCTGTGAAGTTCTCTGACTCATATCTGTAGAACCAGTGCACCCTTACAGTGTCAGTGGCTGAAACATTAGTTTTATAAATTCATTGTTCATTTCATGTCATTGGCTTCTGTATACAATAAATAACCATTTATATATGATGCATTCAGTTCAATTGGTGATGGTTTCCCTATAACTGCATAAACTGGAGCAACCAAACCCATGGGATAGTTGATATCATCAAATGGGTACCTGGAGTACACAGGTGTGCTGCTGGTAAAGATTTGGTTGTATGGAATGAATGTTTGGTCTGTGACTGTTGTATTGTGCTTCATCTGTAACAGATTGAATAGCGTTCCTTTAGTGTTTTTTGGTGTCACCAATAATGGGCTAATGCCAATGATTGTTTCAGAGCCAGTCATTTCAATAGAGAAGTTGTGCACATCAAACACTGTAATTTGAATAAATTTCAAGCTATTTTGAACAAGTGAATTGTTTATGAAAATTCCACCAACCACTTCTTGCACACATAACACCATGTGTTTCTGTGCTGAGATGTCCAGTGGTGACAGTGCCATTCTGGTGAACAATTTCAGCCACATTATACCATGCTGATGTCCTGTGTGTATTTCATTATACATTCATTACCCAATCAACTAGATCATAAACACCTTCCCAGACAAGATTTTATTTCATTTCAGACATCCATTCTCCATCTGTAGGGGCGCTATGAAGCTGATACTTGTGGTGACATTGGTGTTAGAGATGGCCAATGCTCTTTTTAAAGCACTTTTTTAAACACCGCTTTTTTATGTGTCACCTAAGTCTGGATAATACTCAGTTGGGGTGATTGTATATATATTCATGCAATGCCATTTGACAGTTACAGCAGTATGTTTGCATGGGAAATATTGTGGTATCAATGTGATGATTTACAGAACAAAGACAAAAATTTTTTTTACACTTTAAATAATATATTAAAACTAAATTAGTAAATATTTTGAACAAATTCTAGATTAATTCCAATGGTGTTTTCCATGTGCGTAAATTAATAATATGTGATAATTAAACTTCTAAAGAAAACCCACCAAAATTTTACAAATCATGGAACTAGTGTCATGTTCCGGGTCATAAATCGCTTGGATTCGGGTGGTGTGCCATTGGCAAAATACTTGATAACAAAGGGTGATTGACATAATTTGAGGTGACATTCTTTATATTTTTGTTGACATTGGAATTTTGTTCATTCTGTTGTTGACATTGAATTTATAATTCCTATATACTGTATCCTGTGTGGAGGGACCAGACCTTATCTTAGCTGTCCCTTATGTATGCGTAAATTTTTTTAGATTGCTTGTATGTTGATCCGCTCTACCCTTAAATTTAATTAAATTTATGTGCAAGGGTCCCATAGGGTTGGAAATTTTTTTTCTTTTTTACCGCCATGTTTTTAAAAACAATGTTTTTTTTTGAATTTTAAACACTTTTTAAAACTTTTTTAAAGCTCCCAGATATAGCCTTATGTCAACATATATAGGTATATCAGACAAGTGGCACTACTCTTGTGTTGTTATATAAATATGACCATATAATGGCTGTGGTTCCATGGGATAGCATTATAAGTGGTGATTTGTGTCAAAAATATCAATTTTTTGTTGACATGTTCCTATATCACCTTTAGTTGAATGTTCATGACTTGTGAAGTTACAAGTAAGGTTTGGCATGGAATATTGATCAATAACGATGACAAACCCTCCTGAAAAGAGTATTTAAATTTTTCAGTATTCTTTCTAAAGTTTCTACTTTCTAAGTATTTAAATGTTAAAAAAAACGTTTTCTTATGTTTTTTTTAACATGGAGTTAAAAAACAACGTTTTTTTCCAACCCTAGGTGAAGCCTGTGGAAGCGTGTTGAAGACACTTCACCTTTTGTGATGGTGGTGGAAGCGTGTGGAAGCATGCCCCTAATAACCAATATGCCAATAACCCCCAAGTATCAGTTTTATACCTCCCCCACAGCTGGAGAACAGGTGTCTGACGTGAAATCAAAAATCGAGTGCAGGACTTGACTGGAAGGTTTTTATATTTAGTATATACCATATCTACACTAACACATTCTCATCCAGATAACTCATTGCCACATGGAGTGTCTGCGTGCTCAATGTCACACTGGAGTCTGCTGCATCAACTGCTGCCAGCTGGGCATTCTTATCTTGACAGAACTGTGTCCATGTTTTTTTATATGCACATTTATAAATGTAAATAAAATATGGTCAAAAAGCTGGTTATGAGTCAGTCCACGGGTCAATAGCCACTCCAGGAAAAAAACTTTGGACACCAATTCAAAATTGAAAATTTCAAAAATGGTCCCAAGGTACTCCAATGGGTCCAGTGGGTTATGACATACATGTAAAATTTTCATTCAAACATACAGGGATGGGCATTTTCAGTTACCACTGGAAAAACGCGATAGCTTGAGCTACGGTTGAGCTATCGCAGTAGAAATTTTAGCACAATAGAGTAGACTCCATAGGACACCTATTCTGAAGTTTGCAACCCAAACGGCCACATTTTGGGTGAGTTGTGGAACACACAGTTTTTAGTGTAATTTTGTGACTTGACCCCCGTTATCTCAGGACTGGGGGACTATTCGAGAAAAACAAAGAATTTCGGTTGTAGCCCCGACCCCAAACCCCAACATACTCAAAGGGCATCCAAATCGGCCAATGTACGACAGAATGGGACAACACCAAAGACCGGTGACCCCCCCCCCTCAAATGCCACCCTCGATTAATCCTATGGGTGACGCCTAGTCACAAAATTACACTAAAAACGGTGTGTTCCACTACTCACCCAAAATGTGGCCGTTTGGGTTGCAAACTTCAGAAAAGGTGTGCTATGGAGTCTACTCTATTGTGTTAAAATTTCACTGTGATAGCTCAACCGTAGCTCAAGCTATCGCGTTTTTCCAGCAGTAACTGAAGATGCCCACCGCTGTATATTATACAATTGAATGTGAATATTCCCCAATAATATTCCAATCTACCTGAGAAACCAAAATCTGCTGGCATTCATGTCAATTGACACATTAACTGTGGCTTGGGAAGGGGGATAGACACACATCACTGCGAAGCCAGGAATGTCTATCAGAATCCACAAACTTTGTGGTTCCCCAAAGTCACATATACCTAAGACAGCAAAACATGATGCATGCAGTTATCCGCAACAAAGTCACATCGAGATTGTGGCAAAACCAGGAAAAACTACTCCTAAAAACCTATGATTCATATTGTAAGAAAGCTCAGATTGTGCTCTCTGGAATACTCTGCCTCCCATAAGGTTCACCATCATGATTAATAATTTTGGAATAATTTTGATGATCTGATGTCATCATGTGTACCATATACCATTACCATGCTTATTTTATACCATTGTGAAGGCGACAATGTGCTCTGTCAGCATCCCGAAAATTTTCATGGGTTTGCTGAAACCAATTTACCTGAGAAACCAAAATCTGCTGGCAGAGCCGATTCAGTTCTGCATGCAGTTATCCGCGGCAAAGTGACATTGAGATTGTGGCAAAACCAGGAAAAACTATTGCCTATGATTTACACCATAAGAAAGCTGAGATTGTGTTCTTTCAGAATCCACTGCCTCCCAGAAGGTTCATCATCACAATTTTATACCTAAGAAATCAAAATAATGCATTTTTGATTTCTTAGGTATAAAACTGCAATGGTGGACCTTCTGCGAGGCAGTGGATTCTAAAAGAACACAATCTCAGCTTTCTTATGGTATGAATTATTACGAAAAGTTTTTCCTGGTTTTGCTACAATCGCAATGTTACTTTGCCACAGTTAACTGCATGCAGCACGTTTTGCTTTCTTAGGTATATGTGACTTGAGGGGAACTCCGCAAAACGTTTGTGGATTCTGATACAGGACATTCTCGGCTTCGCCATGATGTGTGTCTACCCCATTTCCCCCACTACTGACTCATGGACTAACTCTTATACAACTTACACTTTCTGCATTAGCATAGGACATATCTGTAGCATTTGTGTATATTTCAAGCATGTCAATCTGCAACCATTTACCAATGCAGGCTGGTGTCTCTGTTAGAAGTAAAAGTGAATGTCAGTAAAAAATAAAATGCTGATGACAAACATACCGTATGGCTCCGAGTATAATTCGATGGCACTATACAAATTTTGGGGCTATTTCCAAACACTTTCTAAGTGCTGTGCATAGTGCATGGGCAACGCACCACTTATAGATTCTTTCTTATGCAATATCTTTATAAATGTGCATATCTTTATGCAAATGCACCAGAAACAAAAACTTTGCATAAGAGACTTGGGTAATCCACTTTGTTAGCCAAATATTTTTTGTGCACTATGCATGGAGCTTTTTGCAATGTATAGTGCCCCAGGCACTATGATCAGGGTGGAATATACTCAGAGCCATACGGTATGTGTCCTCCTCAACCTTGTAGGACACATATTCATATAGGACACATTACAAAAATGTTGTTGTATGTGGGGCACTACTTCTAATAGAAGGGAAGGTCTGCAATATAATGGAATCACCAACAGAAGGCACACTTTTTGACTTTTTGGCCACATAATAAATGTAAAAGTGTTCTCCGATATAAGGGTCATGGTAAAAATTCTGGAATTGTATCAAACAATACAAAAATGGTGGTTGATGCTGTTGGCATACAAAATAATGGTTGTAAAAAATGACTGCAAAATGATGAAGGTTACACAATTGTGTCTGATGAAAATTATGTGTCAAGAATTTTTATATTATTTGATGGCTGAAATTGTTTTCCTATATTTTGTGTGGAAGTGTGTGCTGCTGTATAACATAATCACTAATCCATATTCAATTTGACATGTAGACATCATGAAAAATCATTTAAAAGTTACATTGATAAATGACTCAACATAGAATATTTTTTGGCAGAACATGCTATCCAATTATATACCTGATGTAACATTACAATACATTACAACACTGTTTGTAAGCTATCCCTGAACAGCTTATTTTGAATATGTTTGGTAATTTACTGAATCAAAGAATGTGCTTTTTCAATCCCTATTTGGATGAATTCAATACCATATCTGTGATGTAATATCATTTTAGAAAAAATACCACTAAAGATGATCACCACCAGAAAATCTGTACTCACGATCAGTGTGGTCTTCATACTGTACATTGATATAAAGTAGAGCAGTATTGTTGGACATTACAGTGAGTCTCTGCCCTGTCCAGCCCTGTGCCCAGTTGGCACTCATCCAATTCTCTGTGTCTGACCCATTCACCAAACCATCACCATAAGAGAAAAATGCTTGTGCTATGTCCAATTGTTTTGGAGTGCAATGCACTCTTATCTGGAAATACAGTATGGAAATATGTATGTGCAGATGCCAATTTGCATTTAAAAAATTAAAGCTACAAACTTTAACAGTATCTGAGTATATTTCATCCACAGCATTCTCCATGATGGCAGTAACAAACCAGTCGCCCACTTTGGAGAAGTTGAACTTGACACTCAGGGCATCTGGGTCAATTGTGTTCAACTTGACCACCTCTGTGAAGTTCTCTGACTCATATTTGTAGAACCAGTGCATTCTCACAATCTCAGTTGCTGAAATATGATTGGTTTTATAATATATAGATTATTCATTTCATTTAAATTTAAAAAATAAAATAGTGGATTAGATTTCTTGACTTTTATATGACCTTTAAATATGATATTGCATTCAAGAAAATTCTTATGACTGTTTACCTAACATGTGACACATCTCCACAATTTAGTGGGTGTGTGACTGTCACCATGTGTACAGTGAGTTGTGTTCAAGATCCTAGAGCCCAATTCAATATAATTGTAGCAGTAACATGATATATTTAGCTTAATATGATCAATATGTAAGTAACTGATACCTGACAAACCATTGATATATGGCTCATTCAGTTCCACCAGTGTTGGCATACCTATCACCCCATAAGTGGGTGCTACCAATTCCATTGGATAGTTGACATGATCAAATGGATATCTGGAGTACACAGGTGTGCTGCTGGTAAAGATTTGGCTGTATGGAATGAATGTCTGATCAGTAACTGTAGTGTTATGGTTCATCTGGAGCAAGTTGAATAAAGTTCCCTGTGAAATAGTCTTGGTTCAGTTCATTTAAATGCATTTGGCATGTATACTCGTTTACCTCTGTATTGATAGGCCTCACCAAACTTGGACTCGAGCCAACAAATGTGTCAGTGTTGGTAATTTCAATGGAGAAGTTGTGTGCATCAAATACTGCAATATACATTTATAAAACAATAAATTTTTATCAGAATAGAGCATTTATTCATTAAAGTAACACTTCGTTTTTTTTGTAATTATGGCATTTTCATACTTTCTTTGATTTCCTTTTCAATCATATGAGATACACTCCTGGAAAAATGTGTTTGTCCCTTAGATCTTTTTGGTTCAATGGCGTGCCAAATATTAAATATGTGCCACAGAGGGTGGAGCTCAGACAAAGGGAGTCATTATGTCAACCCCCCACAGTAGAAAACTTGCCTATGTCCTGCGCATATAGCCAATGTTTTGTTAACCGTGAACACAATGCCTTCTGTGAATTTTTTTTTGCCTTTTTTACATTTTGTTAAATGTGCACAGCTATGAGCTGACACTGTGCCAACACTTTGTTTTGTTGTTTAGTTAAAAAATACACCATGCCGGGCAGATATTTGTCTGCCAACTGATGGCGGACAATTGTAAAAATCACAGTGAGTGATTGAGATCGCAGTGGTTGTGCACTGTTTTGAACCATTCAGAATTCAAATTGTAAACAAGTGCTAAAAATTTAAGCAGTACTGGTCTTATTCATTGTTTTACATGTTTAAACCTGTTTTTCCCCTTTGTTTTTACATTTTCACAAAAGGGACAGAGACATTTTTCCACCTGACATTTTACTTTGGATGGCTGCCAAATGAGCAGCAATGAACCTAGAAAGCTAAAAATTGACATTTGACATAAAGACACCTTAATCTACAAGAATTCATCCAATGTTTATATCCAGACAGGCTGTAAAATATCAGGAGAGACCTTGAATTTTATTGTTCCCGATCAGGAGGGCAAAGACATTTTTCCTGGACTGAAGCTCTAGTTCAGGGATCTAGAAGTAGGGAGGGGGTTGTGGGGGTGAGGGACACCCCCAATACTTCAGCTGTCTACCAACCTGGTAACATCAGTTACTGAGGAAGGCAGTGCAGAAAAATGCACTAATTGTTTAATCCATGTTGGGATGTGGTTACCTTATATAGCACGAATTAATAATAGATGTCTGTGTTTGGAAGATTCATAATCTATTTTATCTAATAACTTGAATGAAAATGGAAAAATTTAACTTCATGGTTTTCCCTAAGGATGTTCTTTATCAACTTATATATTTATCCTAATCATATTCCTAACAAATATTGTTCCATTATTTGTATTCAAATGACCTTAATTTGAATTGGGGTATGAACCAGTTAACATTTGGTGTCATTTCATTATCAACTAGTGTGCGTAACTCCTACATAAGATTGCCCCTGTGAATATCTAGGAGAAACCAACAACAATGCTAGTCCAATTATAGCAAAACAAAATTACCAACCACTTCTTGCACATATGACACCATGCTGTTCTGTGCTGGAATGACCACTGGTTACAGTACCATCCTGGTGCACAACATCTGCATTATTGAACCATGCTGATGTCCTGTATACATGTGTGGAAATGTGCATTAAACTTCAATACTGGAAGTAACAACTCTACACATGTATAATAGATGGCACACTACATTTATGTAGTCAAATTCTTTGTACTCACACATTTCCATCCAGGTAATTCATTGCCACATGAAGTGTCTGCTGGCTCAATGTCACACTGGAGACTGCTGCATCAAATGCTGCTAGCTGAGCATTCTTTTCTTGACAGAACTGTGATACTAATGGACATTAATGAAAGTTTTCAATGCATGCTTCAATCTATGCTGAAAAATTTCTCAGGGGTGCACTCACTTCATTTGCAATAAGCTCTGTCATTGGTGTTGAAGTGGAATAGATTTCTAGCATTCCAATTTGCAACCATCTCCCAATGCAAGCCAAGGTTTCTGTGAAAATTCAATGTACGCTTTTGTCATATTAAACAGCAAATGTTGTATTGTTTTAATGTATTTCAGAGCATACATTCAATACAATTCCATCCATTTGATACATTCCATGCAATTCAATACATATATATATATATATATATAAATAATCTATATTTGATTTATTTTTCGCATAGTTTTTGCAATGTTTTTATTATTGTTGAATAACTGTTGCTATACTTAGAAAAACAAAGTTATAAAATTGATACCATTTTTTGTTCATATTTTGTTATAGATGAATGCTATTCTATGTTTTATTGTCAACTTTTGACCTGCTCTAGTTTTGGAGATGGTATTCTGTAGAAGTACTAAGTAGTAGAAGGTATTCTGTACTTCATCAGGAGATCTTCCATCAGTCTTTTTGAAGTATATAAAAATGTATATCTGTTTTACAGCGATAACAATTTTAACTTACTTTTGTCACTCTTCAAGTAAAACTGTTCATATTAATAGATAAAATGACAACAAAAAGATAAGGAAAACTGAACATTGAATAAGATCATGTAAATTACACCTTGAGCCACATGTTAGAACAGTGGTTTACCCACAATATGTATTGTATTGATGCAAAAATATACCATGAAGTCCAATGAACATTTTGAATTTTTTTATTAACTTCATGCCCATGGAAAACTTTCTGTGTACAATCCTGGTATCAATTGCCTTAGACAATTTCAAAATCTCATTTTAGCATTTTGACTCGTCAACTTTGAGAAGTTTATGTCCAACATAAACTTACCACATTTTTTTCCCTACAATAAATTCCCACAAATGTGGGCCTGGAAACTTTTAGACAGCTAGTCAGTGGACTTGCATTTTCTGCTGTTCCTGGATTTTTGCAGATTTTCCGAAGCTCCCAAATTTTAAAACTTGGAAGGGAAATCAGTGGAATCTATCCCTACATAAATTTATCAATCCCTACAGAGGCAGAACTTTGAAAGTTTGCACTGGATGCCTTAAATATGACAAACAAAGCAGGAAATAGTATGAAAGCTTACGATCTGTGTGATCTTCATACTGTACACTGATGTAGAGTAAGGCAGTCTGGTTGGACATGACAGTGATCCTCTGTCCTGTCCAGCCCTGTGCCCAGTTGGCACTCATCCAATTCTCTGTGTCTGACCCATTCACCAAACCATCACCATAAGAGAAAAATGCTTGTGCTATGTCCAATTGTTTTGGGGTACAGTGCACCCTCACCTACATTGTGTTTAAGTTATTTTTTTGTAATTCCATGTTAAAGTATGTATAAGTAAACTGGGGACACGCCAGGTCCAACACCTAATTTCTGAGTCTGTGCCAGATGCCATATCTTCAGCTGTAGTGGGGGGAGTTATTCGAAATTTTTAGGGCATATACTCGAAACCCCCCAACTACTATATAAAGGCTTAGGGTGGTCGGCGACCCACCTGAGTGTGGGCCACCATCTACATGAATATATTTTTTGAAAAAATCGCCGTCCACGCGAGGTCCAGCACCCTGTGTTTTTACAGTATAATGGGCTGCCAATATAAAACTGTTGGCGGGAATTGATCGAAATTTTAAGGTGGTGTACACGACACCCCCCCACTGCTTTTCATGGAAGTTTGAGCCCCCTGGCGACCCCCTTAAGAGTGGACTGCTGAAAAATAAAATGATATTTTTGAGAATTAACTGTCCAGGTTTGGCACTGGACAGCAAAAATAAAAATTACATAGGAATGTCCCTTAGAGGACAATGTATACCACTGTAAAAAGTGTGTAGTCAAAATTCAAATTTTAAAATGAAAATTTGATCTGGTACAAAAGTGTATTTGACACCCATACACATGTTCCAGATTAAATTTCGATTATAGTCAAATGTTTAATACACACTTTTAAAGCTGGTTTACAATGCCTTCTAGGAGATGATTTAAGGTAAAAATTCATGTAAACAACATTGCCCCAAAAATCAACCATGGAGAAGATTTGATGGGGGTCAACACAAAAGCTGTCCCACAAGGTGAATTTTGTTCCTGGAATGAGATCATTGATGACATCATTACAGTGACCCCAATTGAAACTCCACTATGGTTGATTTTTAGGGCAATGTTGTTTACACGAATTTTTGCCTTAAATCATCTCCTAGAGGACGTCGTAAAGCAGCTTGAAAAGTGTGTATAAAAGATTTGACTTAAATCAAAATTAAATCTGGAACTTGTGTATGGGGGTTGAATACACTTTGGCATCAGATCAAATTTTTGTTTTTAAATTCACTTTTTCAATACACACTCTTTACAGTGGTATACATTGTCCTCTAAGGGACATTCTAATGTAATTTTTATTTTTGCTGTCCAGTGCCAAATCTGGACAGTGAATTTTCAAAAATATCAGTTTATTTTCCAGCAGTCCACTCTCAGGGGGCTCGCCAAAGGGCTTAACCTTCCGTGAAAAATAGTGGGGGGTGTCCTGTACACCCCCTCAAAATTTCAATCAATTCCCTTTCACAGTTTTAGATTAGCAGCCCTTTATACTGTAAAAACACTGGGTGCTGACCTCGCGTGAACACCTGTTTAAAAAAAAAAATGTTCACTTATACGGTGACCCACACTCAGATGAGTCGCTGCCGTGTATAGTCAAAGGGGGGTTTAGAGTATATTCCCCAAAAATTTCAAAGTTTTACCCCCCTAGAACCGGAATTATAGGCAGCGGAACTGACTCAACTTTTGGGTGCGGGACCTGGCGTGTCTCCTGTTTACTTGCACTTCAAAATACTCCCCCCCCCCCTCGTTTGACCCCCCCCCCTCTCGAGACCACTACAAAACAATCACCCCCCCTCGAAATACCCCCCCCCCCCCCCAGATTGAGTGTAAAGAGAATGTACATGACAAATACTGCAGTTTGTGTTCTGCGTAATGCAGAACACATGTTAAAACAATGTCGTAATCACGTTAGAACAGTGTTTATACCATCTACATACTAATATTAGTCTATATAACCTTATAAATGGCGGTTTTTGCTGTATTTTTTGACGTCTGCGTACGTTTCAGACGACAATTTTGTACTGGGATTTGAAAATTTTTCTTGTGAAATAATAACCCCCCCCCTCGAAATACCCCCCTCATTTAACCCCCCCCCCCTCTCAGGGCCACTATGAAACAATCACCACCCGGGGGGGTATTTCGAGGAAATACGGTAATACAGTTGCATTCCATACAGCTGATTCCCTCACAAAAAGACTTCCAAGTCATATTTCACTGAAATTTTGTCAATCCAAAGATCTCACCATTACAATATCTGAGTTTATTTCATCCACAGCATTCTCCATGATTGCAAAGACAAACCAGTCCCCCACTTTGGAGAAGTTGAACTTGACACCCAGGGCATCTGGGTCAATTGTGTTCAACTTGACCACCTCTGTGAAGTTCTCTGACTCATATCTGTAGAACCAGTGCATTTTCACAATCTCAGTTGCTGAAATTTTTCACACTCTATTATACCTGATTTTGCTGACAACCTCACTACACAAACCATTGATATATGGCTCATTCAGTTCCACTAGTGTTGGCATACCTATCACCCCATAAGTGGGTGCTACCAATTCCATTGGATAGTTGACATGATCAAATGGATATCTGGAGTACACAGGTGTGCTGCTGGTAAAGATTTGGTTGTATGGAATGAATATTTGGTCTGTGACTGTTATATTGTGCTTCATCTGTAACAAATTCAATGATGATCCTTCAGTGTTTGTTGGTGTTACCAGTAATGGACTGATGCCAATGAATGTTTCAGAGTCTGTCATTTCAAGTGACAAGTTGTGCACACTGAACACTGCAATTTTAATTTATTTAATGCTATGAAATTATGTGTTTTTGAAATGGAATCTACAAACCACTTCTTGCACACATAACTCCATGCATCTCTGTGCTGACATGCCCAGTTGTTATGGTGCCATTCTGGAAGACAACTTCTCCCAAATTGTACCATGCTGAAGTCCTGTATATGTTATCAAAATATAGTTTGGCTATCAGGGATAAATTTATTGGAATTTCACTTACACATTGCTATCTAGATAATTCATTGCCACATGTAGCATCTGCTGACTCAACACCACACTGGAATTAACTGCATCCATTGCTGCCAGCTGGGCATTCTTCTCATGGCAGAACTGTTAATAAAAAAACATGTCGTTTATAAGTTACAATATGGAATTCACATGATGGTATACTCACTTCATTAGCTGTTAATTCAGTCATAGTTGTGGTTGTTGTATATATCTCCAACATATCAATTTGTAACCATGTTCCCATGCAAGCTAATGTTTCTGCATAAAAGTATAATGTGTTCATGTAACATATTTTACATTGCTTTGAGGAAGTTTTGTGCACTCAGTTTGCTTGCTTTAATCATAAATCAACATAAGTAATCCATAACATATTTTTGAGTAATTTCATCTTGTGAAAAGGACTTTGACACAATACCAATGATAATTCACTTCTTCAAGGCTTACAAAAAATTAGGATCAGTTCTACAAACTCACGATCAGTGTGGTCTTCATACTGTATGCTAATATAGAACAGAGCAGACTGGTTAGACATGACAGTGAGTCTTTGCCCTGTCCATCCCTGTGCCCAGTTGGCACTCATCCAATTCTCTGTGTCCGAGCCATTCACCAAACCATCACCATAAGAGAAAAATGCTTCTGCTATGTCCAGTTGTTTTGGAGTACAGTGCACCCTTACCTACATGCTTTTTAGGTTATTTTCTTGTAATTTCCTATTAAGTATGTAGAAGTACTTGTAGAAATTCATATAATACAGTTGCATTCCATACAGCTTATTCCCTCACAAAAAGACTTCCAAGTAATATTTCACTGAAATTTTTTCAATCCAAAGATCTCACCATTACAATATCTGAGTTTATTTCATCCACAGCATTCTCCATGATTGCAAAGAGAAACCAGTCCCCCACTTTGGAGAAGTTGAACTTGACACTCAGGGCATCTGGGTCAATTGAGTTCAACTTGACTACCTCTGTGAAATTCTCTGACTCATATCTGTAGAACCAGTGCACCCTCACAGTCTCAGTGGCTGAAATTTTTCACACTCTTTATTATGCCTGATCTTGATGACAACCTCACTACACAAACCATTGATATATGGCTCATTCAGTTCCACTAGTGTTGGCATACCTATCACCCCATAAGTGGGTGCTACCAATTCCATTGGATAGTTGACATGATCAAATGGATGTCTCGAGTACACAGGTGTGCTGCTGGTAAAGATTTGGTTGTATGGAATAAATGTTTGGTCTGTGACTGTTGTATTGTGCTTCATCTGTAACAAATTGAATAATGATCCTTCAGTGTTTGTTGGTGTTACCAGTAATGGGCTCATGCCAGTGAATGTTTCAGTCATTTCAACTGACAAGTTGTGCACACTGAACACTGCAATATTAATTTATTAAATGCTATTAAATTATGAGTTTTTGATATGGAATCTACAAACCACTTCTTGCACACATAACTCCATGCATCTCTGTGCTGACATGCCCAGTTGTTATGGTGCCATTCTGGTAGACAACTTCTCCCAAATTGTACCATG
Source organism: Sphaerolaimus hirsutus (assembly GCA_964036195.1). Lineage (NCBI taxonomy): Eukaryota > Metazoa > Nematoda > Chromadorea > Monhysterida > Sphaerolaimidae > Sphaerolaimus > Sphaerolaimus hirsutus. The sequence goes on along the minus strand of OZ038453.1, from coordinate 14,895,192 downwards.
CTGAAGTCCTGTATATTTTGTCAAAATATAGTTTGGCTATCAGGCATAAATTTATTTGAGTTTCACTAACACATTGCTATCTAGATAGTTCATGGCCACATGTAGCATCTGCTGACTCAATGCCACACTGGAATTAACTGCATCCATTGCTGCCAGCTGGGCATTCTTCTCATGGCAGAACTGTTAGTAAAAAAACATGTCGTTTATCAGTTACAATATGGAATTCACATGATGGTAAACTCACTTCATTAGCTGTTAATTCAGTCATTGTTGTGGTTGTTGTATATATCTCCAACATATCAATTTGTAACCATGTTCCCATGCAAGCTAATGTTTCTGCATAAAAGTATAATGTGTTCATGTAACATATTTTACATTGCTTTGAGGAAGTTTTGTGCACTCAGTTTGCTTGCTTTAATCATAAATCAACAGAAGTAATCCATAACATATTTTTGAGTAATTTCATCTTGTGAAAATGACTTTGACACAATACCAATGATAATTCACTTCTTCAAGGCTTACAAAAAATTAGGATCAGTTCTACAAACTCACGATCAGTGTGGTCTTCATACTGTATGCTAATATAGAACAGAGCAGACTGGTTAGACATGACAGTGAGTCTTTGCCCTGTCCATCCCTGTGCCCAGTTGGCACTCATCCAATTCTCTGTGTCTGAGCCATTCACCAAACCATCACCATAGGAGAAAAATGCTTCTGCTATTTCCAGTTGTTTTGGAGTACAGTGCACCCTTACCTACATGGTTTTTAGGTTATTTTCTTGTAATTTCCTATTAAGTATGTAGAAGTACTTGATACAGTTGAATTCCATACGGCTTATTCCCTCACAAAAAGACTTCCAAGTCATATTTCACTGAAATTTTGTCAATCCAAAGATCTCACCATTACAATATCTGAGTTTATTTCATCCACAGCATTCTCCATGATTGCGAAGACAAACCAGTCCCCCACTTTGGAGAAGTTGAACTGGACACTCAGGGCATCTGGGTCAATTGTGTTCAACTTGACAACCTCTGTGAAATTCTCTGACTCATATCTGTAGAACCAGTGCACCCTCACAGTCTCAGTGGCTGAAATTTTTCACACTCTTTATTATGCCTGATCTTGATGACAACCTCACTACACAAACCATTGATATATGGCTCATTCAGTTCCACTAGTGTTGGCATACCTATCACCCCATAAGTGGGTGCTACCAATTCCATTGGATAGTTGACATGATCAAATGGATATCTGGAGTACACAGGTGTGCTGCTGGTAAATATTTGGTTGTATGGAATGAATGTTTGGTCTGTGACTGTTGTATTGTGCTTCATCTGTAACAAATTGAATAATGATCCTTCAGTGTTTGTTGGTGTTACCAGTAATGGGCTCATGCCAGTGAATGTTTCAGTCATTTCAACTGACAAGTTGTGCACACTGAACACTGCAATTTTTATTTATTAAATGCTATGAAATTATGAGTTTTTGATATGAAATCTACAAACCACTTCTTGCACACATAACTCCATGCATCTCTGTGCTGACATGCCCAGTTGTTATGGTGCCATTCTGGTAGACAATTTCTCCCAAATTGTACCATGCTGAAGTCCTGTATATTTTGTCAAAATATAGTTTGGCTATCAGGCATAAATTTATTTGAGTTTCACTAACACATTGCTATCTAGATTGTTCATGGCCACATGTAGCATCTGCTGACTCAATGCCACACTGGAATTAACTGCATCCATTGCTGCCAGCTGGGCATTCTTCTCATGGCAGAACTGTTAGTAAAAAAACATGTCGTTTATAAGTTACAATATGGAATTCACATGATGGTATACTCACTTCATTAGCTGTTAATTCAGTCATTGTTGTGGTTGTTGTATATATCTCCAACATATCAATTTGTAACCATGTTCCCATGCAAGCTAATGTTTCTGCATAAAAGTATAATGTGTTCATGGAACATATTTTACATTGCTTTGAGGAAGTTTTGTGCACTCAGTTTGCTTGCTTTAATCATAAATCAACAGAAGTAATCCATAACATATTTTTGAGTAATTTCATCTTGTGAAAAGGACTTTGACACAATACCAATGATAATTCACTTCTTCAAGGCTTACAAAAAATTAGGATCAGTTCTACAAACTCACGATCAGTGTGGTCTTCATACTGTATGCTAATATAGAACAGAGCAGACTGGTTAGACATGACAGTGAGTCTTTGCCCTGTCCATCCCTGTGCCCAGTTGGCACTCATCCAATTCTCTGTGTCTGAGCCATTCACCAAACCATCACCATAGGAGAAAAATGCTTCTGCTATTTCCAGTTGTTTTGGAGTACAGTGCACCCTTACCTACATGGTTTTTAGGTTATTTTCTTGTAATTTCCTATCAAGTATGTAGAAGTACTTGATACAGTGGAATTCCATACAGCTTATTCCCTCACAAAAAGACTTCTAAGTCATATTTCACTGAAATTTTGTCAATCCAAAGATCTCACCATTACAATATCTGAGTTTATTTCATCCACAGCATTCTCCATGATTGCAAAGACAAACCAGTCCCCCACTTTGGAGAAGTTGAACTGGACACTCAGGGCATCTGGGTCAATTGTGTTCAACTTGACTACCTCTGTGAAATTCTCTGACTCATATCTGTAGAACCAGTGCACCCTCACAGTCTCAGTGGCTGAAATTTTTCACACTCTTTATTATGCCTGATCTTGATGACAACCTCACTACACAAACCATTGATATATGGCTCATTCAGTTCCACTAGTGTTGGCATACCTATCACCCCATAAGTGGGTGCTACCAATTCCATTGTATAGTTGACATGATCAAATGGATGTCTCGAGTACACAGGTGTGCTGCTGGTAAAGATTTGGTTGTATGGAATGAATGTTTGGTCTGTGACTGTTGTATTGTGCTTCATCTGTAACAAATTGAATAATGATCCTTCAGTGTTTGTTGGTGTTACCAGTAATGGGCTCATGCCAGTGAATGTTTCAGTCATTTCAACTGACAAGTTGTGCACACTGAACACTGCAATTTTAATTTATTAAATGCTATGAAATTATGAGTTTTTGATATGGAATCTACAAACCACTTCTTGCACACATAACTCCATGCATCTCTGTGCTGAGATGCCCAGTTGTTATGGTGCCATTCTGGTAGACAACTTCTCCCAAATTGTACCATGCTGAAGTCCTGTATATTTTGTCAAAATATAGTTTGGCTATCAGGCATAAATTTATTTGAGTTTCACTAACACATTGCTATCTAGATAGTTCATGGCCACATGTAGCATCTGCTGACTCAATGCCACACTGGAATTAACTGCATCCATTGCTGCCAGCTGGGCATTCTTCTCATGGCAGAACTGTTAGTAAAAAAAACAAGTTGTTTATAAGTTACAATTTCGAATTCACATGATGGTATACTCACTTCATTTGCTGTTGATTCAGTCATTGTTGTGGTTGTTGTATATATCTCCAACATATCAATTTGTAACCATGTTCCCATGCAAGCCAAGCTTTCTGCATAAAAGTATAATGTGTTCTTGTTACATATTTTACATTGCTTCGAGGGAGTTTTGTGCACTCAGTTTGCTTGCTTTATCATAAATCTACAGAAGTAATCCATAACATATTTTTGAGAAATTTCATCTTGTGAAAATGACTTTGACACAATACCAATGATAATTCACTTCTTTGAGTATTACAAAAAATTAGGATCAGTTTTACAAACTCACGATCAGTGTGGTCTTCATACTGTATGCTAATATAGAACAGAGCAGACTGGTTAGACATGACAGTGAGTCTTTGCCCTGTCCATCCCTGTGCCCAGTTGGCACTCATCCAATTATCTGTGTCCGAGCCATTCACCAAACCATCACCATAAGAGAAAAATGCTTCTGCTATGTCCAGTTGTTTTGGAGTACAATGCACCCTTACCTACATGGTTGTTAGGTTCTTTTCTTGTAATTTCCCATTAAGTATGTAGAAGTACTTGTACAAATTCATATAATACAGTTGCATTCCATACAGCTTATTCCCTCCCAAAAAGACTTCCAAGTAATATTTCACTGAAATTTTTTCAATCCAAAGATCTCACCATTACAATATCTGAGTTTATTTCATCCACAGCATTCTCCATGATTGCAAAGACAAACCAGTCGCCCACTTTGGAAAAGTTGAACTTGACACTCAGGGCATCTGGGTCAATTATGTTCAACTTGACCACCTCTGTGAAGTTCTCTGACTCATATCTGTAGAACCAGTGCATTTTCACAATCTCAGTTGCTGAAATTTTTCACACTCTATTATACCTGATCTTGATAACAACCTCACTACACAAACCATTGATATATGGCTCATTCAGTTCCACTAGTGTTGGCATACCTATCACCCCATAAGTGGGTGCTACCAATTCCATTGGATAGTTGACATGATCAAATGGATATCTGGAGTACACAGGTGTGCTGCTGGTAAAGATTTGGTTGTATGGAATGAATGTTTGGTCTGTGACTGTTGTATTGTGCTTCATCTGTAACAAATTGAATAATGATCCTTCAGTGTTTGTTGGTGTGACCAGTAATGGGCTCATGCCAGTGAATGTTTCAGTCATTTCAACTGACAAGTTGTGCACACTGAACACTGCAATTTTAATTTATTAAATGCTATGAAATTATGAGTTTTTGATTTGGAATCTACAAACCACTTCTTGCACACATAACTCCATGCATCTCTGTGCTGACATGCCCAGTTGTTATGGTGCCATTCTGGTAGACAACTTCTCCCGAATTGTACCATGCTGAAGTCCTGTATATTTTATCAAAATATAGTTTGGCTATCTGGCATAAATTTATTGGAATTTCACTTACACATTGCTATCTAGATAATTCATTGCCACATGTAGCATCTGCTGGCTCAATGCCACACTGGAATTAACTGCATCCATTGCTGCCAGCTGGGCATTCTTCTCATCACAGAACTGTTAGTAAATAAACATGTTTTTAAGAAGTGGTACTTTGGAATTAATGTGATGGTATACTCACTTCATTTGCTGTTAATCCAGTCATTGTTGTGGTAGTAGTATATATCTCTATTGTATCAATTTGTAACCATGTTCCCATGCAAGCTAAGCTTTCTGCATAAAAGTATAATGTGTTCTTGTTACATATTTTACATTGCTTTGAGGAAGTTTTGTGCACTCAGTTTGCTTGCTTCAATCATAAACCAACATAAGTAATCCATAACATATTTTTGAATAATTTCATCTTGCGAAAAGGACTTTGACACAATACCAATGATAATTCATTTCTTCGAGTATTAAAAAATTAGGATCAGTTTTACAAACTCACGATCAGTGTGGTCTTCATACTGTATGCTAATATAGAACAGAGCAGACTGGTTAGACATGACAGTGAGTCTTTGCCCTGTCCATCCCTGTGCCCAGTTGGCACTCATCCAATTCTCTGTGTCCGAGCCATTCACCAAACCATCACCATAAGAGAAAAATGCTTCTGCTATGTCCAGTTGTTTTGGGGTACAGTGCACCCTTACCTACATGGTTTTTAGGTTCTTTTCTTGTAATTCCCCAGGGCTGTATCCAGGGCACATTCTTCACCAGACATACAGTATTATCATCATATTTGCTCCATGTGGTCGCAAATCATTATAAATACACTCAATGTTGTGCTTTTTGCTTTTTGTATGTATATTTACATACATATACAGTGTTCCATGGCACTGGCTAAGCCCCCCCCCTTGCCAGCCTCCGTAAACAAGCAGTCCCCCCACTCAAAAATCCTGGATTCCCTGTTAAAGTATGTATAAGTACTTACAATATACATATAATACAGTAGCATTCCATACAGTGTATTCCCTCACAGAAAAACTTCCAAGTCATATTACACTGTAATTTTGTCAATCCAACAATCTCACCATAACAATATCTGAGTTTATTTCATCCACAGCGTTCTCCATGATTGCAAAGACAAACCAGTCCCCCACTTTGGAGAAGTTGAACTTGACACTCAGGGCATCTGGGTCAATTGTGTTCAACTTGACCACCTCTGTGAAGTTCTCTGACTCATATCTGTAGAACCAGTGCATTTTCACAATCTCAGTTGCTGAAATTTTTCACTCTTTTTTATACCTGATCTCGATGACAACCTCACTACACAAACCATTGATATATGGCTCATTCAGTTCCACTTGTGTTGGCATACCTATCACCCCATAAGTGGGTGCTACCAATTCCATTGGATAGTTGACATGATCAAATGGATATCTGGAGTACACAGGTGTGCTGCTGGTAAAGATTTGGTTGTATGGAATGAATGTTTGGTCTGTGACTGTTGTATTGTGCTTCAATTGTAACAAATTGAATAATGTTCCCACAGTGTTTGTTGGTGATATCAGTAATGGGCTGATGCCAGTGAATGTTTCAGAGGCAGTCATCTCAACTGAGAAGTTGTGCACACTGAACACTGCAATTTCAATTTTAGTTATGCTGTGAAGTCATGGACACTTGATAAATAATCTACAAACCGCTTCTAGCACACATAACTCCATGTGTCTCTGTGCTGAGATGTCCAGTTGTTATGGTGCCATTCTGATAAACAACTTCTCCTAAATTGTACCATGCTGAAGTCCTGTATATTTTATCAAAATATAGTTTGGCTTTTTCTGTATAAATATTTTGGAATTTCACTTACACATTGCTATCCAGATAACTCATTGCCACATGGAGTGTCTGCTGGCTCAATGTCACACTGGAGTCTGCTGCATCAACTGCTGCCAGCTGGGCATTCTTCTCATGGCAGAACTGTAGGTAAACAAACATTTATTATACTTTTTTGCTCAAAAAAAGTACCTTTGGGTAATATTTATTATGTTGGACTTTGTTGGACTCGTCAAGGGGGGGGGGATTATTCAGAGAGAGGTATTACCATTTCATCATAATTTTCAAGAATATTTTTATCTGGTCACTTCACAAAAAACATACCGTTTTTATTCAAATGAGAGAAAACAACTTAATTATATGCCAAGGAATTTTTTAGGGGGGAATTTTTCAAGGGGAATTATTTTTACTCACTCATCTAACATGGGGGAATTATTTAAGGGGGAATTAGTCCAGGGGGAATCATCCAAGCAAATATGGTACTGTATTTCCTCAAAATACCCCCAGGGGTTTATTATTTTGTCAGAAACATTTTGAGGGAGGTTAATTGAAGGTTATTGTTTCAGCGTAGTTTCAAGGGGGTTTATATCAATGGGTTGATTCTCAAAGAAAAACAGTTAGTGATGATACATAACTTAGTTAATGGTATACTCACTTTATTTGCCATTATTTCCGTCATTGTTGTTGTACTTGTATATAGCTCTAACATTTCAATTTGCAACCATGTTCCCATGCAAGCCAATGTTTCTGCAGAAAGTTTATTGATTAATCATACCATTTGACATAACTGATTTCTGAAAGTTTTGTTTAGCCATGAGATTCATACTAAACAAAACCCATGTGATAAAGAAAAAACATATGTGTGATTTGTGAGTTTGACTGATTTCAGTAAGATTTGTTGGTTTAGCAGCTGGCATAAAATATATAGCCCAAAACAAAAGTAATTTGTACTATGTTTTTTTCAGTGACTTCATTTTCCATAAATAATTTTGCTACATTGCCAATCATAAATTATGCTTTCTTGAATATCACATGAAATAAGCATCAGCAGTACAAACTCACGGTCAGTGTGGTCTTCATACTGTACACTAATATATAACAGGGCAGTTTGGTTGGACATTATGGTGAGTCTCTGCCCTGTCCAGCCCTGTGCCCAGTTGGCACCCATCCAATTCTCTGTGTTTGACCCATTCACCAAACCATCACCATAGGAGAAAAATGCTTGTGATATTTGCAGTTGTTTTGGAGTACAATGCACTCTGACCTGTATCACATATTTTGATACATAGTTTTGATTCCATGATAGTGAAATTTACAGATTTGTCTTAAATTGATACATACTCAGACTAAAAATAGCAAAACAAATGACTTTTGAAATGAAGAGAAACTTAAGGCACAAAGCAATCTAAAAAAAAACGTGCAATAATCTTTTTATGAATGGAGATGAATTGTGGTGGCTTGTAGTGTCCTGTTTACAGGTTTACATGACCAGGTCACACTGCAGGACTGATCTCCCACAAATAAAAAAAGGATGCAGGATTAATCTTTTTGTGACCATTTTCCATTGTTTTTAGCATGCAGAACTGTCAATATTCAGTTTTCTCATGTACTGAATGCATGTACTGAACTTCTCATCAAATCAATCAAATAAGCTTTACTCGGCTCGGACCTCTAGAGTCAAATGCAAGTAAATAACACAAAGTAACATTGTACATCCATCAGCTACCCCTATTTTGCGGTCTTAATAGGTGAGTTTTTGTACGACGTTGCAACATTTGCTTACCTATAACAAAGCGGTGGAGTAAGAATTGAAAAAATAAAATTCTAAAAAGGAACGCGGCAGACAACATTGCCAGTAACACTGAAAATAAAACACTCTAAAACCCAACGACCCGGTTTTGACTGCTCGTTAAAAAGCGCTGAGCAAACAATGATTGCACATTTAAGAGAAAAAAAGAAGGAAATAAGACACTACTCAATCTCACCAATCCACTCAGTTTATTCAACCCTATTTCAATACTTTTTCCATATTTTTCCAAACATTGTTTTGTTTTGTTAAATTGTCCAAAATGAAAAGATATTTGTCCAGGAAACATCTCAAAAACTCCGCCTTTTGCATGTTACCTATTTTGATTGTAACAAAAATGCCAAAAACATCACTTCATCTGGTTTGCGGATGCATTCGTTCACATTGAACATCATTGACAAGAGATCAACAGATTTAACCATCCCTGTTGGGTTCACGAACTCAAATCATCATAGAACAAAAACATTGTTCTCATGTACTGAATACAGTTATTGCTCTGATAAAAAAGGTTGACCTCTATACACCAAATTTGACATGCATGTTCAATGCCCTCAGTGCACATGCAAATTTTTGGTGCATAAAGATAAGCCCTTGCTGTTTTATTGTCATTTAAGTTTTTGTTTATTATGGTGTCATCTTACCATAATTTAAAATCCAGGGGGGGGGCAAAATAGGCCCAGTCCTGCCATGAACAAATAGGCTCACTACTGGGACTATGGTCCTGCCAAGAAGGCACGTTTTCTGTATATGATGAAATTTGGTTATGCCACAGGAGTGTGGTCCCAGCTGCAAAAGTGGTAACACCATACTTTTACACTTTGTGGGTGGGACTGCGGTCCCATGGCGTGACCAAATTTCATTATATAGAAAAAAACGTTCCTTCTTGGTGGGCCACAGTCCTGTTGGCTAGACCAAATTGGCGAACTCATGTTGGCGAACTCATTTTGCCTCGCCCTGGATTTTGTATTATGGTAAGATGACACCAGAAGCTTAAATGACAATAAAATGGCGAGGGCTTATATGTGCCAAAAATTTACATGTGCACTGAGGGCATTCAGCAGGCTGTCCGCGCCGGAAAACGCGTAGTGTTTCCAGCGCGTTTATAGCAGCGTGCCCGCCAAAACTGCAAGCACTTAACAACTGCACACTAAAGTGTTCGCGGGGGGGGAACCCTTTAGCGCGCGTGGTTTCCGCGGCTGCAGTCGCGCAGCTCATGTGCCACTGCGCGCTTGTTGGGGGAAGACGCTTTAGGCGTGCGCGCTTGTGAGGTTGGGAACCCCGTTAGTGAAAAATGAGTTTGCGTTTGCCACCGGGAAACGCATTAAGTAAATAAGACATTGGTACTTAGTATTTATAAACTGTATTTTGTGGCGTGCGTGCGCGCTTTGTTCCTTTGCCCCGCTAATCATTTCTAGAATTGCAATTAGCTTAGACTTGAAATTAACATTGGAAATAAGTGTTTTATCTCATTTTGATTTTGCAAACTCATAATATTCCGTTTTTACTTTGGAACTATTTATCACAAGATTTATCAGAAGATTTTATTTATCAAATGATGGTAGGATTCTGCGCATACTTTGCGGTCCGCCGAGTACATATACATCATAAATACATGGTCGTAAATACACACAGATGTAAGTAAGTACATTCATGTAAGTGTCTACATCTACGCGGAGCAACATCGCGGTAGGCTTTTATAAATGGCCACCCTGCATATAATCGATCGCTAAATCTCATACATTGAGTGACATTTTGATGTATCACGTGAAGGTCACGTGAAACGCGAAGCAGGAAACGGTGCCGTTCTATTGGATTCTATTATTTTCGTGAGTGCAAAAACATGCCAAAACCTGCCATTCTCATGAAGGTGTGTTCTATTAGAGGTATGCTGTTCTATTAGAAGAAATACGGTAGCCGTATTTAAGATGTTTTCCAATAATTACAATGCTTTTTAACCAAATTATAATTTGCCCAAATTCAACCCTTTATCCTTTCAAAAACTGATTTTGAGTATAAATAAGTACTCATTCAATGCCGCCATTGGCGCTCTTTTTTGTGGCGCCATCTGGCGCCTGGCGCCATTATTCCGAATTACTTCATCACTATTCTGCGCAGTGGTTTTGGTTCATGAATCATGATGCGTTTTTTCTGACACACCGTATAACCTCGAATTATCCGCCTTTGAATTAACCCTTGGTATTCATGTTATTCCACTTCTTTTTTAACCACCCTCCTGGGCCATTTCAGCAAATTGAGAAGTGATAATTAAAATGGCAAAAGCGATGGGAAATTACTTTTTATTTTTGACTTTGCTTTTCCCAATTTACTTGCAATTTCACTTCGCTTTTGTCATTTTACCTCTCACTTATCAATTTGCGAAACTGGCACCAGTATAGTGATGTACAAGCGCCATGGGCCATTTATATTTGCCACAATGTATGTATGCGATGTAATATGTAATGTGTTATCATATTTACTCGGCGGACTTAGCACTTAGTATGGAAACCTACCATAACCCATCTGAATAATGAACCAAAACGGTACAGTTTTTTCATCATAATATTGCGTTTTTACTATAAAATAATTAATTATGAAATTTGTCATAAGATTTTATTCATTAAGTTATGGTCATACTCTGCGCATAGATTGCGGTCCGCCGAGTAAATTTATATAATCAATAATCAATTATTTGTTAATCACTCAACGCGCGCGATTCCAGCGCGCTTATGATTTTCTTAAAGCGCTTGCGGTCATGGAAACTCTTTAGCAGAGGGTTTCCAGACGGCAAACACTTTAGTGCGCACGCGCCTGCGTGTTTATCATTTCGGGAACCCCGTTAAGCGGCGTGGTTCCGCGATTGGAGTCGCGTGCACGCATGTGCCACTGCGCGCTTGCCGATTGGTAAACCCTCTAAGACCACGCGTAACGCGTTTATGCCTTAAAGGGTTTCCGTCGCGGCCAGCCTGATGTATGCCCTGTTTCCATTGGTAGTGCACATAACATTGCATCTTTGCACTCCTATGTAGCATTGCACACATGTGCCACTGCGCGCTTGCCAATTGATAAACCCTTTAAGACCCCTTTTTTTGCCTTAAAGGGTTTCCGCGCGGCCAGCCTGGCATTCAGGCACACATGCCTTGCATGCCAAATTTGGCACAAATTGATCAACTTTTTTTAGAAGACCCATCACTGTATTCAGTACATTTAACGCGATAAAAACTGTATATTGATGGTTCTGCATGCTAAAAAAAACAATGGAAAAAATCCTGCATTTTTTTGGTGGGAAGACCGTCACGCGGCGTGACCTGGTCCTTTAAACCGGTCACTAAAAGTCACTACAAATCATTTGGTTGTATATTGACACTCTCTCAACAGTCTCTTAATTTGTATATACCGTATTACCTCGAATTACTCCCCCCCCTTGAATTGACCCCCCCCCTCGAATTAACCCCCCCCTCAAAATGGGCTGGGGAAATAATAAACCCCCCTCTCGAAATACCCCCCCCTTCGGAATGATGTACGTCATGTACATGATAAATATGTCATGTATGCAATGTACATGATGTATATTACTGTTAATTTACATTGCAGCTACACATAGACTAGTTTGTGTAGCTATCTACGTTTTTATGTCCAAATATATCCTGTTTGGACACATTTATTACCTGTTTTGGGTATGAAAATACCTACTATTTACTACGGTCCTTACGAAAATTTCTGAGGAAATAATAAAAAACCCTCGAGTAAACCCCCCCCCCCTCGAATTAACCCCCCTCAAATTTTGCTGGCGAAATAATAAACCCCCATGGGGGTATTTTGAGGTAATACGGTAGCATATATTGATGTTCTGTGCTACAATTTTTTACCACTTTGATTTTTACCACTTTTTACCACTTTACCACAATAAGTATATGCAGTATGATGCCTGCACTAAATAATACAGAACAAAAGAGTAGGTGTTGATGTGCAGTGAACACGTCTTCACAATGACACTTCAGGATTCTTCTCCAAGCATGCTTGCACCAGAGTTGTGAAAAGTACCAAAAAAATTTCAAAGTATATGTAAATGTAAAGTATTTATTTTTTCTCAACCCCTGAGTACAGAAAATGTAAAGTAATTTTTTGACTTTTACTTATGAGTAAACATGAGTAAACATAGTTTTTTCCCTGGAAAACGTAAATGTGAGTATTTTTGAAAGATTTCCCCCAATTTTCATTCATAATTTTTCTCCATTTGGAGCAATTTTTAATATGTAATTAAGTTCACATTTTTGACTATCTGTTCCCTTTTTTTGCTAACTTGCTATATTTTTTGATGCTATTCCTTCAAAAAGTATATAAAAGCTGTCTGAAATACGTTTTCTGTACTTGAGTACTTTCAAAAAGTATACGTAAAGGCGACTGCTGGTACATTCTCAGAGGAAACGTAAACATATTTACTCAGTACTCAAGTATACCGATTTTGTGAGTAAAAGTAAATACATTTTCACAACTATGGCTTGCACTTCAACAGGCATCATGGTAAATTGGTGTGAAAACAGTTCACACTTTTAAACAGGCTCTGGTAAGGAAATGTATATTTTGGTGATGTGTGTGGCAGTGCCAGCATCAGGAGATGTCTTCAACAATTTTGGAGCAACAATTCTGTTTTGGATAAGTGTCTTCAACAATGTGAAGCTACTTGAAGCATGCAGTTGTGATGCCTGTGGAAACACACCACATGACATTCACCCAGCCTGCGTCCTGATGCACCACACCCAATTTTTACCGTGATACATATTCAACAAAATTAAAAATTAACTGTATCTAGGTATGCTGATTTTTTCAGTTACATTTTATGTAACTCCCTTTTTATTGTTTCTCTGTAACACTGTCAATTAAACGTTATTGTAAATTTAATGCACTGTTGGGTAAGAATAGCAATGTTAAAACAACAGTTTTTAAACATGCTAGCATTGAAACCATGTTTTTGAAACCTCATCCAGAGTTTTTAGTACTTAGTTTTGTATGATCATTTGGCAAATTTACTATATGCAGTTGTGCAATGTTGCATACACATTACCATTTGCAGTTGTTTTAATTGGTTTTGAGGCATTTTTAGTGAAAAAGGTTCAATTTGTTAATGCTACTGTGTAATACAAAGCGATGTATGTTAGTGTAGTATACAATTTCCAGCTCCCAAACACTTATACAGTGTGTGTAACTGTCAATGTATAAGTATTCTCTTAACCTTTTTTAGGCACTATTTGATACTGAACTTTATCAAAAATGACCAACATTTGACAAAAGGTGAGTGATATGTAACAAGATGGAAGTGTAAGTGTATTCAGAATGTCGCTCACCACAACAATATCTGAGTGTATTTCGTCCACAGCATTCTCCATGATTGCAGTGACAAACCAGTCCCCCACTTTGGAGAAGTTGAACTTGACACTCAGGGCATCTGGGTCAATTGTGTTCAACTTGACCACCTCTGTGAAGTTCTCTGACTCATATCTGTAGAACCAGTGCATTTTCACGATCTCAGTTGCTGAATATTAAAGTTCAAATTCTGAACTATGCACAAATTCTTCAAAAGTGTTAAACAGTTGATGGCTGATTTACCATATTTCCTTGACATACAGCCAAAGGGGCTTGTTTTTTGGCAGCAAATTTTTTGGGGGATAATTCTAAGAGAGGCTTGTTCCAGATTCAAGGGGAGGTGGAAATTTGTAAAAAATATGATATTGATAAGTTATGCACTGCATGCTGTCTACAGATATTGACTTGTTTTGCATTTGCAGATGCCATGTCATTAGTAATCACAGCTACATATATTTTTATCAAACATGGTAGCAAAATCAACTCCAACTTTTCAATGATGTCTGCCTATTAATACATATAAATCAGCACACAGACTGGAAAATGTAAATTTTTAGGCAACCTCTGCTTTAACATACATAAACACTCAGAAAAATAGCATAGTAGGGACATTTACAGGTGGATCAGAAGGTAATGATAATGCAGGTAATTTTCTGATGAGATATGATTAGAATATTCTAAACATTAACAGTATTCAATATAAAAGTTGACTTTGTTCAACATATGTCCAGAATCAGGGGGGACATTGCATGAGGTGAAGATTATTAACACCCTAGTAATTAACATGATGTTAGTTATCAATGTGGGCAACTCGCTTATAGATAACGCATGCACTCAATAGCAACATACAGCAATACACAAACCATTGATATATGGTGCATTCAGTTCCACCAGTGTTGCCATACCTATCATGCCATACATGGGGGCTACCAATTCCATTGGATTGATAACATTATCAAATGGATATCTGGAGTACACAGGTTTGCTGCTGGCGAAGATTTGGTTGTATGGAATGAATGTTTTGTCTGTGACTGTTGTATTGTGCTTCATCTGTAACAAATTGAATAATGTTCCTTCAGTGTTTGTTGGTGTTACCAGTAATGGACTGATCCCAGTGAATGTTTCAGAGGCAGTCATTTCAACTGACAGGTTGTGCACACTGAACACTGCAATTAAAAAATTTTTGACACTATGAAATTATATCACTTTTTGATATGACATCCACAGACCACTTCTTGCACACATAACTCCATGCATCTCTGTGCTGAGATGTCCAGTTGTTATGGTGCCATTTTGGTAAACAACTTCTCCCAAATTGTACCATGCAGAAGTCCTGTGTATTTTATCAAATATACTTTGGCTATCAAATATATATTTGTTGTGACATTACTTACACATTGCTATCCAGATAACTCATTGCCACATGGATCATCTGCTGGCTCAATGTCACACTTGAGTCTGCTGCATCTATTGCAGCCAGCTGGGCATTCTTCTCATGGCAGAACTGATAGCAAGTGATTATATTGTTTTTCAGTTGCAATACATAATTTGATTTGTGGTAAACTCACTTCATTAGCTGTTAATTCAGTCATTGTTGTGGTTGTTGTATATAGCTCTAACATACCAATTTGCAACCATGTTCCCATGCAAGCTAAGGTTTCTGCATTTAAACGTAAGATGTGTTTTCTGGTGATTTGACATCAATTTCAGGAAGTTTTGTACGCTAAGTTTGCTCGCTTCATTCATAAATCAACAGAAGGAATCCATAGCATAGTTTTGAATGATTTCATATTGTATAGAGGATTTAAATACCATGTTACTAATCATAATTGGTCATTTCATGACTATCACATGAAAGCATAAGTTCTACAAACTCACGATCAGTGTTGTCTTCATACTGTATGCTAATATAGAACAGAGAAGACTGGTTGGACATAACAGTGATCCTCTGCCCAGTCCATCCCTGCGCCCAGTTGGCACTCATCCAATTCTCTGTGTCTGACCCATTCACCAAACCATCACCATAAGAGAAAAATGCTTGTGCTATGTCCAGTTGTTTTGGGGTACAGTGCACTCTTACCTACATTGTGTTTTTATTTTTAATTCCATATTAAAGTATGTATGAACATTTGCACAAATTCAAGTAATACTGTAGCACTCCATATTGCTTATTAATTTCTAAAAAATTCTTGTTCATATTAATGTTTGTATAAATAAATGCAAAAATCTCACCATAGCAGTCTCTGAGTGTATTTCATCCACAGCATTCTCCATGATTGCAAAGACAAACCAGTCCCCCACTTTGGAGAAGTTGAACTTGACACTTAGGGCATCTGGGTCAATTGTGTTCAACTTGACCACCTCTGTGAAGTTCTCTGACTCATATCTGTAGAACCAGTGCATTTTCACAATATCAGTTGCTGAAAGTTTTGATAATTCTGGGTAGTATATTTAATTGCATGTGAACCTCACTATACAAACCATTGATATATGGCTCATTCAGCTCCACCAGTGTTGGCATACCTATCACTCCATAAGTGGGTGCTACCAATTCCATTGGATAGTTGACATGATCAAATGGATATCTGGAGTACACAGGTGTGCTGCTGGTAAAGATGTGGTTGTATGGAATGAATGTTTGGTCTGTGACTGTTGTATTGTGCTTCATTTGTAGCAAATTTGATAGTGTTCCTTCAGTGTTTGTTGGCATGACCAGTAATGGGCTGATGCCAGTGAATATTTCAGAGGCAGTCATTTCAATGGATAAATTGTGCACATTGAACACTGGAATTTATTTTCATAAACTTGTACTGGTCTCATGGACAACAAATATTTCATTAAATAGACTACCCAGTACCCACCACTTCTTGCACACATGACACCATGTGCCTCTGTGCTCAGATGCCCACTAGTGATGGTGCCATTTTGGTGTGCAACTTCACCCAAATTGTACCAAGCTGATGTCCTGTATATTTGATCGATACATTTTTAAACTGTGAGACAGATGGGGTCAGCAAATGTTTTGTGCATTTACAAACACATTGTTATCCAGATAACTCATTGCCACATGGAGTGTCTGCTGGCTCAATGTCACACTGGAGTTGGCTGCATCTATTGCAGCCAGCTGGGCATTCTTCTCATGGCAGAACTGTTAGTGAATGATTATATTGTTTATAAGTTATAATACATAATTCAATTAGTGGCATTCATGCATAATTCATTCATAACTCACTTCATTAGCTGTTAGTTCAGTCATTGTTGTGGTAGTTGTATATAGCTCTAGCATACCAATTTGTAACCATGTTCCCATGCAAGCTAAGGTTTCTGCATAAAAGTATGATGTGTTTTCTGGTGATTTGACATTGACTCCAAGAAGTTTTGTCCACTTGGTTAGCTTGCTTGGTTCATTAATCAACATAAGTAATACTAATCATATTTTTGAATGATGCCATTTTGTATAGAGTGTTTTGCCATATTACATGTCACAATTATTTATTTCATGAATATCACATGATATTAGCATCAGTTCTCCAAACTCACGATCAGTGTCATCTTCATACTGTATGCTAATATAGAACAGAGCAGACTGGTTGGACATTACAGTGATCCTCTGCCCTGTCCATCTCTGTGCCCAGTTGGCACCCATCCAATAATCTGTGTCTGACCCATTCACCGAACCATCACCATAAGAGAAAAATGCTTGTGCTATGTCCAGTTGTTTTGGGGTACAGTGTACTCTTACCTACATTGTGTTTAGGTTTTTATTTATAATTCTATATTTAAGTATGTATATTTATTCACACAATTTCAAGTAATACTGTAGCATTCCATAGTGCTTACTCATTCCTAAAAGATAATTCCTGTTCATATTACTGTTTATGTTTATTGATGCAAAAATCTCACCATAACAGTATCTGAGTGTATTTCGTCCACAGCATTCTCCATGATAGCAGTGACAAACCAGTCCCCCACTTTGGAGAAGTTGAACTTGACACTCAGAGCATCCGGGTCAATTGTGTTCAACTTGACTACCTCTGTGTAGTTCCCTGACTCATATTTGTACAACCAGTGCATTTTCACAATCTCAGTTGCTGAAAGTTTTAAAAATTCTGGGTAGTATATTTAAGTGCATGTAGGGATGACCAGGGATGTTTTCAAAGGTTTTTTTTCATAAAAACGTTTTATAAAAAAACTATCCATCGAAACCATTTTTTTAAACCATTTTTTTGAAAACCTTGGTCGCAATTTTTAGTAAACACCTTCCCGGACAAGTTCACCACCCATTTTTTTATTTCACTTAAGAAGCAAAATCTCTGGCTATGGGAGTCGTATAAAACTAATATTTGGTGGGTATGAGGTCCTAACACTCTGCTACTCCGAATCAATGGGGGAAGGTGCGGCGACTCACTACAAGGTGGGTCACCCTATATGCAAACATTTTTTGTGGCTTTTTCAGTGTCCCAAACAAGTTCACCACTCACTTGATTGGCTACACTATGAGGGCCATATCTCCAGCTGCGAGGGCGATATATAGCTGTAATTTGGGGGTTGCCTTGCAAACGACCCCCTCTCACAATACACCAGTGGGTGGCCGCCGACGACCCACTACAGCTTGGGTCGTTGATTTTAAAGTTGTTCATTTTTTACAAAATACTCAAGTCTCCCAAACAAGTTTACCTCCCAACTGCTTTATTAAAAAGTGTTGTGAGAACAAACCTGATATAAAATTGAATCAGATTTGAACCTTAGTGCTGCTCATTCAAAAGTTTTCAGTAGGGCACCCACCCTGCCCCATAAATGGCAGACTGAAAATTTCACTTTAAACCAATTTTTTGTTTCATACTTAAGAAGTTGGTCTACAGAGTTCACTAGGGGAGGGTTTAAGGTTCAAAGTTATGTAAACAACATAACCTCTAAAATGCCTGCATAACGAAATTTATTTGGAGTGAATAAAAAAGTGAAAATTTTGTCAAATTTTGTTCCTGTAATGTTGTGATTATGACATCATAATATTCACCCCAAATAAATTTACTTATAGAAGCATTTTTAGAGGTCTTGTTGTTTATGTAACTTTGAACCTTGGAGTCTTAAGAACTTTGTAAACTAACTTTTTAAGTGTGAAACAGAAAATTGGTTTAAAGTGAAATATTCGGTCTGCTGTTTTTGGGACAGGGGTGGGTGCACTACTGAAATAATTTTAATCAGCAGAACTAGGGTTCGAATCTGACTCAATTTTATATTAGGTATGCTTTCACAACATTTTTTATAATGCAGCTGGGTGGCAAACTTGTTTGGGAAACTTGGGTTGTTTTGAAAAAATTAACAACAGTACATGCAGCAACGCATACCGTAGTGGGTCGTTGGCAGGCAGCCCCACTGGTGTATTGTAAGGGGGTTTGTTGGCAAGACATCCCCCAAATTTCAGCTTTATACCAGCCTCAGAGCTGGCGATATGACCCGCGAAGTGTAGCTAATCAAGTGGGTGGTGAACTTGTTTGTTGTTCCAAAAACTGTTTGTTGTTGTTGGGTGGTGAGCCAAAAAAAATTGTTGCATATGGTGCAACCCACCCTGTAGTGAGTCGCCCCACCTCCCCCCATTGAAGCAAAGTAGGGGGGTGTTACAACTTTATATATTCAAAGTTTCAGCTGTATAACACCCCTGTAGATGGAGATATTCAGAGTTGTTAAAATACCGGTATTTTTGGAAAGCGTAAGCGTAAGCGTAAATACACTTTACCAATTTTGAGTATGGATACTGAAAGCGTAAGGTATTTTTAAAATACCTAGGAAAGCGTAAATAAAAGCGTAAGCGTAAAAAAATTTTAGAGGCTTTTTGCTCAGTGAATCCTTTCCAAATCAAGCTGTTGGTGACATTTTTCAGATGTCCACTTAGTATACCGGTAGTCTGCCCTCATATTTTGTTTGGTTATTCATCGGCAGCAACACTTAAGTCATCCTCATCTTCTAACGTGGAGTTAGTGCTGTCAACGGCGTTAAATCGTCGTCGGGATCCATTTTCAGCAACAAAATTTCTAATCTGAAGCTACGATTTTGCTCGATGACACAGTACATATCAACAAGACAAGACAGATATTGCGACAAAATTTGTACATGTGCCACCATTTCCAGTGCATTACTGCACACACGCAGTCCCGTTCAGGTTCACTCTTTTTTATAGTTTTACGCTTTTTCAAAAGCGTAAAACTAAACTGTTTGAAAAGCTTTTTTACGCTTTTAGTACCCGGGTATTTTGACCGGGAAAGCGTAAAAAAGCGTACAGGTATTTTATGAAAGCGTAAGCGTAAGCGTAAGTATAAATACCCATTTACCCGGGTATTTCGGGTAAGCGTAAATACGCTTTCGCAACTCTGGAGATATTACAACCGGAGTGAAATAAAAAAATGGGTGGTGAACTTGTCCTGGAAGGTGTTTACTAAGCACTAGGTATTTCGCAATTTTTCCATGCAAGCACACAATTTCACCTGCACTTTGCCATTTGTGGTGGTTTTCATTGGTTTTGAGACATTTTTAGTGTAAAAGTATCCATTTGTTTGTGCTATTATGTTATAATAAGCCATGATATTCTAGTGTAGCATATAATATACAGCCAATGTCCTTCCATATACTTGCACAGTGTGAAACACAACTGCCAATGTATTAGCCTGCTCTTATAACCTTATTTGAGCACTTTTCCATGCCCAACTTCACTTGTTATCATGAATGTTCACCAAAAGGCAATATAAATAATAGGTCAACATTATTTTTTACAGAAATCACACCCTTATAATGCTATCCCATCCCCATGACACTACAGCCATTCTATGGCTATATATAACATCACAAAGTACTGTCACCTGTCTGATTTACCTGTATATGTTGACTCATGACCATATCTGGAAGCTTTTGAAAAAATGGTTTTATTTTAAAATAAAACCCTGTTTTTGAAAAAATGGTTTTTTTAAACCCTGTCATTGAAA
Organism: Sphaerolaimus hirsutus; assembly: GCA_964036195.1. Lineage (NCBI taxonomy): Eukaryota > Metazoa > Nematoda > Chromadorea > Monhysterida > Sphaerolaimidae > Sphaerolaimus > Sphaerolaimus hirsutus. The sequence continues at coordinate 14,874,357 of OZ038453.1, read as the reverse complement.
AAAAACTTTTTTTGGCCATTTCTAAGTGCATGTTAACCTCACTACACAAACCATTGATATATGGCTCATTCAGTTCCACTAGTGTTGGCATACCTATCACCCCATAAGTGGGTGCTACCAATTCCATTGGATAGTTGACATGATCAAATGGATATCTGGAGTACACAGGTGTGCTGCTGGTAAAGATTTGGTTGTATGGAATGAATGTTTGGTCTGTCACTGTTGTATTGTGCTTCATCTGTAACAAATTGAATAATGATCCTTCAGTGTTTGTTGGTGTGACCAGTAATGGGCTCATGCCAGTGAATGTTTGAGAGGCAGTTATTTCCACTGAGAAGTTGTGAACACTGAACACTGCAATTTTGATTTTTTATGCTATGGAATTTTTAGTTATTGGTATGAAATATACAAACCACTTCTAGCACACATAACTCCATGTGTTTCTATGCTGAGATGTCCAGTTGTTATGGTGCCATTCTGGTAAACAACTTCTCCCAAATTGTACCATGCAGAAATTCTATGCATTTTATCAAAATATAGTTTGGCTACGAAGTATAAATCTATTGATTTTCTACTCACACTTGGCTATCCAGATAACTCATTGCCACATGGAGTGCCTGCTGGCTCAATGTCACACTGGAGTCTGATGCATCAACTGCTGCCAGCTTACCATTCTTTTCTTGACATAACTGAGTTCAACACATTTGCACAGAAAGTATATGTATAATGTGAATTGGGCTTTGTAAAAGTTATTTTGAACTGCAATGCCCATAATAATGATGAATTAGATTCGAATAACTGTGTGTCCTTGAATAAGTTCTCTATCTGTGGATTTTTTGTCAGAATTTTTTCAGTAGAGACTTATTCAAGTGGGCAGTTTTTTGAGGGGGGTTTTTTTCATCACAATTTTCAGTAAAATGTATGATTGGTTTACTGCACAAATGGAGTAAATTCTGGGAAATGAATTATTTGTAGGAATACAAAATCCACAATTCAAGCAGTGAAATCAATGTTAGGAACTCTAGCTGCAATATAAAACATATATTTACAGAATGAATGCATAAAAATTTTTTGTAAATGGGAAATTTTTTCTACCCATCAAAGTTTTTTTTCCTTAAGCTGACAAGAGGGAGGACTTATTCAAAGGGGGAATTATTTGGGGGGCTTATTCAAGGATTGATGGTAGTCAGTTGTTGTAATACCAGGGGTCTCAAATGGGGGATTGGGGGGGTTACCCCCCCAAACTGCCCAACTATCTATCTATCCCGGAGGCTGCTCAGCTATCTATCTATCCCGGAGGCAAAATTTTGGGCTACTACCCCCTAAACCACCCCCCCCAATCGCCCAGCTATCTACCTATCTGGAGCGATTTTTGAGAAACAATACCCCAATTTTCGCTCAAAATCGCTATTTTTCATACCTTTTTATAGATTTTCACTTCCAAAATCATAGTTCTGGTTCCTATTTGCCTATTTTCAGCTATTTTTTAGTACTAAAATGCTCTTTTATACTCATTTCGAGCTATTTTACACCTACTTTTAGCGATTTTTCTCCGTTTTCTTACTTCTATGCCCCAAAAAGCCTATATATTGAACCACCACAACCCCCCCCCAAACCCCCCTCAGAAAAATTGTCAGCTATCTTTCCCCCCTAAGGAGCGATTTGCTATCTATTCACTCCCCGGAGGGTCGAAATTCAAGATACCCCTGTGTAATACTATTATTATTATTAATGGACTAACTTCAATAGCTGCTATTTCTGTCATGGTTGTGTTAGTCAGATAAACCTCTAACATTCTATATTGCAACCATCTTCCGATACAAGCTGGTGTTTCTGTGAATATTTTTCACTCAATTTCTTTCTTATAAAAAAGTTTTGTATTCTTCTCATATTTACAATGTTTCGGCTATTTACACAGGTCCCGACTGTGGGCCCGGTCCCCAGCAAAAAATAAAAATTTTCAAAAGTCTTCAATTGGCGTGTATGGGTTGTTTGCATGTTAATTAGGTGAATTATCACCAAATTAGCATGCACAACATTTTTGCATTTTCTTTGGGGGAGTGTATAATTTTTTTTGGATTTGTCTGAATTTTGGCATGCGTGTACTCCTTCGCTTAGTGAGTTCCCATGCCAAATTTCAGCTCAGGGTGATTAGTGAATCCTATTTTATTTACACTTTTATTTTTATCCATGACTGTATTTTTGTATAGTGATCGAAATCCTGCCGGGGACCAGTCCCCGGCAATGTCGAAATGGCCGGGGTCAAACGTCCCCGGTGAGAAAAATTTTTTTTCAGTAAACAAAGAATTTTGGTCCCGGTCCGGGGACGTTCGTCCCCAGCAGGGGACAAATTTATAGTCCTGAGCTGAAATTTGGCATGCGAACTCACTAAGCGAAGGAGTACACCCATGCCAAATTTGAGCCAAATCAAAATAAATTTACACACACCCCATAAAAATATGCATGGGTGTGTGTAACTGTGTTGCAGAAATTTTGTGCATGCAAATTTGATGTTAATTAACCTAATTTACATGCAATCAACCCATACACACCAATTACTGACTTTTGATGATTGTAATTTTTTGCCAGGGACCGGTTCCCGGCCGGGGCTTGTAGGGTTCAAACAATATGACTTTTCGATATCGATATTCGATATTCGATATTTTATCAAAATTTTCGATATCGATATTCGATATTCAATATATTTTTTCTGAAACTCGATATTCGATATCGATACGATATGGAACCTCGATATCGATATTCGATATTGACAAATGGTCGATTTTCGATATTTGATATTTCGATATTTCGATATTTGATATTGCGATATGCTTTTGGTATAGCAAGGCATATTTCAAGTGGCATATTGTATTTTCATGTGGTTGCACACATGTTTAATCATCTCTTTACTGAAATTTGAATGGTGCAAGTGATTTTAACAAGCTTTACATCACTCAATGGTAGAAAAAAGAAGAAAAACATGATGAATCAAAGTGTATCAGACAAATAACAATTGGTAGATATTACAGTTCATCTTTACCTAATTGCTTAAGGGCATGTTGCAAAAAAAGTAGATCAGCGTTTTCTGGTATCAAATTTAGCACTCCAACAACAATGACATTACAAATACTGTACTTTTACTCATCAATTACAATACTATAAGCACATCAGATCAACCATAAACATCTCAAAATGAAAATGAAAAGTAAATTTGGGGACACAATACAGGTTCGATATATCGAAAAAAATTTCGATATCGATATTCGATATTCGATATAAAAAAATGGTCGATATCCGATATTCGATATTCAATACGATATATCGTTTGAACCCTAGGGGCTTGTGTGAATAGCCCGATGTTTCACTGTCTAGTGCATTCTTTGATACTATGCGTTACAAAGGAAGTTATGGTTCAATTTTATCAAATTGAAAATCAGTGATCTTTTTTTCTTTTTTTTCTCAAAAATCTAAAATTAGCCTACATCACTGCACATAAATTACATCTGAATGCATCCATCTAGTTCATAAATAATATGAGCTTTAAGACACTGAATAATAAAAGTATTTGGTGCCAGCTTGTTACATACACAAGACAAGCAAGGCAACAAAAGGACCCAAACAGTGTGTTTGGCTAACACAGTAAAAAATACTAATTTATTTGACACATTAAAATTGAACCAAATTTCAATGTACTCTCTTTCAAAATAAATAATTCATGATATATACATCAACTCACGATCAGTGTGGTCTTCATACTGTACACTTATATAGAATAGGGCAGACTGGTTGGACATGACAGTGAGCTTCTGTCCGGTCCATCCCTGCGCCCAGTTGGCACCCATCCAATTCTCTGTATCTGACCCATTCACCAGACCATCACCATATGAGAAAAATGCTTGTGCTATCTCCAGTTGCTTTGGAGTGCAGTGTACTTTTATCTATATTTTTATTTTCAATATGTTTAGTTCTTGTGCAGTGTTTTGAAATCATATTTTTTCCATGCAAAACTGAAGATGTCTTGTTATGAAGTGATCATATGCTAACAAAGGTATTAACAAAATATGTTACACAACCAACGATGGGTGAGTTCTCAAAATAAAAACACTTTCTGTATTTTGAGTTTTTCAAAAATGAATATCTGTGTTTTGAGTTTTTTTCACAAAAAAGACTTGAGTTTATGTGTTTTATTTCTGTGTTTTTTGAAAAAACTCAAGTTTTTTGGTAAAAACTCAAGTTTTTTGATAAAAACTCGTTTTTTAGTAAAAACTCAAGTTTTTTGATAAAAACTCGAGTTGTTTTACAATAAGTTGCATTTTACAGCATTTTACTGTTGAAACAGTGGTTTTCTTATCAAATATTGGTTTTGCATATGTTTTGTTGTGTGTTGGAAAATTTTCATTAGTTCACTTGAGGTAAATAGTTCCAAATGGGTGACCAATACCTCTGACAGCTTGGGAGGTGAGGAGCCCTCAGCTCAATTATGTGAGCTAGCAGACCCTGGTGGACACTCCTCAACACTTCGATTACAGTCCCTAATATTGTCGAAACCACCAGGAGATGCGGACACCATTACTTTTTGAAGAATTTTTCATCGTTAAACTTGGATACTATGTACCGTATTACCTCGAAATACCCCCAGGGGGTTTATTGTTTCGCCAGCAAAATTTGAGGGGGGGGATAATTCGAGGGGGGGGTTTATTCAAGGGGGGGTCTATTATTTCGCCAGAAATTTTCGGAAATTCCACATACGCAGACGTAGAAAAATCGAACATTTACGTAGATGTAGATGTGTTTATAGGCATATATAACTGAGGCGTCCAATTCTAAAAGTCGACAAGTCCAAAATATGAAAATTTCGAGTTAGGCCCGGAAACGTCATCTGGGGCTACTTCCGCAGATTTTTCATCATTTTCCATAAATTTTTTGACCTCACATTCCCATATGGCATAGTGCCAAATTTGACATTTTTGGGGAAAAATGCAAAAAAATTGGGCAAAAAGTCGACAAGTCCACTTATTTTGGGCTAGACAGCGACAAGTCCATCCTCTTCATCCTTTTTTATGTGAAAAAACGCAAGAAATGTGACAAGTCCACTATGGACACCGATTTCTAAAGGTCGACAAGTGCATAAATTTCCCATAATGGAGCGATTACAGCTCGGGCGTAAAATTCCAGTGTAAAATTCCATCGCAAAATTGATTACATAAAAGTGGATGATGATACAGGTCTGCAATTTTTCATGGAGAATATGTTTATCAATACCTTCATTGTAACCGAGAGTCATCATCCACAGTTACTGCAATTTGATTGTGGAAATTCAAAAATTTCTATTTTACGCTGGAATTTTACGCCAGCTGAAGAAAAATCAATTCTACGCTATGTCATTGCATGCAATCACCTGGCGTAGAATTGACTTTTCTTCAGCTGGCGTAAAATTCCAGCGTAAAATAGAAATTTTTGAATTTCCACAATCAAATAGCAATGACCTTGGACGATAACTCTCGGACACAATGAAGGTATTGATAAACATATTCTCCATGAAAAATTGCAGACCTGTATCATCATCCACTTTTATGTAATCAATTGTGCGATGGAATTTTACGCTGGAATTTTACGCCCGAGCTGTAATCGTAGCATAAGGGAGGACCAACGAGGGCAGGAACAAAGATGTTCTCGCGTGCAAGAAGGCGACAAGTCCATTTCCCTCCCAAAAACAGTTTTGCTCTGACCGAATGGAATTTTATGGACACCCCATTTTTCACATATACGTTGAGATTAGAGGCTGAAAATTTGACACTTTATTGTCAACATATGGAACTTAATGGAAAGCCGAATTTGTCATGTACGTTCTCTTTACACTCAATTTTAGGGGGGTTTATTATTTCCTCAGCCGAATTTTAGGGGGGGGGGATTTTGAGGGGGGGTTAATTCAAGGGGGGATAATTCGAGGTAATACGGTACATATTTACAGACTATACATACATGGATACCTTATGTATGCGCATATTTACACACATTGTTCAGTTCAAATCTTGTGCCTTCAACTGATTGGATAAAAAAAACTCAAAAAACATTTCCGTATTTTCTGTGTTTCTGTGTTTCCGTGTTCTCCAAAAAAGAACTCAGTTGAGTTTCCGTGTTTTTCAAAATTGTTGAGTTTCCGTGTTTCTGTGTTAAACAAAAACACGGAAACTCAATGAGTTTCCGTATTTAATATGTGTGTTTTTGCCATCGTTGTACACAACACAGTGATATGTCAATTAAGTGTACCTTATTGTATTTCTTGTATCGATTAATTTGAAATGAGCATAAAAATCTAACTCACCAGTACTGTATTTGTATCAATTTCATCCACTCCATTTTCTACCAATGCTTTCACATACCAATCCCCAACTTTGGACAGATTGAACTTTGGTTGTAAGGCATTAGCTTCTTTAACATTCATGTGTACAATTTCTGTCCAGTTTGAGCGTTCATATTTGTAGTACCAATGTACTTTTATTATGTCAGTTGCTGTGTTTTTAATGGAAGTTTTGATGCAATTAATTCAAGTTATGCTGTAAACTTGTAGACTGTTGGCAGCTTGAAATGAGAAATGACATTTTAACTTTTCCAATTTATATTCATCATTTGTAATCCAAGCAGCTTTCATACGCTGTGGTGTAGGGTGTACAAACACGTGCCTCGCAAATAAACATCATGTGTTTCATGTGTTTCAAGTGTGTTTCAAGAAAACTTTGAACTACTTTGAAAGTGATTCATTCATATCAAATTCAACTCCACTGCAGATACCAATAGCATACAAGGATGGGTAAAAAATGTTCATAAAAATGATGTGCTTATGGTGCCCTTGAAAAGAACCCTAGAACCCAAGAAAGAGTACCCTTCTAAACACCTTCCCGACCAAGTTCACCACCCAATCTTTTATTTCACTTCGGATGTAATATGGGGGTGTACTAACGCTGAAACTTTGAATATATAAAGTTGTAGCACCCCCCTACTCTGCTTCAATGGGGGGAGGTGGGGCGACTCACTGCAGGGTGGGTTGCCCTATACGCAACAAATTTTTTTGGCTTTTTTGGTGTCCCAAACAAGTTCACCACCCACTTGATTAGCTACACTTCGAGGGTCGTATCTCCAGCTGTGAGGCTGGTATAACGCTGAAATTTGAAGGATGTCTTGCTAACAACCCCCCTTACAATACATCAGTGGGGCTGCCTGCCAGCGACCCACTATAGGATGCGTTGCTGCATGTACAGTTGTTCATTTTTTCAAAACAACCCAAGTGTCCCAAACAAGTTTGCCACTGAACCGCATAGTAGAAAATGTTGTGAGAACACACCTGATATAAAATTGAGTCAGATTTGAACCCTAGTTCTGCTCATTAAGAATTTTTCAGTAGGGCACCCACCCCGTCCCATAAACAGCAGACCGTAAATTTCACTTTAAACCAATTTTTTGTTTCACACTTCAAAAGTTGGTTTACAAAGTTCACTAGGGAAGGGTTCAATGTTCAAAGTTACGTAAACAACATGACCTCTAAAATGACTCCATAAGGAAATTTATTTGGGGTGAAAATTATGGTGTTATAATCACATCAACACAGGAACAAAATTTGACAAAATTTCCACTTTTTCATTCACCCCAAATAAATTTCCTTATGCAGGCATTTTAGAGGTTATGTTGTTTACATAACTTTGAACCTTAAACCCTTCCCTAGTGAACTTTGTAAACCAACTTTTTAAGTGTGAAACAAAAAATTGGTTTTAAGTGCAATTTTCAGTCTGCTGTTTATGGGACTGGGCGGATGCCCTACTGAAAAAAATTAATGAGCAGAACTAGGGTTCAAATTTTATTCAATTTTAGATCAGGTACGTTCTCACAACATTTTTTATAATGCAGATGGGTGGCGAACTTGTTTGGGAGACTTGGGTTGTTTTAAAAAAATGAACAACTTTATATGCGGCAACCCATGCTGTAGTGGGTCGTCAGCGGCCACCCACTGGTGTGTTGTAAGAGGGGTTTGTTTGCAATACATCCCCCAAATTTCAGCTTTCTATCGCCCTCACAGCTGTAGATATAGTCCTCGTAATGTAGCTAATCAAGTGGGTGGTGTACTTGTTTGGGACACCTAAAAAGCCAAAAAAATGTTTGCATATAGGGCAACCCACCCTGTAGTGAGTCGCTGCACCTCCCCCCATCATTACGGAGTAGCAGAGTGTTAGGACTCTATACCAACCAAATATTAGCTTTATACGATTCCCATAGCCAGAGATATTGCCTCTGAAGTGAAATAAAAAAATGGGTGGTGAACTTGTCCGGGAAGGTGTTTATTATTGGAAATTTGGTGCTTCAACCTGTGTTATAAATATTAGTATTTTTAGTTATACAAAATTATATTTCTATCGCCACATTTTATGGTGGTAGGGGACATACTATTTGAAATGAAGTAAAATTTTTACAAATAGTAATGTTTATGTAGAAATTCTTTTACTCACAATTGATGTATGGTTCATTCAGTTGCACTACTGTTGGCATTCCAATGATTGAAAATTCTGGTGAAATCAACTCAATTGGATTTGTGATATTGTCAAATGCATGTCTTGAGTACAATGTGACATCTGTCATGAAGCTTTGATTATATGGTGAAAATGTCCTGTCAATTATTGTTACAGTGTGATTTCTTTGTTTGAGATCAGCCTGAAAAAGGTTGAATTGAAACCAGAAGATCTACAACAATTTTTTCAATGGTATTTTTTCTTCAATCTAAAAATGTAAGTTTTGTTGATTTAGTGTGAACTAGCCATAATCAGCGTGACTTACAGTAGGATCTGTTGGGGTAATGAACATTGGACTCTGTTGTGTTACATTCACATTCTCAATTGAAATGGTAAAATTGTGTTCAGGTAGAACTGCAAATGTGTACAAAAATTACAATTATTCATCAGCAAAAAAAAAACAAATAAAAAGTCATATTACTGACAGCTGCGTGCACAAATGACTCCATGTGTCTCACTGGCAGCGACGCCAGTCGTGATAATTCCTGCATTTGCCACAGTCATGTCATTGCCAATCCATGCTGAATCAACCATACCCCCTGCAACACTATGAATGAGGACATCTAATGTTTGTGTTTCAGTAGTTACTGAATTATTTGTTGCATCAATAATGAGCAGAAAGGCATCCAGTGTGTCACAGTACTGCAAGAGTAATTATTTATTACAATGTGTGAGTGATGTAACACTGCTGTGAGTGAAATGAATACTGACTACTGATAAACTCGGCAGACTTTTTTGAAGTCATTGTTATATGGGATTTCTGTACAAGTTTGAAAACATAAACTTCGCACCAGGGGTATGAAAGGCGGGGGGGGGGGTTTGGGGGGGGGGGGGGTAACCCCCCCCCCCAAACCGCCCAGCTATCGCTCTATCCCAGAGGTCGCTCAGCTATCTATCTATCCCGGAGGCAAAATTTTGGGCTACTATCCCCTAAACCCCCCCCCCCAAATCGGCCAGCTATCTATCTATCTGGAGCGATTTTTGAGAAACTATACCCGAATTTTCGCTCAAAATCCCTATTTTTCATACCTTTATATAGATTTTCACCTCCAAAATCACTGGTTCATGCATCTAACTGCCTATTTTCAGCTATTTTTAGTACTAAACGTCGTTGTATACCCATTTTTCGCCATTTTTCGCCTACTTTTAGCGATTTTTCTCTGTTTCCTCCCTTCTATGCCTAAATATTGAACCCCGGCGAACCCCCCCAAACCTCCCCCTAACCCTCCCCCCCCTCCAGAAAAATATTCAGCTATCTATACCTCCGGAGGAGCGATTTGCTATCTATCCAACCCCCTGGAGGGCCGAAATCTAGAATACCCCTGCTTGGCACATGTCCAAGTTCCTTGTGTTTCATACCAACAAGTTTAAAGATGCACAATTTTTGTTCGCGTCACCAACAATGGCCACAGAATCCAATAAAGCAACTGCAAATGGTCGCTAATGGGAACCCATGTAAACACATTCCCGTCATGTCCGGCACCCTATTTTTCCTATCTCCAGTTCTAAGGCGCACCAGAAGCTGAAACTCAGGGGAAATATTGATGCAACCCCCCTCTACTTCTCATGAATTCGGGGGGTTGCGGTGACCCCTTAGATGGTGGGTTGCCATAAGTGCAAAAAAATTATTGTTTTTTTTTGGTGTCTGCACAGGTCCGGCACCCACTGATTTCTGAGCTGTGGGAGGGGTATAAATCAAAAATTTTGGGGATGTGTTAACAACACCCTTCCCCTACTAAACACTATTCAATAATGTGATATTAATTTGAAAAATTTCTAAAATATTCGTTTATTCTCTAAAAAACACGACCACCTTATACACAGCCAATAATTCACTTTTTGGAACTTTTTTATCAGACACTTGAAGAGCTGGTTTTTGAGCTATTGCTATTGAAGAGCTATGAAGAGCTTTTTGAAAGTGTAAATTTTGTAAACTTTTGTTCCTGCAATGATGTCATTATGGTGTCATAAAATTCCCCCAAGTAAATTTTGCAATGCAGGCATTTTAGAGGTATGGTTCTTTACATAACTTTGATCATCAAACCCTTCCCTTTAAAGTATCGTAAACCAGCTCTTCAAGTGTCTAATAAAAAAGTTCCAAAAAGTGAATTATTTGTAATCCATCTATTGGAGGGTGCGTTTTTAAAGAATAAAAGAATATTTTAGAAATTTTTCACATTAATCTCACATTATTGAATAGTGTATAGTAGGGGAGGGGTGTTGGTAACACATCCCCAAAATTTTAGATTTATACCTCTCCCACAGCTCAGAAATCAGTGGGTGCCAGACCTACGCAGCAGGCTGTCCATGAAAGTTCAACCCATGGTATACAAGCGTGGTATAACGAGGCGTGAACATCTTTTGCGTAACGCACACCAGTAATTATGTGTGTGGTATTATTTACATTCATTTACACTAATGTGATACTTTACGTGTTGTATGGAAAGGGCGCAACAGGGGTCAATTGATTTAGCACGTCAGCTATATTCACTAACGCGCGCCATTTGAAAGAATGAGTGTTCTAGAAATATGACATACCATGATCAAAATATTTTTTTTCGTTAAGCATGGTATAACTTAACAGAAGCTGAAGGATATTTTAGATTGCTTTTAGCCTAAATCAGGTGGTGCCTAATGATGGCAAAAAAGATTCAGAAATTCAAAAACGTTAATTTTTTCAGACTTTTCACGTTATTGAGCATGCAGTGGAAAAATACTTATAAATCAAATCTAAAACAATTAAATTTAATTGTGTGTTTTTGGTTGAAAATGGGTAAAAACACAAAAAAATTACTCAAAAAAATCAATTTTGCATGGATTATATTGTAGTTGCAGAACTCCAACGAGCAAATATGTCTGCAATAGAGGGCTGGAAAATGATAAGATGTATTCAAAATTCAGATTGAATAATTTGAATATGTGATAATTTGATGCAAAATGTTTTTAAAGTCAAAAAAATGTTCAAAAATACGAAAAGATCTGAAAATTTGAAAACTAAGTTTGAAAATTTGATGAACATTTTGATTTTACGTGATCTATTCATTATGTTTTCATTTTATGAAAAAATTCAAAATTCGAAAAGTTAGTTTGGAAAAAAACACCTTTTAAAGCTTTAAAGGTAAAAACACAGAACAAAATTTAAATACTTTTTTTCATGAGGGTTTACCATTGTTAGTGGTGCCAAATCGCTGTACAGGGTAGTTTTTCTGTACTTTGTTGACTGTAAAAATACTCTACATTTAAATATATATTTTTTAATTCAGTAATCCTAACAACTCTGATTCACGTGTACGAACTAACTATGGCAAACCCCCTGGAAAAAAGTATTTAAATTTTTAAGGATTTTTTTCTAAAATGACTTTTAAAGTTTTCAAATTTTTCCCCTAAAAAGTTTTCTAATTTCTAATTTAGTTTTTGAGTTTTCATATTTTTGCATTGTTTTCACATTTTTTTGGGTAGTTATCAAATTTTTTGGAAATTTTTTTGGATTCATAGCTTTAAGTGCAGGATTTACACTCCAGGAAAACTGTCTTTAGCCCTATGAATTTTTTGGTTCAATGGCAACCAAACATTAAATATGGGTCACTGAGGGGTGCAACTCATACATAGGGGAGGGGTCATTATGTTCATCCCCCACAGTAGACATATGGCCCCCGTGCGGCACATATAGTCAATATTTAGTTAACTGTGAACACAGCGCCTTCCACGATTTTGTTTTGCTTTTTTACATTTCACTAAATGCACACAGCCATGAGTGACATGGTGCCAACATTTTGTTTTGTTCATCAATTCACAAATACACGCCATGCCGATTCGACTTTTGTTTGCTGAGCGATGGCAGACGAGTGTCTAAATCACAGTGAGTGTGAGATCGCAGTGGACATAGGCTTAAAACATCTTGAATTCAAATTAGTGAATATGTGATTTATATTTGAGCAGTGCAGGTCTCATTCATCGTTTTAACATGTTTTTTCTTTGTCTGAATGTTTTCACAATAAGGCTCAGGACTTTTTTCCACCGGAAATTTGACTTTGGATGGCTGTCAAATGGGCAGCAACGCACCCAGAAAGCTAAAAAATCGCCATGTGGCATAAAGGCACCTTAATCTACAAGAAATCATCCCATGTATATCTGAACACAGGTCGCACATTAGCAGGGGTTACATTGAATTTTTTTGTTCCTGATCAGGAGGCTAAAGACATTTTTCCTGGAGTGTAGGTAGTTTTCATGTCCAGATAACTTTTACACCATATTTTCACAGTTATCTAGCATTTAAATCTATCAAAGCATGTAAATGTGGACCAATTTACAATATCATTTCATTCATTTGTCAATCAAAACAGGGAAAGGCAATGGAGTAAAATGAAACATTTTTAAAATCTGTGCCAACAACAAATCATGTGCATTTACTGCACAGTGCAAACACTTTTTACAACTTTTTGACGCTTTTTATGCATTTTTTAACAGCTCACACACATCACAAATCAATTGTCGATTGAATTTATATGTTGAGCTTACAAATGCATTTTGTGGCCTTGAATTCACTGAAAAATTTGAAAAGTCTGTTCAAGTTTTTGAGTTTTTGAATCTTTTGAAAAAAATAATCGTTTTTAATATTTTTTCACCACATGCTCAAAAACGCGGTTGGTTGCACAAAAATTATTTGTATTGTATTTGTATTATTACAAATTGTATAAAAATTGTATTTCATTTTTATTTTATTCTTCAATTTTTTGTATTTTATTTTTATTTTATTCTTCATTTTATTTCATTTTTATTTTGTTTTGTAGTTCCTGACCAGAATTTGTTATAGTAAAATTCTTTTTACTTAAATTGTAGTAAAATTGTAAAAAAATTGTATTTTATTTCAATTTTATTCTTGTTTCATTTTATTTTTAAAATTTTATTCTTCAATCTTCCATTTTATTTTTATGTTTTTCTGAGATTTTGCCAACCATGCTCAAAAACTCAAAAAGTCCAAAAAATCTGAAAACACAAAAATGTTTTTGAGTTTTTGAACTTTGTTTTGCAATCGTTAGTACAAACCATTGAAAAAGAACGTGTTATAAAACTCTGTAGAACGCGATTTCATCAAAGCAGTGCGTTTTTATTGGCTGATTTAAAAATCACAAATAGGAGGGTGCCAGATGTGACTGGGATAGTGTTTACTAGCTGACACTTGTGTTGACTTAATTGCATTGTGCCGCCATTATTTGTGACATGAACAGAAATTGTGTGTCTTTAAACTTGTTGGTATGAAACACAAGGAACTTGGATGTGTGCTTTATTCATATGTACTTTTTTTGAGGAATTTGTCCTGGCTGCAACAATTTGATCCGACCTAAGACCTTACAATCCAACTTTCTATGATGATTTGTCTATCAAACTCATCCTGTTCTTGTTGTTAAGTAAAGTTCAAGTTGTTAAGCCATGTATTGTATTGATATAAAAATGGTTTTTTGTATGCGGTGTTTGTTTGAAAAGTGTGATTTTGTGTTTTAAAAATATGTACATATTTATCTGTATTACAAAAAAAATCAATATTGTTTGACTCACTGCTTCTGCCTCTGCTGCTGTTCGCAATGTAGAATCAATATACACCTCAAGATTCTTATATTGCAACCAAACACCACTGCATGCTGCATTATCTGCAGGGGTGACCAAAAATACAAATATGTATAAAACTATTGAGTGAAAAATGACAACAGACCTCCCCCATACATGGTGTTAACATAAATCAAACTTTCTAAATCACTCATAACTGTCAGTCTTTGCTCAGTCCAATTTTTTGCATGGTCACCTGGCATCCAACCTGATGCCTCAGATTGTGATGTGCCATTAAGTCTCTGATCACCATATGAGAAAAATGCCTGTGCTATGTCAAATGATGATGGGATGCAGCCCACATAAATCTGAGAGTTGATAAGCTGTGTTAGCTGTGTTTTTATTGTTTGATGATTTTTCCCAGTGAGGAAATTTGGTGTAGATGCATTTGATACTCCAAGAACATCTGGTATTTGCTCATTATGCATCTTTGTTTGTACAGGGGTGGGCATTTTCAGTTACCGCTGGAAAAACGCGATAGCTTGAGCTACGGTTGAGCTATCACAGTGAAATTTTAACACAATAGAGTAGACTTCATAGGACACCTATTCTGAAGTTTGCAACCCAAACGGCCACATTTTGGGTGAGTTGTGGAACACACAGTTTTTAGTGTAATTTTGTGACATGACCCCCCTTATCTCGGGACTGCGGGACTGTTTGAGAAAAAAAAAAGAATTTTGTCGTAGCCCCAACCCCAAACCACAACATATTTACTCAAAGGGCATCAAAATCAGTCAATGTACGACAGAATGGGACGACACCAAAGACCGGTGACCCCCCCCCCCCCCTCAAATGCCACCCTCGATTTATCCTATCGGTGACGCCAAGTCACAAAATTACACTAAAAACTGTGTGTTCCACAACTCACCCAAAATGTGGTCGTTTGGATTGCAAACTTCAGAATAGGTGTCCTATGGAGTCTACTCTATTGTGTTAAAATTTCACTGTGATAGCTCAACCGTAGCTCAAGCTATCGCGTTTTTCCAGCGGTAACTGAAAATGCCCACCCCTGTATCTACAAAATGGTCGAGTATTCATTGTTTGTAAGACACAGATAGAAAAGCATGTTGTTTCAAAAAATTTGAGCATGTGTGTACCCCAGTCTTGGAGAACCAGCATTGTGGTATTGAAAAGTTCCCCACTATATCTACACATGTTTGTACATGATACTTGGTCTCACCAAAGCAGTGTTTGATGTGATCACATCGACTGCACTGGATAGAATTGCCCTAACTCTCCACTCTCCAACTCTGGAGAAATTGAAAACTGGATTGAGGGCATCCATATCAATCATGTTCACCACAGTGTATGTTGTCATATTGTCATTTTCATACCAGTATTGCCAGTCCACTTTGATGGTGTCTCTCACTGAAATGTGATGTATTGATCTACAATTATTCATTATGTGACTTTTTTGTTTGTTATCTCACATGCATTGTGCGGTTCTTCAAACTGCATTGGTGTCATGGTGCCAATGTAAGAAAATGTTGGAGCTTTTATCATGACTGGCTGCATGAAAACCTCCCTGGAGTGAACCAAAAGTGATGATGAAAAGTTTTGTCCAAGTGGTCTGAAGACTGAGTCACTTATTGTTACAGTGATATTTGCTTGGCTCAGGTCATGCTGTGTTGGGTGGGTAGATATAAAGATTATATTAAGTGTGTCCAAAAGATATGATCCTGCCATGGGTTTGAAAAATGTGAGGATTCAACAAACAGTAGTCAATAAAAAAGTGCTCAATATCAGATATGTTATGCATTTGTTAACAAGTGTGTAGTTGTATCTTATGTTCATAGGTCTATAACTCTACATTTTAAATTCTCAATCCAATGTCAGACATCACATACACTTGATATACAAAGCTTGAACATTGTATAGATAAAAACCGTCAATTGTTCTTACTGTACTATCTAATGGAACAATCCTCATAGGACTCTCTCCAGTGTAGATCATGCCATCCAACTCAGCAGAGAAGTTGTGGATATTGAACACTGTAAATGATGTATGTTTCAATATTGATACATGGGACATGTGAGAAAGAAATTGTTTAAAATGCTCACAACTCCTGGCACAGGCTACTCCTCCAGCAGTTTCAATGTCTGAATGTCCACTTGTTGTGCTGCCATTCAAATGTGCAAATGTGCTGTCATCAAACCAGGCATTGACACTGAAATTTTGAATTTGGTTTTTATCATTTGTTTCCAGGACTACTTTTTGTTAATGTTTATTTCAAATGAGTAATTGCTTCCATGTACATTTCACTTGTATTTGAATTAAGGGTTAGCTTGCAACATTATTTCAGAGTGTTTGCTTTGCATGAATGTATTATATTTATCTATGCTATACATTGTTACAACATTGCATAATGTCAGTAATGACTAACAGTGATGCTCCGAGGTACTTCATAGCTACATGAATGGCTTGGGCATCAATTGTTTCTCCCTTTTCAGTTGCAATTGCACCAGCTAATTTTGAATCCATTTCGTTGCACTTCTGCATATTCACAGTAAGAGATTGAGTTTAAATTTCTTTATCCATTGAAAAATCAATACCAATCACAACATACTTCCACAGCACCAGTTTTATCCATTGTGCCTGTAGTGACAAAGATTTCAAGTGAGTTGAACTGTAGCCATATGCCACTGCATATTCCAGTGCCTGAAAATAAGTAATCTTAGCAACACTGTGATTAAAGTGTCTATAACAGTGGCTATAAAAGTACACTAATATTTTTGCAGTACACTTTAATAAACATAAATTCAATGACCGTTCAGCATAAAAATTGTTATGGAGACATACCTAAATACTAAATTTTTCAAGAAACATCAATCCCATAACTGACCATCCTTATACTCAGTTGATAAATAAATTAAGGATTCATTATTTGACATCATTGTTAATCTCTGCAGAGTCCATTCATCTGCCCAATCTGCACCATGCCACAATGCTGTATCAGATGTATTTTCATGCATCTTTCCAAATGAGAAAAATGCTTGAGTTATATTGAATGAATGTGGCTCGCAGGCTACCGTAACCTGTAAAGTTAAAACAGCTTATGTTTCAACACCATTTTGTTCAATGGTTTAATCTGCTAAGTGAAATACACAATTTAATGATTAACAGTCAAGCTGCATTTACAGCTTGATGGAAAATAAAAAGTGCAATGTCAAACAATGGGTTACATTTATAATTTATGATTTGAGTTTTTTATCAATACTAAAGTCACCAGACAGTTCATCATACAAAATCGGAGAGTTAGAATTTGCTCGTGAATAGAGCAAACACAACACTTGGGTCCCATTTGGACCTAGAAAAAGAAAATATCAAAAGAAAAATAGACGTTTTGCTGCGTTGACAGTTTTGACAGTTTTAAGTTTTACCATTTCTGTTTTTATTTTTTCATGAGAACTTGGCAGCCAGCCAAAAATTTTGAAATCCACGGTAAAGATGACAAAATAGGTTAACACTAGCTATATAACCATGTTTATAAATGAAAAAAGTGATTATGAAGGTGGAAATTAGCAAAGTGGAGCAAATTTTAACGATTTTTAGCTAACTTTCGGCTTTCACTTGCATTCATTTAATACGCAACTGGTAAAGGGCCAAGTTCTCATGCATAACCCGATCCGTCCCAATCCTCAAAATATTGCGACGCAATAATGACGTCATGGACTCTCCACTGAAGAGATTGACGCAAATGTTTGTAGGGCGATATGTCTGCCGACTTTACCTAAATCAATATGGGTTCCATACAAATGTCCAAAACTCATTTCTCTCAAATAATGTTTAAAATAAAACATGAAAACAATTTTCAGTGACTTTTCTTCTTAAAATTTTTACCCAAGGTGTTTACCACAAAGTGTAATGGGAACTCTCCAGTCACGTCTTCCTTATCACCATAATATTAGGTTGGAAAAAAAGTTCTGTCAGTTCCTTCATTTCCGTAGGAGAAGCGGAGCATAAAAGCAGAAACTGACAGAACTTTCTTTCCAACCTAATACTTGTGTGGATGCTTGACCACATTGATTGCATCATTTTATTGTGTGATCATTTATTTGTTCAGTTACTATACATTTTTGTACAGAAAACAGAAGAAAATACACTGGTAAAATACAAATGTTCACACAGCCAAGATAAAATGATAAATGTTAGAGCCATATACACACCACAATAGACTCTGTCATTCTTTGACTGACAAAATTGTCAATGTGAGCTTTGAAGTGCCAGTCACCCAGCATATTTGGAACAGTTGTGGTCATATTTCTGTTTGCAATATCATGTGATACAGAGATGTCTGTCCAATTTGTTTCATTTGGTGGGTGAACTATATATCTCACCCTCAATGTCTCTGGCCCTGTGTGCATAAATAAATGTAAATACATGTTTTGTGAAATAAAGTTAAAAAAAATTTAGAATAGAAATTGCTCACAGGCATGATATGGTGGCACCATGAATATGTTCACATCTGTATTTATTACAGCATATCTCACTGCATTGATGATTGGATCTATTGTAAGGTTTTGCCTTGAGTAAAATACTGCACTGTTGTTGATAGTCCCATCATTTTGCATACCAACAATATCAATTGTGCCAAAATATGCTTTCTGTGAATGATCCACATTTACATCTGCCACTTGTAGGAATATTGGACTTTCACCAGTAAAATTTGACATTGTTGAGTCATTGAGTGAGATTGTGAATGTTCGATTTGCTGAAAAGTGTCAGGATGTTGTGCAAAATGCACAACTTCACAATCAATAATTTTAAAAATAACACTATGAATATGCTATTTACCAAATCTCTGGCATATGTATCCCACGAGTGTTTCATCAGGTGTCACAGTTGTTATTGATGCATTCTGTGTCACTGTAATTGTTTGTGAGCCAGCAACACGAAGAGTGCTGCAAGAAACAATAATTTCAAGACATGTATTGTACATAGATACATTTTCAGAGCAAAAATATGGATAGCCTTATCGAAGTGTTCATGCTAATGCCAAATGTCTTGGTGAACTCTTCACCCAGGGCTAGGGTTGAAAAAATCAATTTTTTTAAATGTCTTAAAGTTTTTTAAATCAATTTTTTAATTGATTTTTAAAAAATAAAATCAGATCTTTTAAAAATCATCCAAAATGGGGGTCTACAGAAAAGGTATGTGTATGTTAAGTAGCAAACAATGTATTGTTATGTCTATAGTGGTCATATTATGACTCTGGAGAAATGGGATAGAATTATTACCAGTGATTTCTTTCAAAAATATCCATTTTTATTGTTGACTTATCACATAAATTGCCTTTTGTCAAACATTAGTGACTTCAAAGTGAGTTTCAGTGTGGACTCGTGCTTAAATAAGGTTGTAAGAGAATGCTGATAGTGACAGTGATGTTACACACTGTAGGAGTATGTTGGAGCACATTGGCTGGATATTATATACTATAATAGCATATCACAGATTAATATTATGTGGTAGCTTGAATAAATGGAAGCTTTTACACAAAAAATAACCCAAAACCAATGAAAACACTACCAATCATAATGTGTATGAGAAATTGCGTGCTTGCGTGCAAAAAAAGTTCTACTTTGATTTATTTAAATTAAAATCAGTTTCCACCCTGTGATTTTTTAATCAGTTGAAAAAAATCAACTGCCAACCCTACCCATGGCTTATATTTATGTTTGACAGTGCTCCAAGAACCATCATTACTTGTGTTTATATTCAACATGCTCCAGCACATTGGAATTGCATGATCAAACATTTTTAATGGTGTCTGGAGCATATGACACTGTACCAGAGTTGCCAAAGTGTATTTACACTTACTTGTAATGGGTAAATGGGTATTTATATTTTTGCTTATGCTTACACTTTTATAAAATACCCGTACACTCACACAGGCCAGTTTTATGCTTTTGAAAAATGTAAAACTACAAAAAAGAAATTGAACAAGAACGTGTGTCAAAAAAATAACTGAACATGTGCATTAGCTCACTGAAAACAGTGACAGAAATATAAATTGTGTCGAAATATAAGTGTGTTGTAACAAATTTTCTCTCAGATGTTATTGTGGCGTCAGATTGGGAATTTTGGGTCTGATGATGGATTCCAACGATGATGTTTTGATGATTGTGTTTGATGAGAATAATGTGAAAAATGAATGGAATGATCAGTAAATTCATCTCAAAGTGAAAGGAAGGGTATCATCCATAGCTCAACAGCAAGAGGACTCTCTTAAAAGATTTTTATGCTTACACTTTTTTACACTTTCCTAGGTATTTTAATAATACCTTACGCTTACAGTATCAATACTCAAAATTTGGTAAGCATATTTACGCTTACACTTAAACTTTCCAAAAATACCAGTATTTTAACAACTCTGCACTGTACATGGTGTATTCATGATGCATGTGGCCTCAGTTGAATCAGCTACAATTGTAAACATGCATCCAGTGCACTTTCACACAAACCCATTTTTCGCTCTATGTGATATTTTTCAACCAACATGTTGTCCATTTCCCCTGTCATTGGTTTTATACTGGCTGCCAGAAACTTCAATTCATCATTGCTTCCAGGAAATGAAGCCAATTCAGCAGATTTTGAGACACAATCAGCATGTGCAGCAGATGCAGTCAGCTGATTTGTGGCAAAGAAATATTCATTTGCTTTGAATTGCATCCAAGTCCCACTGCACATCCCTTCATCTGCATTTTTAATGTGATTTTACTGAATCAATCTCATGTATGAATTTGTATTCATTGTGCAATATGACAAAGTAGATGTTACATGATATAGTCATTATACAACCACTAAAAATAATTATATAACACTTTAAAATTACAAAAAAGTCCTAATAAATACTAAAGCACAGATACAGCTATTCCATTTCCAAGCCAGGGTGATGTTATATATAAATATAAGTTTTACCAATGGCTGATTATGTTTAATACTGAAATTGATAAAACTTTTTAAAGCCATTTACAAAATACTGTATTCAAAAATTTTTAATTACTTTACTCAATTACAATCATGTATCACAAGATGCTATTAAGTTTATTTAACTTAAATTACAATAGTTTATATGAACTCAAGACAACTTTTTTTATCTTCCCATATGGCATCCCTCCACTAACCTCTATCAAATGTAACAGCCAAATAGGCACTGGCATTTGTGTTCACAGCAATAACTGGTGCTGAACCTACCCAGTGTTCTTCTGCATCAGCCCTTTCCCAGTTTATGTAGGGTATGGATGTGTCCCAGTTTTGTTGGAACATCATGCGTGCAATGGTGAAAGATACAGGCTTGCATACCACATTTAACTGTGAAATTGTAAGTTTTTTTCAAAATATGGTTTTCAATTTATTTTGAGTTTTTTGATATGGCATACAGCCACAGCTTTGTTATCATGTGAATTTGTAGGGGGAATTCTTTAAAGGGGACCTGTTTCTTCATCGAGACTTTCGCAGTAACTTTACTTTGCACTTCATTTTTCAACTGAATCTGATGGAGTAGTAAGGATTGGGATTATTTTCTGGCCTAAAATTTTGATCCATTTCACCATGTTTATGAGTTCTGGCAGAAAATAAACATGGATACAAAAGTTGCAGGTGCCAACCTTTGCACAGCTGTGTTTTCGCTATGCTCAAACACAGAAGCGCGATGGCACCTGCAAATTTTGTATCTATGTCCATTTTCTGTATGGGTTAAAAATTTGCAGGAACCATCGCTATTCTCAAACACAGCAAACCCAACGATGGTCCCTGCAAATTTTTTACCATGCACATCTTCTGTCAGAACTCATAAACATGGTTAAATGAACCAAAATTTAGGCCAGACAATAATCCCCATCCTTACTACTGATAGTATTCATGAAATGATATAAATGACTTTCGATAATAACTCCATTATACTGTCCAGTTAAAGATGGTGATGTTACTTTTAACTTTTTTTGTTTTAGTAACTGTATTCAAAGTAATGTTGTTTTCCAAAACTTTAGAGATAATTTACTCACATTATAGTGGTAAATCTGTGACATAATATAGCTGACTGCATTGTGAATAATTACTTGCATCTTCCAAGTGCCAATTTTGAATAAATACTGCTCAAATTGATATGGCAGTGTTTCAGAAGGATCAGCAGTCATTTTGGTATATGCAATGAAATCATCCGTTGCATTATCTGGACCCCAGACTCTATATTCTATGTATAGACTATCTGGCCCTGAAATTTTTAAATTTTTTAAATAAATAAGTTTTCAATAAATTTTTAAAAGTTAAAATTGTAGAAGAATCATTTTTGAAAAATAAATGTGCTTACATCTGCGGTATGTATCATTTTGATGGATTGAGATGTTCACTTTTGTATCAGCAAAAGCCACCATTGGTAGTGTCATTGTGGGAATTTCAGTTAGGTTTTCCCTTGAGTAAACATTCTGTTTGAAGCTAATGTTATGGCCATTGTCTGCAATGTATTGGTCAAAAATTATCATCTCTACTGTTGTTTCATTTCCATTTCCACCAGGTAATGTTGCAGTTACAGGTGATTCACTGGTGAAATTAACCCCATTCACAGAAAGAGTGAAGAGTGAAGACTGATTTCCATGTTGCTTGGACACTGGAAAGTTGGTAAGTACATTTCAAAACTTTAAAAACAATCTGTAAATACTTTTTGTTGAATCATTTTTACCTTTCTCTCTTTTGCATATTGCACCAGCTGTGGTGGGTGTAATTGGGTTTATACCAGCAGTCATCACATTTGAGTTTGGCTGATTTTTGGCCACTGATATTATGCTAGTGTCACCACATGTCCAGAATGGTGTGCTGTTTGAGATAAGAAAAGGTAATCAGTGATTCTATTGTATATGTGAGGGCGAGAGACATTAAAAGAATGTGTTGTTAAAATATGATAACACAAAAAAATATTTATTTGGTTAAAGAATACACTTACTCTACTGCTGTATGATGAAAATTGAGCATTGTTTCAAACAAGTGTAGTTTTGTCTCATTTTGACAACTGAGAGTTGCACCCAATGCATTGCATGCTGTTTCTGCCTCAGCAGATGTTGAGTATGTTGTGTCCACCAGTTTCAACTCAAAAGATCGATATTGATGCCAGTCTCCTATGCATTCGCCACCTGTAATTTGACATGTTTAGGTATTTATCATTAAAACAATGAAAACATTTTAAAAAGAACTATTGAATGAAGGCATTGAAACCAATAAGTTGTATATTGAGCACTCATATAGAAAAGTTCAATCATGCAAACACTTGTTTCATCTCAAAAAGCACAAATTATGCTTCATATTGTGTTAATATGCAAAGATATTATCAAACATATCCAATATTTTTCAACTCACCAGTATCATAACTATTTACAATGTAATAGTCAACGGGTTCGTCAGCAGGCACCACAGGTTCATAATTGACAAATCCTGGCCAAATCTGCCACCAGTCACCTGTCCTTGTCATGTTGTTGCCCAATACATCAAAATCATACTGATTGGTGTACCACTCTCTTTGGTAGAATGCATGACTAATTGTGTAGTTGGATGGCAGGCAGGTTATTGTGACCTATTTTAGTCAAGCTTTTTTGTACATGTTTTGTGGTTTGGTATAAGTAAAATTTCTATGTCTGTTTTCATTAGGCTTTGTAAATCTACAGAAGCTTTACACGTCATTATCAATACATAATCAAAAACCTTGTCCCATCCAATTTGTTATTTTTCCTAAAATAATAAGTGATGTAGGCTCCCTAAACATGTAAACCCACTCAGCATGTAGACCTGTTGTAGGGGTCTCCAATGGGGAACTACTAGGGTGTCAACTTTCCATTTGCTGTTTTCCGTTTCCACTTTCAGCAAGCAAAATTTTTTCTGTTTCCTTTACCATTTTCAGGCAAGTGCATAAAAATTTCTGTTTCCGTTTTCCGGCAAGTGTAAAATTGTTCTCCATTTCTGCTTTCTGCAGACAAAATTCTTTCCTTTTTCCATTTCCGTTTTCCGTTTCCGCTTTCAGCAGGCAATTTTTTCTGTTTCCGTTTCTGTTTTCTGCCAAGTGCAAATTTTTTTTCCGTTTCTGTTTCCGTTTTCCGGCAAGTGCAAAAGCTATCTATCCCAAGGCAAACTTTTGGGCTACTTTCCCCTAAGCCCACCTAAATCGTTCCGCTATCTATCTATTTACTATTTGAGTGATTTTTCTTAAAATTTTGAGTGATTTTTCTGAAAGTTTCATACAACAATGTTCATTCTTTTTTTTGTCAATTCTTGCCTTAAAATTGCTATTTTGGGACAAACACATGGTTAAATACCCTTTTGAAGCTATATTTTACCTTAACACTGAGGGGATTTACATCTATGCAGACACAGGGCTGACTTAACAAACCATCATCCATGCAAATATTGGCCACCTGCCATCAGTGACAGTCACAGAAATATTATATACACCAGGATTGATGAATATGTGGCTGGCTAAACCAGAGTTCATCCCATCGCCTGTCACATTGATTCCAAGGGCATCACCAAAGTCATATGTGATGGATAGATTCCCAAGAGGAACTGGGAAGCCATCAGCTGTGATGTGGAGATTGTGGTCAATGGCATGTAATCAAATGATTTGTCACAAGCGTTGACAGGTATCCAAACACCATATTTTCACAGTATATGTTGATGGTGTTACTTACTTCTATTGACCTCATCAGCCAGTGAGACATTAAATACTGTCTGTGTCAGACCAAAGTTTGGCCAGAGCATTTGAAGTGAAGCTGGGTTCAGTGGAGCCAACACCAAAACCTTGGTAACATTTTTTGAGGTTATTTGGTTGTTTTATATTTTCAACAAATTAAAAATAGTATTCATCCTGAGTATCAAACCTACCGTTCTGTTTGTGGATCTTGTCCATGTTCCAAACACATTCCAATATGTGATGTTGAGAGTGTGATATCCTGGTACACCCAGAGTCATGTTCAATGTCCACTCACCTTGCACTGATGTTGCATTTTCAGTATCAAATATGGCTGTCCATTGACCATTTGCACAATCTGAAATGGCAGTCATTAGAAATAAGGAATCCACTATATTTTTAATATGTATAAACTATGATCCTAGCAACCTCCAAAATCTACTGGGGTTAGATCAAATGTATATTCCAATAAATTCATCCAAATTGTGTCATTCTCCCAGATAATCAATGGGTCCACTATTGCATCTAATCCTGGCATGATTCCCCTAACTCTGGTGACATTGATTGCTGTAGAAATGGCATCCACAATGCTGTGATATGGATATGCAGTGCCAGTGATTTCACTGATGTTCATAGGAAATGTTGTGTTGATGTAAATGTTGTTGTATATTGCTGGATCATTTGGGTCAATGGTTGATGCATTTGTGTCTCCAGTGCCATCATTTAGACCATAGTATTCAGGTTTCCCTATTGACAAGGTATATATTATATATTGAGCCACATTACATGACATAATAAATACATTAGCATTTCTTTACCTTCATCCACAAAATATTTTATGTAGTTGTTAATCCCATATGGAACCACACTGCCACACCCAGATACATTTTGCACACGATGTTCTGTTCCATTCTCAAGTGTTGTCATTATTTCCATTTGCAAGTGGATAAGTGGGGTGTGGATTGTAATCTGTGATGAGACTTGTGTGTGTGTGTTTTCATCATTTTGATATTGCATTAGAAAATTGCATAGACAAGACAACACATAAAAACATTCCCTAACACCCTAATGCTCGATTACCCCTAACATGCTCCCTAACATGTAAACAAAACATTTTGGCCAGATTCAGTGATGCGATTCTTATCAATGAACATGTTACTACTCAATGAACATGTTACTACTATCCTACTGATGTTATAAATATATAATGGACTTGATGATACACATTTTTCTAGGGGCAAGTCCAGGAAGCTTTGGGCAATGCACATAATATTAAAAAAACTTTGCAGCATACCAACTCATGTCAAGGTGAAACTGAATCTAAAAATAAATCACATGATAGAATTGGCTGCATTTCAATGTATTCCACAGGGAAATAAAAAATATTTTAAAATATGCATGCCAAAAGTTTTACAAATTTTTGTAATGATGTTTATTATTTGCAGATTCACATTTGAACACAAATCATCTATAACCATTGTATGTGTAAGAATTCCTGATTCTTTCTCAATTTTTTTGTGAATGACCAATGCATAAGTTATTATAAATGATTGTAAATGCACCCATCCTATGAAATAAACAAGTAGAATGCAGAGTATCAAGTCCACTGAGTGTATTATATTCCAATACTGTGGTCACATGTTTGTATGACTGTGATGTGTTTCTTTTATAATGAAATTTCAGCAAAATTTAATTGGTGACCAACATTAGCCCCAGTGTGCACTATGATATCACTGAAAATGTTGTGATATGTGATTGTCAATGGCCAGTATCCAGATTTGTTTGCTGCCAATTCAGTGGTGTAGTTTGAATTGAACACTTTATGCAGCACTGATGATGTATCACTTAAATCCAGATCAACCTCAGCTGATATGCAGTCTGGAAATAAAATTAGATGTTTTGAATGCATTTATGGTCTTCAAGCACACAAGAGCTAACCTTCCAAATCATTTCCAGATAATGGTGGTATAATTTCATAGGTGATATTGAATGTATCTCTGTCTCTCACAACTTCATTGGGTGTAATATTTGCTACAATTGTTGGATTCATAACAATTGGCAGAACTTCAATTGTTTTGTTGATGGGCCACACAATATCCGGGTCTAGTGGCATTGCAATCACAGTTATATTCACTCTTGTGGTTGCCTGGATGAAATGAAATTTCTAATTAGAAAATAATTGTATAAAAACAATGCTAAAAATTTTATACTGACATTGAGTATAAATTTGTCAGTGTATGTGACATTCCATTCACCAGCTGTTACATTCCACACTTTATCAAGGAATATCACTTGGTAGTAGTTCACTATGCCTGCAATAATATTCACTTTAATGTACACTTTATTTGGACACAATTTTTTGACAAAAGTGACCCAACCATCATCAACTTTGAAGCTGAGTGTGTTATTTGTGTCTCTGGACACAACTTGGGGACAATCTGTAGCATTAATTAATTGAATATCACTGCCATTGTAGAATGTCACACTATCAAATGTGACTGTCAAGTTGATCAATTCATCAATTATGATTATCTGTGTATGCATGAGATTATAGTACTTTTTTCTTTGTGAGGGAATAGATTTGCGATTGGCAGTGAAGTAGACTTGAGCTGCATGAAGCATTCCGATAAAATGTTTGGTTGATTTGGTTGGTGAATAACTGTGAAAGGATCCATTTCATGTATGTGAATGTGAGGGCAGTCATGGCAGCTTGCAAATCTGCATTTATCTACAAAATTAGAAAAGTCACCACTCACTGTAAGATTTGTTTCAACAGTAAAATCCACCAGCTCATTATAAAATCTCACACTGGCATTATATATGCCAAAGTCATCAAAACTGATGGTTACCATTGGAGATGTCACATTTGTAAAGTTGTATCTTCCAAACAACAAATCCCACTTTTGTCCAACACAATAATCCCAATCAGTATCAAATAATGGTGGGTTAGTGATCAGTGTTACATTTATAAGATCAAAACTTTTTGCTTTTGTGACAGTGGCTACCAAGGATATTTCTGGGTTGACAAGAATTGGTGTTAGAGATACATTATGATATGGCTTGGGGAGTCTGTTATGCTGTGGTACAGCCTCCGCACTGTAGAATGCTTCACTGAGGTTTCCCTGAAAGTGTATCTTCATGAAATTTCAGCTTAATACATCACTATGTTTTAAGGTGCTGTAAACTCACATTGTAGGTAGAATATCTGGGCAACAAAACTGTGCCATTCTGCTCAGGCACAGTCATATTGGTCACATACTTTTCACCTTCAAAGTACACAACATATTCTTTTGGTGTGCCTAATAGAACAAAGGCAGCTATCAAGTTATCTGCATCCCGTGCAACAAATTGAGAGCAGTTTTCTTTTAAAATTTCATTCACAATCAATGCAGTTTTGTTCTCTGGTGGCTGATGTTGAACAACTTTGCTGGTGAAATTCAGTAAGTCATCATAGACATAAATCTGGGCAGAAGTGTGAAAGATAGTGAGAAGCTGTGAAGTCAAAGCGTGATCTACCTGCATGCTGTGTCATGCTTAAGTAATTACGTATGTTGCAATAATGCTTTAGACATAATATTAATGTATTGTATGTATCTGATCTCTATTTAATCATAAATAAAGCTTAAGCACATAACAACCACTTTCTCACATTTTCAATAAGGCTCTTCAACTCAACAATGGGGGTTTGGGGGAGGCTTACCACCCAAATTAGACAGGTGCCTGTCAATCACAGAGGCTGCTCAGCTATCTATATTTACCAAGGTAATAATTTTGCTTACATGAGTCTTGTGTTTGAGACCCCTGACTTGTGAAACACTATGAGATTGTGAACACATTTCCAGTACTGTTCTAATTCCGTGTGTCAACAATTACTCATAAATGCATAGGCATGTCTCTCGCAAAACAAAAAAAGTGTGCTGATGCTGATTATAAAAAGATTATAATCCACCTACAGATTCAGCTACAAAATTCAGACTACTATTAAAAGTCTACTCACCACCATGTCACCATTGATGTCAGTCAAATTGTGTGTTTTTGTGAATGCCAAAGTTTCATATGTAACTGAAATGAAATAGACCCCTGCAGCTGGGAATGATGTATCTATCTCTGTTACATTATCTTTTGTAAATGTGACCACTGCTCCACTCCCTTGCACCTCTTGAGCATGGAATGTCCATGAGCCATTCATACAATCTGAGAGTTTTTGAATTGTGGTAAAGTGGCAATTACTGTAAATCCTCGAATAACACACCCCCACCTCAAATAACACCCCCTTGAATAACTGGTTATTTACAGAGGCCCCGGCCGGGGACCAGTCCCCGGCAAAACATATATTTTTTCAAAAGTCAATAATTGGTGTGTATGGGTTGTTTGCATGTTAATTAGGTGAATTATCACCAAATAAGCATGCACAAAATTTCTGCAAGACTGTTACACACGCGGATGCATTTTCTTTGGGGGAGTGTATAGCTTTTTCAATTTGTCTAAATTTTTGCATTTGTGTACTCCTTTGTTTAGTGAGTATGCATGCCAAATTTCAGCTCAGCGCTGTAACTGGTTCTTTTTTTATGCGTTTATTTTTGTTGTTCACTGTATTTTGGTATAATGATAAAAATTCAACCAGGGACCGGTCCCTGGTGGCAATAGAAATGCCCCCAACCAGGGCCAGATGTCCTTGGTGAGACAATTTTTTCCATTAGCAAACAATTTTTGTCCCCGACAGGGGACGTTCATTCTTGACAGGGGATGAACAAATTTTTCTCTGTTGGGGATGAACGTCCCCGGTCAGGGACAAACATTCTTTGTTTACTGAAAAATAATTGTTTTGACATTTGGCCCTGATCAGGGCCATTTCTATTGCCGCTGGGGACCGGTCCCTGGTGGGATTTCGTTCACTATACAAAAATACAGTGAACAACAAAAATAAAAGTGTAACAAAAATAAGAACCAGTAACATCGCTGAGCAGAAATTTGGCATGCGTACTCACTAAAGAAGGAGTACACACATGCCAAAATTCAGACAAATCTAAAAAAATCATACACTCCCCCAAAGAAAATGCATCAGCACATGTAATCGTCTTGCATAAATTTTGTGCATGCAAATTTGGTGATAATTCACCCAAATTCAAATTTCAATACTCACTAAACAAAGGAGTACACAAATGCGAAAATTTAGACAAATTGAAACAGCTATACACTCCCCCAAAGAAAATGCATCCGCGTGTGTAACAGTCTTGCAGAAATTGTGTGCATGCTTATTTGGTGATAATTCACCCAAGTAACATGCAAACAACCCATACACACCAATTATTGACTTTTGAAAAAAAGTTTTTTTTGCCAGGGACCAGTCCCCGACCAGGGCCTCTGTAAATAGCCAGAAAAACTCAACCATGTTGGTGAGGTGAGGAAAAAATAACTCCTTCCCTTGAATAACTCCCCCATTGAATAGCTCCCCCACAGTAAGAAAAGGATGCAAGACAAAAATATATAAGAATATTAGCCTATGGCTGCGACAGCAGATACATGATGTGCATGCATTGTATAAACATATTTTTGTTGTTGTTGGACAGTGAAATACCTGCATTAAGTCAGCTGACAGACTGCATCCATACAATGAATTACAATTAATTCTGATGAAAAATAAACCCCCCCCCCTTTAATAACTCCCCCTTTGAATAAGTAAGACCATTGAAAACTGTGGACCCATGGTAATTCAAATTGCAAAAGTTACCACCAAATTCCTTGTCCATCTCAATGGTCATATTTGTCAGTAATGTGGCATTCACTGTTTCATTCACTAAAAGATGGTGCAAAATGAATGTCATGTTTATCTCTGGATTCAAAATGGCTGGATACACTGTCCTTAAAACATGATATTCTGGTAGGAAGCTTGATTCTGGCACAACGCGCAATAAAATGGTGTTATTTGCAGATCCATCCTGCAATGAAATTGCAAATGAATTGTCTTTACATAATTACAGTTTGTTTATTCAGGTATTTATAGTATCACTGAAAACCAAAGGTAACTTGAAAAAATTACTCACCACAAATGGTGGTAACACAATTGTTGCATTGTTTGTCCCATTCAGTGTGATATTGTATGTTTGATCTGACCAGGAGACTTCAAAGCTGAGGTTTTTAAGTTAATTCAATTATGTCACAAAACAGTTGAAATTGTTATAAGCCCCTTCTGCCAAAAATGTGCAACTAACAAAAGTGGTACACCCTCCCCAACATTAATAAAAATGGTATTGTTTGCATCTTCTGCCACAACAACTGGACAACTGGCATTATTGTTCACTGCTGGCACTGGCACCCCATCCAACATGTAGCTGACAATGTCAAAAGTGACATCACCAAGTAACTGAGCTATTGTCACCTGAATGTGGTTGTCAAAATTCACAACTTCAATAATTTTGTGCATTGTACAAGCTCACTATGCACATGACTAATTATGGAGAAACAGTTTTTGAATTCTAGTGTATACAAACCAACATGGAACTCTAAAAACATCATTAAATAGCATCATTTTCTTCAGAAACACTGCCACATTTTCAGTTTCCAGCGAAAATAATACAGAGCCAGATTGCACACTAAAAATTGCATATGACAAAAATAGGTGTGCACAGTAGTGTATGTCAGAGTGTCTATACTCTAAATGTATATACTGATGCTTTACATTGCTTGCACATTGCTGCATTTAGTATTTAGCTCATTGTGACTATTGCCAGTGATTCATTGTGATGCAATGATAAAATGAATTCACAGAGATACAATCATGTCGTATATGTCAGTTGTATCTAGCATTGAAAAAATGGCAAATTTTGAGAAAATATAATAAAATATTATCTCAGAAAATCTCTCAAGAAAAAAATATAATTAAATCTCTTGGGTCATTTTTGAAAATATAATTAAATCTCTTGCCATTCAAAAAATCTCATAAAATATCTCAACTTAAATTATGATTTAATCGATAGGTATCTCAATGTTTTACCTGTGAAGATCGACACAGTATTTATATATCAGATAACTGTATTCACCAAATTTTGGTAACTGTATTTGCAAACATGCAGTCAACTTTATAGTTGTTAAGACACATTTACGTTTACCCAAAATGCATATACTGAATACATTTACATTTCCTCTCAAAGAGTACCAGTACTCTCTTTTATGTATTCTTTTATGTACTCGAGTACAAAGAATGTATTTCAGATAGACTTTTTATAGGCTCTTTCATTCTATAGAACAGAAAAAAGGGAGAGAAGAAACTTAATATTTATAGGTGCAAAATAGCCAAAAATGGGTATATGAGCTCATATTTAGTTAAAAATAGCCGCAAATAAGCAAAAAAGCACATGAACTAGTGAATTTGAAGGTGAAATGGACAAATATAGCGAGATTTTTTCAACCAGGAAAAAATATAATTTAATGTCTCTGGAAAATTGTGGAATAAATATAAATCTCAGAATATCTTGTATTTTCTGAGATTTTCTGATATTTTTTTAATATAAATCTCCCAGAGATTTGTTCAATGCTAGTTGTATCTGATTCCTTATTTATACTTTTTAGAGCCCCCCCCCCCCTAAGTATGCGTTTTTAAGAGAAATACTATTTCTTTCTGTATTTGTTATTTTTATATTTACATAGTATTTTTTATGTAATTTCCTCAGTCACCACACCACCGCCAATTAGAAAGCCCCTCAAACCACATCACCCACGAATCATATCACACACATATTTTCCATCATGCAATCATATTTCTTATATACTCACATTTTTGCCAGTCTCATACAGAACATGTTCATATCTGTTGTAATAGTGCACATGTACAGGATAAACACCAGTTACATTGGCATGAATTAGAGTTGCGCCACTGGAGATTGGAATTGTTGCAGCCACTGTTCGAAGGCCTACCAATTCAATTGTAATGGAGGCATTGATACAATCTGTGCATTGAAATCTGCTTTTGTTTTTGTAAAATTGTTGGCTGAGCTATATGAGCTATTTGTCAACTTTATTGTATTTATACTCTGCAGACTGCATGTTATGCGTTTTGCTGAAGTTATTAAGTCAAAATATTAATTTGAAAATTTGATAATATGCATATAAAGTCTGGCGGACACACTTAGTATGGTAACCTGTCTGAATAATGAATTAATAATTTTTTTCATCATAATATTTTGTTTTTACTATGGTATAATTAATTATAAAATTTATCACAAGATTTTTTTCATTAAATTATGGTAGGATTCTCCACTCCACATACTTGCAGTTTGCCGAGTATACATAAATATCATGTTGCATGTTGTTGTGAAAGAGACAAGTATTTATATATGTAAACTGTGCTGTCCATGGAATTTAACTTTATATTTTTGAATTTACTGATGCTGATACTAAATGTAACAGAATACTTTTTTTGACAATATGATAATTTCACCCCCCCCCCCCCCCCGCCCCTGTCAAAACGTGCCCCCATCAAAAAGGTCTCACAAAAAATAATTCCGCGGGGATTGTCAATTAACTCCTTGTTTAAATTTAATATTTTGTTTGTTAGCAATTACCATGGCAACATTCAATGAAGTGGTTGATTGTAATGTAATCAGGTAATGTTCTGATACAATATATGTAGTATTTTAGTTAGGTAACAATCTCAGCATCAATATGGCCTAACCAAAAATGTAAAAATTCTACCCACCAGCAGTATTCTGCAGTTCCATTGCATCAGCACTGACAGGTGTGACCAAAACTTCTGCATACTGCCCCATGACAACTAATTCTGTCACATTGAATGTAAGATTTGGCTGGAAGTGAAATGGTGTTACTTTAATTTGTCTCATAAATGGTTGCAGCCATGAGCCAGGTGGTTCCAAGTGCAGTGTTATGTTCCCAGCAGGGAATTCCTGGGTAAATTTTTGGTTTTGGCATTATGTCAGTATGTTTCAAACTGACATTTTTCAAATTGTGACCAACATTGTACATATTAAAGGTGATATTCACTGCTGTGTAGTTGTATGGGTTCTCCAGTGTAGCATTGTAGTTCATTCCTTCAAATGTCACATTGTATGATTGAACACAACCATTTAATACCTCTATGGAAATAGTTGTATTTGCATCACGGGCAATGGGCACTCCACAAGTCTCATTTGTAAATGCTCCATCATAGGGATAACTGCTGTTTGAACCCAAATCATACATTGTTGGGGTGATTGTGATATTTTGGATTTCATCACAAACATGTACCTACATGGGTGAATTTTTGATGATGAATGTACATTCATTGTCAGTGCAATATAAACTTGAGTGCCTCTGCAAACTCACTCTGTAAACTGATGGATACTTGGGATATTGTTCTACAAACAATTTTTTTGCTTTTGTGAAATTTTCACAATTCCTTGTTTTTGTACAAATGAGTTCAATTGTTCACCAAACTTTTTAGTTTCCAGAAAGTATCAGTTTAAGGAGTGAGCTTCCATGGACACTAACATACCGTAGCATTGGTGCCAATATTTTGTGACCCCATAACATTGTACCATGTGATATTCATAGGATAGATGCCAGTAAAGTTGAATGTCATTTCCACTTCAAGTGTTTTCAATGCCTCAGTTGTTATTTGGATGTTTTTGTCACTGGACAGTGAGTGTAAAATCCAATATCCAAGTGAGCAATCTGTGAACAATGTGTAGATTTGCAATGACCCATTTCAATAGCATTTAATTACAGGTGTCAATTCCAAGTGTTGAGGAATGTGTGGTATGTGCCTAGTCAATTGGCAAGTTAACTAATAAGTCACATGTATTTGAATTTGGAAAGTCAGGCTTATCATTGAAATGCACTCGTAGAGTTGACACCAGATAACTTTTCACACTAATCAAATTACTAGAGAAGTCCACAGTAGCATTCATTACATAATCTGTGAACATTGTAAATGTCATGTTGCTGTAAACTGGAATCCACAGCTCTGGTACTTCAAGGTACAATGTCGGATTGTACAAAACTGGTTGCATAACTGTGTATATGACATCACTTGTCCATTCCTTAATTACTGGGTATGCCCTAACAGACATGTCCATTGAATTTATCTGTGAATAAATACAATGTGATTTTCATAATTTTATGGCAGTTAGAATGTCAATCTATCACCCCATGCCCCAATTTCCCAGCTGATTTCAATTACACCACAACAAAAGACACTCGTAAATGGCTAAATGTTGAAGTGATACTAAAATTGTCTGTGATATTGCTGCAGTCAATGGACACAGGCCAGGTTATCATAAATATGTTGGCATTTCAGTATTTAACCCACATAGCATATAAATACATGACACCATTCATCCAACAGTTTTGTCCTGTATAAACATAGCTGTGCTGGTGCCATTTACGCGTTACAGGTTACTAGTAAAAACATAAGAGTTGAGTAAAACAACAAATGGCGAGTTAAGAGTAAAGTTAAAGTTTAAGAGAAAAGTCTTGGACAAATCTTGGATACAAAAACATAAGATCTGGATATGAAAAATAAGATTTGGATACACTTGCTTGACTCTTATCTCTTAACTAATCATTTGTCATTTAACTCAACTCTTAAATTTTAACTTGTCTCTTAAATTTTACTTTACTCTTAACTCGCCATTTGTAATTGTACTCAACTCTTATGTTTTAACTAGTAACTTGTACACTTGCAGAACTGGCCCCTTTGCTCCTAGTTTGTGTGGTGACCGGGCTAACAGTACCAATGGCAGTTATCTATCCACCAACATCACAGTTAATGTGCATCAAAACCCACAGGCTAACCTCTGGTGGTTCTATATTCACAGTCATGTTAGTGTAAACCCAATCAAAAGTGAGGTTATATTGTATTGAATTATTATTGTGCACTAGTTCATAGTATTTAGGCACTCCAGAATCAATGGTCATTGTGACAGTAATATTATCTGCATTTCTAGGCAAAGGCACGGCGCAGGTCATGTTGTCAGGCACCTCGTAAGGCACATAGGTTCCATTGTGCACATAGAAGCCAATTGGAATCAGGTCTACCGTGTCTAGATCATCTAGAATTTTCACCTGCAGGTTTATATTTGGATTTCATTTGCTAAATGTGTTTCCTCTTCTTTTTTTGTTCAAATAAAAAGATACAGATACATAAAACGATACAGAGGGACATCTTCTATCTTGCAATACAGTGTGGGCAAAAAAAATTATGTTTGAATGTATGTAAATACATCTAATCAAAAAAAATTCTTATCTCTTATTGTTATATGGATAGAAATTCAGAGATATGAAGATGGATTTTTAATAGTCTACTTTGCACCATTTTCATCTTTATCAGCCACCTTTACAAGCATTCAGCATAAAAATGAGCAATATTTATCAGTCACATTCATGTTTAACATATATTTATAGTTACTAAGCTAAATCATAAAATTCCAAACCAGAACCAACAGCGGTCAAATTTCCACCGCCAGCCACAGTTCCAAGAACTCCAACAAAATACGCATTGAACACGTACTCGCCAGTAGTGGGATAGCTGACAATTTGTGTATAACTGTCATTGTATGTTGTGTTTGAAAATGTGCCATTGATGTGCCCAACTTGTAAGATCCAATGTGATCGGGTACAGTCACCTGTATGGATTATTGGTGTCGATGTAAACTAAAGCAACTCAAGAAATCATCATCAAAACTCTAAAGCGAATGTTACACTACTTTCAGTCATAATCCACTCAAAAACTATAAGAATATAGCATAAATGTTCCATAAACGTATAAATACTATGTGGGCAGCACTCTAAGCATTTTTGTCTGGATTCAAGAAAAACTCCAACTCCTAATTCTCTTCTTGTCAAGTGACAAATAATACATTTAGCACTTACAACTTTACTTGTATCTATTTCACTAGGGTGAAAAGTTAATCCCAATCTTAAGTCCAATCCCAACACCCCAACCTACAAAATCCCAAGTCCTTATCCAACAGACAGATCATAGTCCAGACTTTCCAAAATTCAGTCCTGACCCTGCTCCCAAAACACATACAGATTTACCTCGAAATACCCCCATGGGGGGGTTTATAATTTTGACAGCAAAATTTGAGGGGAGTTAATTCGAGGAGGCTTATTCGAGTGGGGGTTTATTATTTCGTCAGAAATCTTCGTAATGGTCATTGTAAATATTAGGCATTTGCATACCCAAAACAAGTAATAAATTGTCCAAACAGGATTTATTTTGACATAAAAACGTAAATAGCTACACAAACAAGTCTATGTGTAGCTACAATAGAAATTAGCAGTAATAAATACATCATGTACTGTAAATCATCGATTACCTAAGTCCCTGGGGGACATATTTTTTCATCAGTTTTTTGGAGGGGAGAGTTTTTCGAGGGGAGGAGTTATTTTTTTGACAGAACATTCGGGAAAATAAGTACAAAAATGAGCACAAAATATGTAGAAAATAAGCATTAATACTGCATGCAGCTGCATACTGCATAAGAGCATATATAAATACGTTACCGCCATTAGTAAAACATTATTTTGAGTTATCATTGCATACTCACTGCATTTGCATTTGGTGAATGACACAATGCATTTGCGGCATTGATCAGAGGGGGGAGTTATTTCAGGGTGGAGTTCAATTTTGCCTCACGCTCACAACAGGGGGAATTATTTGAGGGTGAGGACTTATTGAAGGATTTATGGCACAATGCATACATGATGTACATCATTCCAGGGGGGGGGGTATTTCGAGGGGGGATTTCTTATTCCCCCAACCCATTTTGAGAGGAGGGTAGTTCGACGGGGGTCAATTCAAGGGGGTAATTAGAGGTAATACAGTAGTCATACAACCAACACATAACTCACAACTCAATCCAAACTTACAACTTTTTTTCTTCACTCTATACATGTCAGAAAAGATAACATTTCATTAATCACAAAATAACCAGAAACCTACTCTGTTGCTCCTGCTCCATCAGGTCATAGCCAGTGTCCAATGTGATGTTCAGTTCGTTGTCTGGCTTTTCAAATGGTACAGAAGCATGCATTGTCATATTGGGTCTTCCCACCACAGGTATCGTGACTAGATATAGCACTGGCGTTGTGAGCGACTTTGAAGGTGGCACCGCCCTTACTGACATGTCTATTTGAGTTGCCTGTGTGTGTGCAGGATACTGCTGCTTTGTTTTTTTTTCCTCAAAAATGTACACTTATTTGTTGTAGGATTGTTTACTGGATTTTATGTGGTGTAAACTCGGCGGACATGAAACGAATCAGTGATTCGGCCCTTCGTTACCAATGACGTGTGTTTTTTAATTCAAACTTGAATGGACGGATTCCATTCGGTTCATGATACATTTGATTCAATCCGACTTTTTATGCGAGAATGATGTGAATTTGATAGACAACTCGTTATAGAACGTCGGATTGTTAGGTCTTAGGTACGATCTTACCGTCGCAGTCCCGACAAATTCATTCAAAAAATTACGTATGAACTTACCGCTGCGTCCAAGTTACTGTTGCGTTTTATACGAACGAAGTAAAAGACGCATGATTTCCGTTCGCGTCAACGATAATGACCGCGGAATGCAATTAAGTCAACATATGTGTCAACTCGTGTGTGGGCTGCCATTAGCAACCAATTGCGGTCGCTTAATCGCATTCCGCAGTCATTTTTGTTGACGCTGACGGAAATTATGCGTCTTTACGATTTGGTAACATTCTCGCAAACGGTAACTTGGACGTGTGCCAACTACAAATATACGCAGTTGTACGAAAATTCCTTAGACCATTGACTTCTATAATGTCCGTCGAGTTTAATGATCATGTGATCACAAGCATTTCACAAAAGAATTGATATATGTGACACTTGGCAGTAGGTTTTATGTTCATTAAATTGTTCACTTTCACTCATTTTCATCAACATCATGAAATGCATTTCCAAAAAGTCACTCACTCTTCTCCTTTTTTATGTTTATGCTTACACAGCTGTATAATATTTTCTAGACACATTACGTAGA
The DNA here is from genome assembly GCA_964036195.1 of Sphaerolaimus hirsutus. Lineage (NCBI taxonomy): Eukaryota > Metazoa > Nematoda > Chromadorea > Monhysterida > Sphaerolaimidae > Sphaerolaimus > Sphaerolaimus hirsutus. The sequence goes on along the minus strand of OZ038453.1, from coordinate 14,835,523 downwards.
TGTTTCACTATGCCCCACACACATTTTGTAGCAGTGATCATAATCGGCGTAAGTGCTTGTGCGCTTGTGAATGTCACAAGCGGAATTTTCGGTGTCGCAAGCAGAAATATTTATGTTTACCTAGTAAAAAGTGTCATAAGGTCAAATTTTGGCTAATGTGATTGTGAATGTCACAAGCACAAATTGGGACCTTGCGCCGCCTATGGCAGTGATCTATGCAGAACTGTCTTTCTGTTGCATTTACCAAAAGTGTTATTGTATCTTTGGTGTAAATAAATGTAAACCTTGTAAAGAATCAAGTATGAGCAAATTAAAAAAAATGTGAGAGGAGACGTTCCAATAAGCTAATAAATACTAAACCTAGTGTCAAAGTAAAACATACCCCAGCAACTGGCAGCACAACAGTCATTTGATTTTCACCTTGCGTCAAATTGTAGATATGAGTTTCATTGTTCCAGTTCACTAAAAATGCTAGTGGGAGGCCTTCAGCAGTTAGATTAACAGTCATATTGCCATCTCTTGCAATGATAAGTGGACATTCACCAGCTTGAGTAAGATTTGGATACTCAGATTCTGATCCATCAAAGAATGTGAATTTTATTGGCTGGAGCTCCAGATTAGTGATTGGCTCAACAACATTTATCTGAAGAGGGTGTGAGAATGCATATTGATCCATGTAATGCAGAAAAGAGTTTATGATGTATTGTGAAGATAACTTAGCACTTTTAGAGAAGAATTTATGCCATTCGAATGAGTTTCTCTATTTTTGTTTCCACAAACTTTTTCTTCAGAGCCTCCTTGTCATTTTTTGTCCAAACAAATCAACCCTACTTGTCAGAAAATCATCAATATTGATATACTCCTGTTACTTGACACCCTGCACGCGTGGTTCCCGCTGGAAGCGTGCCAACGATTTTTTTTAGATTGATTTTCTAAAAAAAATTTTAAAAGTTATCTCTGTTATAACGCTATGCGTTAACTTATTCACAACAATGATTCTTTTCATCTTTTATACAAAAAACGCATGCTTGGCATCATTGGCACGCTTCCAACGTGAGACATAAATGAGTGCGAGGGCAGAGTATCATGTTCGCCGAGTATATTAGCTATAAAATGTACAGAATCAATAACGTACAATTTCAGTCTATCAAATCTGCATAAAACCCCAGGGGGCAGTTCACGTTTACCATTTTGCAGGGAATTTCACATGACTTCTGACATTTTGTATGACATTTGATATTTCAAAGGACACTTTACAGGGTCTGGGACTGACAGCATAGTTGGCATGGCCAATTCCATCTTGAAAAAGCATTCACAACATCTGTAAACACGTTCACAGCGAGCAGATGCCGCACGAATTTTTTCTTTCCTTACCTTTGGCCAGGATTTGTAATGTGTGCCAACCGTGGTGTCCAGCCATAAATGAATGAAAAAATACTCTGGGCTGGTGTTGTAAAAAGCGCCAGGACATGGCACCAAGCAACAAAAGCACCCCCCGCGTTAAGCACAAATGGCACCAGTGCAAAATACCAGCAACTGCCAAGAGCGGCATGGTGTTTTGTTTCTGGGGCAAGTCAAAATGTCCCAAGCAATAAGGGCGCCATGATACATTTCTAAACTCTGGCGTCAAGCACCAAAAACACCATAGCACTTTTTATCTCTGGCGTTAGCGCCAGGCACCAGCTAAATAGCCAGACTTATAAAGCCCTACAGGTTGATGCACTACATGTTGTATAGAGAAGTTGTGAATTCCTTTCCAAAATGGAATCGACCATGTCAACCATGATGTCAGTCTTGGTTATTTAAACAACTTAGAATAGTGATCAACATACTATTTTTTCGGGTAGCACATAGGTCTCGTAGATAGTAATGTACACAAAAGAAGCATTATATGTTCCATACTCTGGTGTATCCAAATGCATACTTGTACTCTGAATATTGACAATCCATTGGCTGGCATTCACATTATCAGGAGGCAGTCCCAGGCCCTGTAAAATACCCTGTAAAATGTAAAATGTGATAAAAGTGTCAAAAATCATGAAAAATGCCCTGCAAAATGGCAACCGAGTTGCCATTTTGCAGGGCATTTACATGACTATTGACACTTTGCATGACATTTGACATTTTACAGGGCATTTTACAAGGTCTGGGATTGGCACCAGGATGTAGGAGGTATATGCCCCAGTAGCTGATGAGGGTGCTACCACAAGCTGAAAATGGTATAATTCATAGTGTGGAGCTTTTAATTCTTGAATAGGCATGGACATGGTACATTAAACAATTACCTTATATGAACCTATGTCACTTGAGCATACTTGTTAAAATATATTGTGTTCACTCAAATAATATGTAAATAACTCAAGTACTGAGTGGATATGTTTACATTTCCTCTACTCATAAAGAAGTACCTGTACTCACTTTTATGCATACTTTTTGAAAGTACTAGAGTACAAAAAATGGATTTTAGATAGGATTTTGTATTAGCTTTACAAGGGATGTACATCCAGTGAATTATTATCAAGAGTAGGTAAATGGAAAACCCACACTCAAAATCCACATCTGGGTCAATGGCAGGTTGATATGCAACTAAATCAAAGTCAGCCCCCTGCACTGTTGTTGTAAACTCATCGACTTGCACTGAAATGTTGGGTCTGACCATTATTGGGACCACATTGATAATTTCACTGACAGTACTCATTTCAATGTTCCACGGAATCGCTGTCACTGAGATTGTGGTGTTGCTAGACTGCAAGGGTTTAGGCAGTTTTTTGGCAATTTCTGCAATATTAATGTTTGACTATGTGTTCACAATATTGTTACACACTGTGAATGGAGGCAGCTGGCACACAGCTCCTGTTTGGTTAGCTGCTGGTTCACAAATCACAATATTTTCATTCCAGTATATTTCATACTGTTTTGGTAGTCCTGCAGTCACATTGAGTATCATTGTCATATTCTGGTTCCTCGCAACAATGCTGCCACATGGCGTGAGCCCCTGTGGTTATATTAAAGCAAATATTCCATGTCAGGAAATTAATAATCGGGAAACAGTAGTATCAGAACATTTACACACTGCATGCAAAAGCTGCAGGTGACAGCTAAAATTACAAGTAACAAGTGACACGAACTCTTATCATAACTTTGCTTCTAACCTTATAGTATACCTGCCACTTGACTTACAACATTCACTCTACAAACTTTACTGAATCTTTACAGATGCACAAATGAATCTAGCCTAGATTCTAGGCTAACATAGCTGAAAATTACAATTTTGAGTGAAGCTTGTGGAAAAATCACTCAAAATACCTGCACATTTAGGTACTGTATTTCCTTGAAATCTTGAATGAGGAACATCATGTATACAATGTACATGATGTATTGATTGATGCCAATCTGCATCACAGCTACACATAGACTAGTTTCTGTAGTCATCTACGCTGATATGTCTAAATATATCTTGTATTATCACATTTATTGCCAGTTTTGGGTATGTGAAACCCGTCTTTTCAACGATCCGTCTTTAAAATGTCTGGTGAAAAAATAAAATCTCAAATACCCCCCTAAAAATTTGCACTCTGAAAAAATAGATTCCCTGGGGGCTGGGGCTAGAAAAGTTGTAGTTCTACTGTAGTTGTGACTAGTGATGGAAAAGCGCTAAGAAAAAGCGCCAGCTATTTTTCTATCCAAACGCCCCAGCTATCTTTCTATCCCGGAGGCCGCTCAGCTATCTATCTATCCCAAATGAAAATTTTGGGCTACTATCCCCTGAACTCCTCCCCCCCCAAATCGCTCAGCTATCTACCTATCTGGAATGATTTTTGATAAACTATACCCCAATTTTCACTCAAAATCACTATTTTTCATACCATTTTATAGATTTGGACCTACAAAATCACTAGTTCTTGTTCATAATTACCTATTTTCACCTACTATACGCTCTTGTATACCCATTTTGAGATACCTTTTGCACCTAATTTCAGTTATTTTTCTTCCTTTTCTTCCTTCTACACCCTGAAAAAGCCTATATATCAAACCCTCGCAAACCCCCTTCCCCACTATCCCCCCAAACCCCCCCCCCCACCCCCTCGAACCCCCCACCAAACCCCCCCTCCCCCAAAAATAAATTTTTTCTCGTTGTGACTTACCATGGAGTTATTTGTTGGTAAAACAGTCCCATCAGCCAGATCAAATGAGTTAATGTCCACTGATAGACCAGCTAAATCTCCGACTATAGAAACCTGTGGTTTTTATTGTTATTTTTTATTACTTCCTGATTTCTGCCACGATCACTTGTTGTGACAAAAAAAAAATTTGTATGATAAAACCAAAAAAAAATTTAAACAATAAGCTCTCGTGACAAATAACGTAAATACTAAATTGTAAAGTAATATTTATATTGCTAGGAAATTATTTTTTGCCCATCATTCTGAAGGTACATAGTATATAAACTGTGCAGTAAATAAACCATTCTATAACAATCAGGTTGTTCCATGCAGATTAGAAAGGTTGTGGCACAGATAAATTTACAAACATCACACATGTTTCACACTCACAGTCAAGTTTGCAGGATCCTGGCACACTTCAATCAGCAGATTTTTATAGCACACTGCAGTGGGGAATACCCCAGACGTGTTCATGCTCATATTGAATGATCCAGTGGTTATGTTCACAAATGAGTGTGGGCCAATCGTTATGCTCCAAGAGCCGCCCACACACCCTAGTAAAGTAAAAATTATATGTGACCGATTTTTCTTTAAAAGCCTTGCAAATGTTGAAAAAGTTATTGCTATAAACTGTTGACCCGGTCCACTAATTTAAATATACAGTAAAGATGTGTTGTTATTTTTTTACTTCATTGTTTCTTAAAGCTGGGATTTTCTAGATATGTAAGATTAGAGTAATGATACCCCTGAGAATGCATTAGAACCATATTTTGCTGATTTTGAAGATGCTGGCCAAACCCACAAATGAGACCCACATGATATCCAATCAGTTGTTTAAGTAAAAGTTTAAAAACACATGACACAACACACATGAGAAATCGTGATCTTCAAGGTAAGGTGGGTCCATAACCAGTCGAATGGTCAGAATGCCTCCCTGTAAGGCATATCCACTACTGGGGCTATTTAATGATAATGTTGGGTTGACATTGACAATTTTGACATCACTGATGACACCAATTTGAGCCAGATTTGCAGATAAAGGAAGAGCCATAACTGAAAAATCTGTGCTGTTCTCTGTGTAGTTCTGAGGGGAAAATCAGGGATTTGGTATAAAAGCTTTTTTGCTTACTGTGCTAAACTTCAGATTTAGAAAACAAAGGTAGAATATTTCACAAACATTAAACACAGCTGAGAATGTCCCATTTGAACTGTCAGCTAAGGGCATCACATCATACAGTGTATCCCCATACAGCATGGTGTATTTCACTGTATCACCTGCAATTGAACAATGATGTCAAAAATGCAATGATCATTATTTTTTAGTTTTGGCTTGAGAACAGGAAAATCATACCAGGTTTACGCAACTACCATATTACCTCGAACTACCCCCATGGTGGTTTATTATGTCGCCAGCAAAATTTGTGGGGGGGGGGTAATTCGAGGGTTTTTTTTATTTCTTCAGAAAGTTTCGTAAAGATCATAGTAAAAACTAGGCATGTAAAAATGTATATAGCTACACAAACTAGTCTATGTGTAGCTGCTATGCAAATTAGCAGTAATAAATACATCATGTATTTACATTGCACATATGATGTACATAATTCCGGAGGGGGGTTATTATTTCCCCAGTCCGTTTAGAGGGGGGTTAATTCAAGGGGGGGGGGTAAATCGAGGTAATACGGTAATTTAAACTCATTCGTACAATATATTGATCGTGCATTTTACTATATATTCTGACCAAAATCCATCGATACAATATATTGATCATACATTTTACAATATCATCTGACCAAAAAATTATCCCCTTGATGAATTTCACCTGGGATTTTTTCTAGAATACATGGTATGTGTGAATAGATTTTCTACAGATTCAGGACCAGGGTTGGTTTTATAAAAATCATTTGTATATGAATTGTATAAAAATGTATTTTATTTTAATTTTATTCTGGTTTCATTTTATTTTTTTATTTTTTATTCTAAAATGTTAATAAAATAATAAAATGGACTATTTTACAAAAATTTTACAAAAATTTTACAGAAATTTTACAAAAAATCTGAATGCAAGGCCAGAAAAATGTTCTAATTAGACCTAAACATGAAAAACGTGTGACAAAATTTTGCCATTACTTTGCAGAAGTTGCATGCAGTAGATATTGTTAGCTAGTTGAAAGTGTTAAGTTACAATTATTGATATGATTGGTTTGCATTGTCAGTGGAAGGACTACTAGAGTGTGCTGGGCACATTTGTAAAGTGTCATGCAAGGTGGTAATTGTCATGACAAATGTAAAGTAGAGTCAATTGGTATCTCAAATGTCAAGCAAAGTGTCAATTGTCATGACAATTAAGTATAAATTGTGTATCCAAATCTTATGTTTTGGTATCAAAATCATATGTTTTGGTATTCAAATCTTATGTTTTGGTATCCAAATGTTCACATAAGATTTGATACAAAAACAACAACAAGATTTGGATACAAAACATAAGATTTGTATACAAAACATAAGATTTGGATACAAAACATAAGATTTGGATACAAAACATAAGATTTGGATACAAAACATAAGATTTGGATACAATTTGCTTGACAGTTGCCACTTTTATTTATATGTGCCATGACATATGACACCGCAGCTAACATTTGTCATGACAATTGACACTTTGCATGACATTTCATATGACATTTGACACTTTGTATGGCTTGGGACTGCCCCAGTTCCGTGAATAAACAGGTTGAATCCCAAGCAACATGATAAAAATTTTACAAAAAATATGAATTTTTTACAATTTTAACAAAAATATGAATTTGTATACAATTTTACAATAATTTTACAAAAATTCAAATTTTTATACAATTTTTATTTTTATTTTGAAATTTTCCATTTTATTTTATTTTATTTTATTCTTACATTTTCCATTTTATTTTTATTTTATTTTTGTTTTTTTTCTGAGATTTTGCCAACCCTGTTCAGGACTACATCTGCAACAATTTGTGTTTGCATAAGGTACAACCCAGCCCAGAACAACTCACCAGTGGCAACACTAAAAACAAATGAAGTGTTTGCATCTCTTGTCACCATTGGAGGGCAGAATTCTGCTGGTTTTTGTGGTGGTGCCACATATGAACCATTTGCAAGTTCATACCCAACCACTTCTACTGAGATGTTAGTCAATGGTTCAACTATTGTTATCTGTGGTATTGCAGTATTGTTAAATGTTCTGATAATATTTCAATAATAAAAAACAATGCAAACCAAAGTAGTATGCAAAATTATTGAACTCACAGAATAATTTGTGAGCACATTAATATCAGTGAGTGGATTGACAAAATGTACTGTTGCATTGTATGTTCCTTTGAATTGTAATGACACATTCACTGTCAAGTTATTTATCAGAACAACTGAGATATCTCCAATAGTTACTGACCAATAAAATGCATTACCATCACAATCTGAAAGCCAGTGACAAATGAGGTATTTATCCACCTGCTGTACTTCTGAACGCATCTATCAAGATGTATGAGTGTGCATACATCAGCAAAAACACATCAAAACAATTTGATTCTTAATGAGATGATGTGAAGTGAACCATGAATTTTATTTCATTTCATCTCATAAATATCAACATTTCAACCGAGCAAAATCTTCACGCTGACACCCCAAAATTCCACGCAGGCTGTCATATTTTGTTTACTGAAGTGTACATAAAATTTACTGAAATGTAGATAAAATTAAAGTGCTCAAAAATAAAAGATGCTGGGCAAAATCATGTATGAAGTATCAAGAGTTCAAGACAACCAATTTGCTCATCCATCCTTCACACATGTGACTACCAATTTCTGATCATTCACAAATCACACCAAAAAACCTACCAGCTAAGTCTCCATCATTCATGGGTGGGTCACTTTTCAATGTCAATTGGACAATTTCATCAGCCAAAGCTGCAGTGTGGCCTTCCACCCACAATGTTGGCTGTGCATTGACCACAGTAATTTCACTTATGTAGCTCAGGAATGGCAATGATTCGCTGGCTGGATATGCATGCACAGAGATGAAATCATCGGTGAAGTTCTCCCACTGTAAAGTTGATGGTGAGTTCAGCTATTTCACAGGCGAGAAGTAAACACTTTCCCGATCAAGTCCGGTCCCCATTTTTGATTTCACTTGTCACATCCTACCTTCAGTTCTAGGGCGCGCCGGAAGCTGAAACGTGGGGGAGATATGGGCGCAACCCCCATCTACTTCGCATGAATTGGGGGGGGGGGGGGGGGTCGTGGCGACCCCTGCCAACATTTTTATTGGCTTTTTTGGTGTCCCACACAGGTCCAGCCCCCACTGATTTCTGAGCTGTGGGAGGGGTATAAATCTAAAATTTTGGGGGTGTGTTACCAACACCCCTCCCCTACTATACACTTTTCAAAAATGTCTGATTTTTGTGAAAAATTTCTAAAAATTTCACTTATTCTCTAAAAAACACCACCCCCCAATAAATGGATGACAAAAAATTCATGTTTTGGAACTTTTTTGTGATACACTTGAAGAGCTGGTTTAGGATACTTTGAAGGGAAGGGTTTGATGCTTAAAGTTATGTAAACAACCACAACAACCAGTATCCTAAACCAGCTCTTCAAGTGTATTACAAAAAAGTTCCAAAACGAGAGTTTTTTGTCATCCATTTATTGGGGGTGGTGTTTTTTTAGAGAATAAGTGAAATTTTAAGAAATTTTTCACAATCATCTGACATTTTTGAATAGTGTATAGTAGGGGAGGGGCTTAGGGCGACCCACCCTGTAAGGGGTCGCCGCGACCCCCCCCCCCCCCAATTCATGCGAAGTAGATGGGGGTTGCGCCCATATCTCCCTCACGTTTCAGCTTCCGGCGCGCCCTAGAACTGAAGATAGAACGTCAGAAGAAAAATCTAAAATGGGGGGCCGGACTTGATCGGGAAGGTGTTTACAAAGGGTAGAAAATAAAAATTTGGTTCACAACGGATCACCATCGTTGTTAAAACGTACTTACGTTTATTCTATAAATATGTGTACGCGAGTTCATGTAAATCCATTTAAGTTTCCTCCAGAAAAAATACCAGTACTCACTTACTCACATACTTTTTGAAAGTCTCGAGTAGTGATGGAAAAGCGCCAGGAAAAATGGCGCCATGGCGCCATTCAAAAAATTGGCGCCGGGCGCCAAAGGGTGCCAGGTGCCGATGGCGCCATGGCGCCATCTTAAAAAATGGCGCCGGGTGCCAAAGGGCGCCAGAAACAATGGCGCCAGGCGCCAAAATGGCGCCAACTATAAAATTCACTATTTCAGCCTGTAAATCATCACAGAAGCATTTATAGAATAGCAACATGCTGTAACATTTTTCTGACGGTGACTCAAACCATAACTAACTTACCGTATTACCTCGAATTAACCCCCCCCTTGAATTAACCCCCCCCCTCGAAATACCCCCCCTAAATTTCGGCTGAGGAAATAATAAACCCCCCCTCGAAATACCCCCCCTAAAACTGAGTGTAACGTGAACGTACATGACAAATACCGCAGTTTGTGTTCTGTACAATGCAGAACACACGTCAAAACTGATGATTAAGTGACGTTAGGGAAGGGTTTTTGTGTATATACAGTTATAGATGCCTATAAACACACATACATCTATGTAATTGTTCGATTTTTCTACGTCTGCGTATGGGGCATTTTCGAAAATTTCTGGCGAAATAATAGACCCCCCCCTCGAATAAACCCCCCCCTCGAATTATCCCCCCCTCAAATTTTGCTGGCGAAATAATAAACCCCCTGGGGGTATTTCGAGGTAATACGGTACCTTATCGTGAATATTATCTACCGTTTTTCCTCGAAATATCCGCTTGCATTACCCCCCTCGAAATACCTCCAGGTGTTTTCGAGCTGGGGAAAAATGTTAACCCCCTCAACCCCCGCCCCCATCAGGAATAATAATGTGCATCATGTAAATATGCAATGTACCGTATTTCCTCGAAATACCCCCCCCCCTCAAAATGGGCACTATGTATTTGTGGTCCGGGAAATGCATAACAGACGTTCAAAACACTTACTGTGGAACGTTAGAACATCGTTTATAACATCTACATTCTTATATAAGGCTGTAAAAACTTATAAATGGTGGTTATTGTTGCATTTTTCGCGTTTTCGCATACGGTACATACCACATTTCCGCCATGTGTTCTGCATTGCCCGGGTCACAAACCATAGCTTTTGTGGTATACGTTCCCTTTACACTCAATTTTGGGGGGGGGGGCTTAACAATTCACAGTGGCGATTTCAAAGGGGATGGTATTTCGAGACGGGGGTTATTTCGAGGGGAGTATATCGAGGAAATACGGTCATGTATTCATATATTGCTCGCAGTTTGCATCGCAGCTACACATATACTAGTTTGTGTAGCGATGCACATTGTAATGCCCAAATATAAATTGTATAAATATAAGTATGTCGAATATAATACCCCCTCGAAATACCATCCCCAAAATACTCCAGGTCTGAGCAAGCTGTGGAAAAAATAAACACACCTGGTCGTATTACATGCAAATACAGTGCATTGTAAATAGGTAATCAATTATGTCAGAAATCATTTAAGATTAACATTTTTCCAATTGTCATTTTTAAATATTTGCAGTTTATGTGATATAAAAGAATCAACATGAACCCAAACTTGCAATGCTGGCAAAAAATTCCAAAGGTATAAGTGTTAAATATCAAATAAATTACATCATTCAGCAGAAAAAGCAGTTTACTATGGACAAATCTAACCATGCATCCTGGCACATTGGCGCCATTTCCGGCGCCATCCAAAACAATGGCACCGGTCGCCAGATTGGCACCAGCGAAAATAGCGCCAAGCGCCAAGGGCGCCATGGCGCCATTCAAAATAATGGCGCCAGGCGCCAGACGGCGCCACAGAAAAGGGCGCCAAGCGCTAATGGCACCATGGCGCTGGCGCCCCTTGGCACCATTCAAGGGCGCCATTCCATCACTAGTCTCGAGTACATAACACTTATGGCGTGCATAAAAAGCAAAAACCGCTCAAACTAATAAAAACTGCTGCAAAAATGGCAGCTGAAACGATAAGCAAAGCGACCACTCTCGCTTTCACTTTTACACATTCTTCCATCTTCCTACAGACAAAATCGAAAAAAAATAATTCTTTTACGTTTTCCATGAGTAAAAATACTGGTATTTTTGTTTACTCACCTTTTACGCAGCGTAAAAGTAAAAAAAAAACTTTATGTTTACTATACTCAAGGGTGAGTAAAAATGAAATACTTTACGTTTACATTTACTTTGAAAAAAGTTCAGTACTTTCAACGACTCTGAAGATTACCAACACATCATCAACAAAATACACCTATAACTCACATAATTGTACCCAAATGCAGCAGACACGTTGTTGTGTGTGCTGAATTCTGCCACAGTAATATTTGTCACATTCCCCTGAATGTAGAAGTCATAAAACAGTACTTTTCCTGTCTCCACACTCAATGCCAGTGTGTTCACGGCATCCCTGGCAACTAGAGGGGGGCACGATTCTGGCGTGTCAACCATTGAATCAAATTGGGTGCCATTGGGGTTTGTTATGTGCCATGTCACCAGTAGATTTACCAGTGGGGTTGTTACTAGGATCTGTGAGGTTGAATTGAAATGTATCATGTTGTTTGTTTGGTCCAAACTTAGTTCTCATCCACCAGTTTTTAGTTTCCATTAATCTGTTCTGGGAAAGGTTTACCGTATTTCATCTAAAAGTAGAGTGCCATTTTATTTTTTTCGTTAACCGCTTTACCTGCCATTCTATTGGAGGCTGCCGTTCTATTTATTTCTCCAATTTTTTACAGAAATCTCATATCAAGTCTTATTTTTCATTTATTTTGAGCAATATTTATTTCAATATCAGAGCATCAATTTTACATTTAATATCTATTTGAATGCTTAGGATGTTCTAACCGTCCATATTTCATTAATTTTTGTGTTCTAGCACATTTCCAACATAATCTCTACCTGCGGTTCTATTGGTGGGTGACATTCTTTTGTTTTCATAACCGCAAAAATGTGCCAAAACTTGCCATTCTATTAGAGGTGCCATTCTATTGGAGGTATGTCGTTCTATTAGAAGAAAAAATATGGTAACACACGGTAACTAACATGTGATTATGCTTATACATTCCATGTAGGCTAGTGATGTAAAAGGCGTTGATTGTAAAAGGCATGGCGCTTTTGGCGCTTGGCAATATTTTGCCGACCGCCATGGCGCTTTTGGCCCTTGGCGACCAGGAACAAAATGCCTGGCGCTTACCTTACCACATAGATAGTACCAAAATCTGCCATGGTGCATTACAAACACATAGAACTAACCCTGTAGTCCATAACCCTGTACCAAATGCCCAATACATTGCTGTAAGTTGCATGCACATGATACCAGCCCACTTCGGTCAAAGTAAACGTCGCCACCTCCGTTGGATTTGTGCTGGTACTGGCGTGAGAAATGTTCGCTGTTGGGTGTGTCAGTGACAGGTGCCACATGCCCTGCACACACGCATCTGCAAATTTGAAATGTTTCTGGGAGATTTTTGGGGATATTGGGTGCCACAGAAAACATGCACCAAATATTCAACCAGGGACTAAAGGTGCCTGAAATGAAATACCTAGTCATTTTATTAAGACCAATGCAAATTTTTGGTGCTCCCTGTTGCACCCTTTCAACATTATCATGTATCAACTTCTCTGATGGAAGGCAGGTTAGATAAACCATCTCGATAAAAAGTGGTGGGTACCATTTAGAAAGAGAAACCCAGCATAGCAAAAACATGTGTATTCACAAAGCTGCTTTGAAAAATCACTGTATTTTAATGAAAAGAAGCATTCTTCATTCTTTTAATAAAATTCGATTCAATTTGAATTTACTTGCTTGCGACCACATGAATCAAGTGCAATGGCAAAGTACACCCATCTGGTACTCTATCAGAATCCTAATATTTTTTGCAATGCCCTGGCATAAACACAAATCAAACAAACAACATTAGGCATAAAAGCAGTGCATAAAAATGTTTGATTATGAATGAGTTACCATCAAAGTGTTCCATTGGCATTGTTGAATTTGGCAACAGCAAATTGAATGACACTGTCTCCCCAGGAAGTATGCCCTTTTTATCAACATCCACATAGATTTCTATATCCATTGGGACTGTGGTCACTTTAAATGACATGCTAGTAGTGTTAACAGAACTCCATGGATGTGCATAAATGTTGATGGTGGAATTTGTCATCTGCAAAAATGGAGTTTGTTTGCAAAAAAAAATATCAAAATTGACAAACTTCAGCCATCACATACGAAACCCCAAAGTCATAAGTGTACCTTCATGATCTTTCTTAGTTTTTGTCAACTGTAGAGGTGCAACGGTCATGAAGTGACAATAGAGAATATACTTTTGAGGAGGTTAAATTTTCCATCAGTTTATCAATTATGTTTTGATAAAAAGGTCTAATTTGATAAATACTTCACTTCATTCAACAATAAAAGAAGATTAAACCACCTCAGCAAAATTATGACAGTTTCATTGATGTTTACTAAAAATGCCGCATATTCTTTCAATTGCTTCTAAACTTTTTGTAAACATAAAGTTTTTTTTAGTCACCCCTGAGTACAGAAAACAAAGTAATTTTGTCCTTTACTCATGAGTAAACATGAGTGAAAATACCTTTTTCACAGAAAATGTAAACGTGAGTTTTTGGGGAAATTTTGCCACAATTTTAACTCAAAATCGCTAATGTTCATATTTTATTGCCCATTTTTGCCATCAAATTTGACTTTTTCTTCTTGTTGGCTATACATATATCAGCTTATTTAGCCATTTTTGGCTTTTTTTCTATTTTAGCATTTTTCACCCTTTGTCTTCCATCCATACATTGAAATACCTATATAAATACCTATCAGAAATACGTTTTCTGTACTCAAGTACTTTCAAAAAGTACCTTGATCATACATTTTGCTTAACTAACAATTGGCATTTTTCCTTGTGTGGTTATTTCAGTTTGATGGTATGGGTCAGGATTTGTGTAATTTATCATTGTGCCATTTTCAAACTCCATTGAGTATACATGTGGTTCACCTGTAAATATTTATAAAGCAAAATTTTTCACCGGTACAAGAATCTTGAGGTACATGTATAAGGTACATGTTAAATCTTGATTGGTAAAAAAATTATTTTCACAGACATTTCTAGTCTCTTAAAAACTTTTATCTAGGTAAGTTTGATACATTTTCTCACATTTGTTTTTTTTCAGTTCTATCTTCATTCCAACGGTTTACTGGAATACATACCATATTTTCTTGAATTAACAGCATTTGAGTTTACCCTCTCCTCAGAATACCCCTGGGTCAGAGTGAGCTGGGGGAAAAACACCCCCTTGAAATACCCCCACTCGAGTGTAGAGAAAAGAAATGACAAAACTGTACTCGGATGACATGATGCCGTACATTGTTCCAGAAGAAACAATCCATCATGACGTCATCACTTTTGGCAAATTTGTCAATTTTCGCAGGCGCCGATTTGTTCCGGCGTGAAAAAAAGTTGTTTCAAAACTTTTCGGCTGGCCGTCTGCCAGCCGAAGACACAACTCCTATCTGTTTGTAGAGTATCGTGTCTGCCGAGTTTACATTTGGTGATCCGTGTCAAGCAGAATGCATGTTAAAAACTATGACTGTGTTGTATAAGGACAGGTTGGACAGGTCCGTATATGCTTATACATCTTTGTCGTTGTTTTTTCTGCACATTTCTGACATTTCATGAAAAAATCTGGCAAAATAATACACCCCCCTTGAAGAAAACCCCCTTGAATTACCCACCCCCCCCCCCAATATTTCTGCCAAAACGGTAAACCCAGGGGTGGTTTGAGGAAATAAGTGACTCATGGTTAAAGTATAGTTGAAGAATAGTGAAAGAATCCATGAATTCAAAAAAACAAACATACTAACAAACATACAAACATGCCAAAACATGTTTCAAGTTATATCATTATGACTTGTATAACATTATCATGCTGTGTCAATGTTGTAAATATAAAGTTGTCAAAAAATCCAACTAACCAATAGAATCAAAACTTATGTCCAATATTGTATCAGCTGGAAGAATAGCAGGGCAGCCTGCCGTAGTTTCAAATGGATTTGATGCTGTGCCATCAGATTGAAAAATTGTCATTTGCACAGTCAAATTCTTGATATAGTCATGAATGTGTGCCTGTCAATATTTAGTATCATGATTTGTTATTTCAATCATCACCAAGAAATATCAATCACAACATACAGTCCCCATTGCCGCCACCACAGTACTTTCAGTCAGTGAATTTTTGTATGTCACATACGTGCCGAATACACCAGCATCGCTTGAAATGGCATTTGCAAAAACCATTGGCATATTGTTCACATTGACAAGTGCACCATCGGCATGCATCACGGCTATGTTTGGCGCAGCGCAACCTAGGGCCAGGTTCAATGACATTTATGTCAGATATAATAAACACTAGAAAATGTGCTCATGTACTTACGTATAAGCAGCTATATTTTAAGTGTTATGAAGAAGCCCATGGAGTTTGCCACTTGGCAGTCACATAGCACTACCAGTTTTTATTTTATATTGATAAAGCATATAATTGAAGCCTCATTGATATGATGCAGTCTTACATTAATACCAATTCTTCAAGTAGAGGTCATCCCGACCAACTACTTTACATTGGTGGGGGAGGGTGTTGTGAAATTCCATCCATCATGCTCATACCCTTCCTACAGATAACGCTGGTGTAGTCATCATCAATGACTCACGGTCTTGAGTCTTGATCAGCACTTCACAGTAATTATTCATAACATGAATACTCACTCACCTTGAAATTCTTCAGCAGTTAACATTGGTTCAGATGTAATTGTCATTTCATATGGTTCAGTAACCATTGCTTCCACAGACCCTGCTACAAACTTTGGAACACTTGAATCAACAATGGTCACCGACACATTTTCCATTTTGACAATGATGTCATTAGGTCCATGTGACTCCACAAGGAACCAACTGTCACCCTGTCATTTATGTGTGGATTTAGTTCTTTTCTATGGTTTAAAAAAGTTGTTTCTGCTTATAACGAAAGTAGTCAGTACCATATGTAAAAGAAATGTCCAATGACCACATACATATAGGTAGAAATGGTTTGTACAAACAGATATCAAAAGGGAGTGGGGACTGCAGCCCCCTCCCCCTTTCTAACACCTGTAAAAGTCAGGGAAATGCAACTTTCACTATAAATTTTCAAGTACTTCCTTCACCAAGCTTTGTAAACAAACAGACACCCACCCAAAATCCTGAATAAATGGAAAAACCCAAAACAAATCCCAAAACCCTGCTTTGTAGATTGTATCATGTTTTGATGTTAAAAATGTGAAAAACTCTTCACTAATTTTTTGAAAACAAAAGCAATGTATATAATTAAAATAATAATAAAACTGTTTTCAAACTGAACTTTAACAGCATTGTCATATTTAAAAACTGCAAATACGGTAACTGATTGCACACTTGATGAAACCGAGTAAAATACCACTTTTTAAACAGTACATGACTTTCACAATGAGATGAAGCACAGCATTTTAAGTGATTATTTACTTCATTTTATGATGGTAAATTAGCAAGCATGCAATCTAGTCAGTAAAGTGTCAGTTACCTGCCAGTTGATTTCCCACTCAGCATACCCTTCCATGTCAGCAGTAATGTTGTATTCAATACCATTGTGTGTGATGATGTAGTATGCAGGTGGACCTGTGTTTTGTCAGTTTGAAAAATGTTATGTTTTTTTATGTGACATACAAAGTTTTTATGGTAAAAAAACTTACTCTGTGCACTTAACTGGCAAATTGGAGACATAGAAATTGCCGTTTGGTCAGTTAGTCCTCCAGAATTGAAAACACCATAATAAATTTGGGCACCATTCGTATTTGATGGCATTCCACTAGCTGTATTTTTTACTTTGTTATGTATTAGGCCGGAATTAGAGCTCAGCGTCGATTCGACGTGAAATGATGACGTGAAATGACGTCGTGAAATTAATTACACGAGTGTGGATCATGCTAAGGGTCTACAATTTTCTAAGGATAATATATGAATCAATACCTTAATCGTGTCCAATACTGAGTGTTATCAGCCACAACTAGAGCGAATTGAAAAATTCAATTTTTATCATTTCACGTCATCATCATTTCACGTCACAGTGTCAGGGAACAACTTGACATTTCACGTCAGACTATTGCAAGCAGCAGTCTGACGTGAAATGTCAAGTTGTTCCCTGACACTGTGACGTGAAATGATGATGACTTCCAATTGTAGTTATACTTTCAATTGATTGCTTCACTTTTTCTGTACCATGAATTAGAGGGTACCTACTATTGGTTTCGCAGATTTTGCAATGATTGAACCAACAGTCATTTTATGAAACTGGTATGTAACAAAGTGGTAAACCAGGACTAGTACAAGTAGACACAGAGTTGTCTGGTGCTCTTCAGCATCATTTTCTGTGTTATCAACCATGTATGGTCACAGTGTTTATGTGTTATGCAGTTTGGCATTCAGCCAGCTGTGACTTTTTTGGAGGTGACTGTATTTACTCAAATAATCCCCCCACCTTGAATAATTCCCCCTTGAATAATCCGCCTTTGAATAATATTTGGTAACGCTCTTTATTTAATAAAAACCTAAATCATATTTCATGAAATGAGTTAATAGAAACATACTTAAAAATTTTCAGGAAATAATAATCACCCCATTGAAAAATTCCTCTCTTCGAATAGTACCCCCTCAAAAACATCTGATTAAAAATAATTCCTCAGGGTAATTATTTGATTAAATACAGTACCTCATATTAAAGGTATGCTTTTTATGTATTTTCCCATGTTTAAAAGACCAAAACTGTACCTTCAAATAGAGGCTACCTTTTTTGGAGGTATGCCTACAATTGCAGGTAATACTGCATGTGCAAATATAAAATGTCCAGAAAGCTAAACCAACCCCAGCCCGTGATGGACTCGGCACTGGCAACAAATCCATCTGGGTAGAAAAACTCCCAACCATCGGACAGAGTATACCCGGTTGGCTGTCTAAGTGCAGTAAATACACCCCAACCAGTTGGGAGGAGTTTTATGGCTGCATCCACTTCTTGTTGGTTGGAAATGATTGCCATTTGCCCACTTTTGATGCCCCTTGCTTCTAGACCTATGGCGCATACCTGTTATGGTAGTAAAATTTAGGTCTATCTCATCTGTAGTGGCTGAGCCTGCTATTTTTACAGCTTGGGACAGCCCTTTCAGTTTTTCAATAAAAATTTGTATCACAGACAAAAAAACTGGTATCATGGTATGGTCCACTGACATCACACCTTACAATGAAATCTACCATATTCCGTCTGAATAAATGAACAGACATTACTCCCACATTTGGTTAATTTGGTGCACAACTTTTAATGTGGCCTTATTCAGCAAAATATGGTATTGTTCATTGTATAGCATTATGTCCATCCAGTATACCTGATGCCCATCAGCGCCCGCAGAGTTGAGCACTTCTCCACCCCCATATTCTCTAGCAATAATAAAACACTTTGCACTGCCCTCGACCATCGTGCTCCAGTGTTGTGTGTGACACAAGTTCTCAATTTCTGTGTGTGTGTGTGTGAGATGTCAGGGATCTTTCATTTATAATATTTTTTTGGCTCATTTCAACAATTCAATTGAACAAATTACCTGAGGCAGGTGGTGAGGCACTGATTTTTATGGTATTGTTTGCATTTCGCACAACTGCAGTCAATCCACATGCTTTCGCAGGTGTTTGAATGGATTCACCAGTGTTTGAAATGACATTTACATTTTCAGTTATCAGGGCATTGTAGTAATCATGGACAGTAATCTGGGTGATTTTAAAATATTGTGCTACTATATTTCCTGTAATCTTTCCAGGAGAGACATGTATTTGCAGTAATAAAATTTGATTGGGTTATTCCATAGGATTGCTCCAATTTACAACTGCATATCTAACCATAAATCATGTAAATTGGGATAAAACAACTGCACAAAACAGTATCAGTGGAGGTTTAACAGTGTATTTAAAATAAAACAATAATTCTCTAGGGGCCAGGGGGATATTGCTCTGGGAAAAAAAGGGAGATACTGCAGGATATAAACTGTGAACTTCACAAACCAGTCTGTGTGCAGTATGCTTGCACCCAAGTGCATTTCTGTAAACAATCGTTATGTTGTATGTGCCAGCACCAACTGTAACTACAAAATTGGTCACATTCAGGCTGTTTGAGCTGGCGTATAGGATAGACCCTTCTGGGCCAAATGACAGTGATACTTTTGCATTGATTTCAGCTGTGAGGGAGATTTTTGTGGTACTTTGTCTACATACCTATTTGGTTTGTGCCTTATTCTTTGTAAGGATAAGCATAAAAAATTGGTAGGTTAAGTTATACAATGTGTAAAACGTCAGATGAATTTGCCAGGTGTAAAATGTAGGGTGTTCAGTAAAATGTTTGTTTTTTACATTATATTGGGCAATTTACATGATACTCAGCATGACACTCAGGTAGATGTTTCCAGTCCACTTACTATGTGCACCATTGTGTTTGAATGCACAGAGATATGGTTAGTGATGGAAAAAGCGCCAGACTTTCAGCGCCAAGCGCCAAAAGCGCCATGGCGCTTTTCTTACCCCCAGCGCCAAGCGCCAATAGCGCCAGAGCAAAATAGCGCCAAGCGCCAAAAGCGCCATGGCGCTTTTCTGAACCTCAGCGCCAAGCGCCAATGGCGCCAGAGGGTAATGGCGCCAGAGGGTAATGGCGCCAAGCGCCAATAGCGCCAGCGCCAAAATTTTTTCCTGTAATTAGTTTGTAGAATAATGGATTCATAACTGTGACACACCGGCACGGTTGATGAATCAATTAGTCGAGTAGTCGATTTAACTTCTGCCATTGAAGTTCAATCAACCACTACAATGTTTACATTGTAAAAATCATCTCGAATTACCCCCACGGGGGTTTATTTTTATTTAATTCAAAGGGGGTATATTTGGAGGAAATACGGTATATGCATAACATGTACATATACAAACTACTTTATATGTATCTGCGATGGAAATCGGCAGCAAATAATACATCATGTACATTGCATACATGATGTAAGTTATTAAAAACCGGAGGTATTTCGAGGGGGGTTGATTCAAGGGAGGGATAATTCGAGGAAATACGGTACATTTGTCCCCAAATATTACCTAATCAATATTTACTAAATATTAATGTCCCCTGACACCCTTACCTACCTTAATTTATCCATATTTATCCAGTTGTTCTCAAAATCGATCAACTGGATTGTGAATTTTCACTGTATTATAACCATTTTTATAATCATGGTTGGCGCTTTTTTGGCGCCATTAAAAATGCCAGCGCCAGGCGCCAATAGCGCCGCCGGAAAATGGCGCCAAGCGCCAAAAGCGCCATGGCGCTTTCTCAGATCCCGGCGCCAAGCGCCAATGGCGCCAGAGCGTTTTAGCGCCAAGCGCCATGGCGCTTTTTGCTTTGGCGCTAGCGCCAGGCGCCAGCGCCATGGCGCTTTTCCATCACTAGATATGGTGTATTGGTAGTGATCTGTTAATGAATTACAAATGGAGATATGTTATTAAATTATTATAGTCAGGTTTTTATATAAAGTAGCTATTTACAGATGCAAGCTTAAGGAATTATGCAAATATGGATTTTTCTTATGATACATTTTTGTATCTTAGTAGAGTTCTTTACCTTTTTGTGTCAGTGTATTTACCACCATTTATTTACCTTATAGAATGAGTACCTTCTACAAACAGTACACAAACGTTGACAAACAACTAACAAAGCATATCGCTCTCCACCAGGCCCAGCCAGTACACAGTGTGAGTACTGAATCTCCTGACATGTCTGTCGAGACTGATATCCAAGTTGCCAGGATGACATTGTACCAGAGTTATTGTTTCAGTTGTACTGCCTGTCTCTGAGGAATCGGCATTTCTGGCATTGACTACAATACTGGTGGTTCCAGCCTGTGTTATTTATGTTATGTGTGTGTTAATTGTGTTCTAAAGATGGCATAAATATTTATACCTGTATATAAATACACTGTATATTAGGGTTGAGCATTTCAAAATTTCTGGGTATGGGTATCAGGTATCAGTTCCAGAAAAAGTTTCAGTTCCAAAAAAAAGATGTGGGTCGGGTTGGGTCCCATTCCCAACCCTACCATGCCGATTACATGGAGCATATTTCAAAGCTGTCTTATTGGAAATCTATTAGTGTTGAAAAAGTTCAAATTCCTCACATCAAAAGTGAGTGTTTTTGTTGTGGCACCATACTCTGATGACGCGCTGACATCTTCATTTACCACTGTGCCTCCAGGATTTTGTGTCAGTGTGTATAATGCAGCTTGGCCTGGGAAATATGCATATTTAACAAATAATGAAAATAAATACAAAATTATTATATTCAAATAAAAACTACGATCATGTTTTTAAAACCCTCACCTCCATTGGTGTACATGTGCACATCCACTTGTGCTATGTCTGGTATTATATGACCATAAGTAGAATCCAGATGAATGCTATACTTTGATTGGTCACTTGGCATTATCTCAAATTCCACTGAACTGAGTGTTCCTCCAGTCACAAAAACCTGCATTTTTGTCAGTTATTTATGTGGCCCATTCAATGGTTATGCAGTGTGAACAGTTTGAAACACTGGAAATGCAGCTTGACAAAAATTCAGTATCAAGATATAACATGCTACAATTTTTAATCTACACTTCACAGTAAGTTGAAATATGATGACCATGGTGTACTCTCAATGCATACAAGCTAAAACACAGGGGAAGGGAACTCCACTCCCATTGTCAAAAAGTTGGTACCACATTTATGTATGCCAGGCAACCTGACATTCAGTACTCAAAGAGATTTTAAAATAACACTAAGAACCTACCCAATCCCATGAGCAATATCCTTCTCCAAAAACTGATTTACAACAGGTTTTGATTGGCCACGCCCCAGTAGTATTGAGTTGAACACTCTGACTCCACGACTCGACGAGAACATTGGAGTATGTGTCACCTCCATGTGGTCCAAAAGATAGACTACATTCTTCACCAGCACATGCCCTGACTGCAGCATTCTAAAATTATAGGCTAGAATTTGTATATGTGCAACTATGGAAGGTTGGGGATGGTCATTCACAACTTTCACAAAATCTTGCAGAAAACACAAGCATCAAAACTGTTTTGAAATGGCAAGTGAAATTGTCTGGATGGGGAAAAATTGGGAATATGATTTGAATAAAAATTTTGCCATTTAAAATATCATTATTTGCATCCCTGTGTAATTACTGGCTTATTTTTCACTTGAAGAATACACTATTTCATAAAACAACTTAAAAAAACATCAAATGCCTAAAAACATTTCACACTCAAAAATATCACTCACATTTGTAGCAGTCATTGAAAGTGCGACATTATCATTCAAATTAAAGTTTCTTAAAGCTGGGTCAGTAACTGATGCAGTAGTGGATGGCTCAAATACCAGAAAAGCATCTGTGTGGATTGCAGATATTGTTGCTCCACCATTGTATGTAGTACCATCTACTTGAAGTGTCTTCAGTCCTCCCTGTGATATGGATTTATGACAGTATGTTTGAATTAATTGAATGATAAATTGTCATTGCAATATTTGCAAATCACAGAAAAACACACTGTTAATCCTTCAAAATTTATTGTCACTTTTTCATATGAATTTGGGCTGCTGTTTAGTTCCAAAATGTCTGCTGCATTGACTGTCTGAGATGTGCCACCAATGTCTGCCACATAAGTCTCAATCCAACCTGGAAACGATGTTAAGTACCATCAAATGAAATGAGTGTGATAGTGTTACAATGATGGTGGTCTTTAGGCTGATGATATCGATGTATCAATGTCAATATATTTATGACAGAGCTTAGAATGTCCTTACTTACTGTCAGCCATAATTAAGGTTGTACATTTAAAAACTCCCACCTGCATCAACAGTCACATCCAGACCCACTGTAGCTCCCAATGGCACAGCAAAGTCACAGGTGCCAGCCACATGTGCAATGCTCGTGGTACCACCAGTATCAGGCCAGTAATTGGCAGACACAGTTAGAGTTGTTGGGTTTTCATAAGGGGTTACTGTGAGCTGAAACAATTGTGAAATATTCAACAGAGTTTTATAGAAACATGAGTATTGTAGCAAAATACCGAAGTGAAGCCATTATAGTGAAGTTGAGTCATGAAGCAAAGACACATGTTTTGAGAATGTGAAACTTTATGGGAAACAAACCCACAAACAAGCAAGCAAAAAGGTTCATAGGTTTGTTTTTATTGCATCTGTATAGATTAGAATGGTGCAGAAGTTGTTTACAGAAGGGTGTATATTTGTAATTTAACTAAGTTTACTGTAGAATGTATTGTATGCTTTGTCAACCAACAACTACACCTTGAAAAAAAATTCTGAATGTGAATATTTATACTCCATTTTTTAAAATTTAATCTACCAAATCAACTAAATCCTTACCTTCTCCACATAACACAACAATGGTGTAAAAACTGGTGTATCCACACACACATTCACTGAAAACACTCCAGATTTATTGTGTGATACCTGCACAGTGTCACCTTGTGACATGGCTGTGAAAGCACCAGAGTCCACAACCAGAGAGAAACTGACATTGTAGAAATCAACTGTGAGTGATATATACATAATATAAATATATATGTGTAACACATCAGGGAATTTTGTAATGACATACCATTATTGACAATGGAGTACATGCCTGTGCTCCCTTGTGGTATGGGATCCGTGTAGGATATCCAATCAGTTCCACATGGTTTTTCTGAGAATTTGATTTGAATGTGCATTTTTTAAATAAGTATATTTAACATCATCACCCCACTCATGCACTAAATCAAAAATGCAAATTTTTTAAAATGTACACCTGGTAATGGTGCCACACCAGTAGATGAACCACTTGCAGACAAATCTGTAGCATACACTGTGATGACTTTTGTTGCTTCCATATTATCATATCCCCAAGCAGAAAGGTTCAAACTATTTTTGCCAGCCTGCAATTTGTTAAGACATCATTCATCATAGTATTTTTCAGTCAGATGCACAGATTAGATTTGGTGAATCAAATTATTTTTGATGCACACTGTAGTACAGATGCCATCTTTGGGATGTTATATGTGCATGAATCAGGCTGGCCGCTGGTGAACCGCGTGAACTGCATTCTCAACAGGGGTCTTCTAGATTTCAACCCTCTGGGGGTTGGATAGATAGCAAATCGCTCTTCGGAGGAATAGATAGCTGGAAAATTTTCTGGGGGGGTTTGCGGGGGTTCAATATATACGCATAGAAAAAAGAAAAGGGAGGAAAATCGGGTAACCCCCCCCCAACCCAATATATACTCAACAATATCATTGTAGGGGGAGACTGCAAAATATCTACCTCCTAAAGTGGCCTTATGGGTACCAATCAATGAAACAAAATGATTGCAAAATAATTGTACTTTATTCATTGCAGTAAAACCACATGTTTCAGTCATTTTCATGCCAGTCCCAATTCCTTCCACTTGCTCACTGGTGGTAAAGCTAAAAAGAGAGCCTGCGGACTGGCTCGCAAGCAATTTTGTTTGTTTTACTGTGATGAAAAAGTGTGATTATTTTGCAAACATTTCATTTCACTGATTGGCACTCACAGGGCCACAAGAGGGGGGTCAGTTCCGTGATCCCCTACAACTAGTTTTTCATCTACCTACTCTCTCAACAACTGCCTCTCCTTAAAGCCTCCTTAATCTCAACGAGAAATGCTGCTGAACAATAGCGAAATTTTCGTTTTTCGTTGATATCTCAAGAACCACTGGAGCGTTTTGAATTATTTTCGGACACGATGAAGATATCGGTTAGTGCTTTCAACATGTCAATTTAGGGGTAGATACCTTCACGCGTTATTGAGTAATCGAATTTGCGGCGACATGCATTTGTCGCTTCACCTTCTATTTATCGTTATGCTGTAACTCCGGCTTAAAGGTAGCATGTGTGGCTCAATCAGTACGACCATCAAAAAATACTAAAATGAAGTGAATTTTTGTTGCTGACAAAAAAAACTTTAAAATTCACTTTTTTGAGGGGCTCTCAATGGGGGCATGAGAGAGTTATGACTCTGAAATTATGCTCTTTGGTAGTGAAATGTATGGGATATATTTTGATACTTTGTCGGCATCCTAGCACATTGTCAACATGAATAGTGATTGAACGAATATACAAATATCGTCGTGAACTTGATCAACAGGGTGTATGTTTCAACTAATTGAAAAGGGTCAAAAAGTACAATTTGATAAAAAAATTTACAACTTCACAAGAAACATGTTCAACTAACAATATAATCACTCAAAAAAGTACATTCTAGTGTATCAATATTGCATGTAGCCTTTGAAATATTATTGTTGTTGTTTTAAATATAGTTTCAGAAAATCTCTCAAAATATAAAATATAATCAAATCGCTCTGTAAAAATCCACTACCATGCAGAAAAGTGGACTATGCACAGAATATAGACTGTGCGTGCTGCAGGATAAACATTGCTAAAAATTACAAGATGTTGAATGTCAAATGCACCCTCAGATGATGATCGCGCGATTACTCTCACCCCATCACTACATGGCACTATCCCACTGCTAGTACAACAGTACCTAGAATCTTTCAAAAACACACCTGAAATCTTACAGGGATTACAAACACTCTTGTACCATTTTCATTTTTCACATTCTGATCTGAGCTTAGCATTACTTTAGTCTTGATGTTGCCAGAATCATCTATTATCCAGCTAGATAAATTCCTGATCCAGCCTGAATGTATGTTTTATTTTATATATTTTATGTGATGTATATTTCATTAAATCACAGAAAACATGAATTTATAAAATACTTATGTATTTTATGAATATCTACCTAAGTAGATTTAAAGTATACAACTTTACAAATAGTATGTAACATCTCTTTTCCAGTCATGATAGTCTTTTCCAGTTACTCTAGCACGTGAAGCACGTTAGATTCATCAAAGCATCAAGAATTAACAACCTTGTGATGAAACATGCACATTTACATCCAAATTGGCAGGCACAATTGGGTGGGCAGGTGAGCAGAGAAAATCATAGGCTTCACCAGTGGTCCAGGTTCTCTGTGTTTCTAAAACTGGAATCATTGCAAAGTCACTTATTGGTTCCAGTGTCACAGCGAGGGCTATTGGCGTTGGGTCGTATACGGTTATCTGTGATAATTGGGTGGGTTCGTTAGAGCACCAGTGTTACTAAATAGTAAGGTGACTAAGAAAAATGAAATGTTCGCCTGTGGATAATTTGTAGAGCCAGTGGCACACGCTATAAAATGTCATGTAAAGTGTGAAATCTTACATCAAATGTAAATAATGTCAAGTAAAATGTAAGAACACCAGTGAAAATTTGCACTTTACATAACATCTTATGAGTGTGCAAGTTGATTTCATTCCTTGAAAATGCTATTTTACATTAAGATAACGATTTTTTTTGCATTTATAGGGAACAAATAACAAGGGTTCAAGCGACACTTCCTTTTTATACTGAGACTGAGATTGAGATTTTCTGAAAATATGAACAGAGAACAGGAACCAAAAATTTTGAAATCCAAAACCCTAGCGCCCACTGTTCTAATTGTGCAATTATGACAAGACCAGTGTGGTGAAGCCACACATTTTCTGGCATTTCTCCATCACTAATTAGTAACCTTCATAACCCACTCCACCAACCATATCGCTCTGGCACATGGTAACACCAAGTGACTCCAGACAGACTGACAAATCATGCAGACCTTCTGTTGTGATCATGATGCTGCCAGAATCTGTGTTCAACTGTTCATTTACACCCAGGGTGGATGTTGCTGTGCCTGACCCTGTAGTGGTTGAGGATAGGTAGTTAGACTTGTATGTGAGGCTTCAGTATTGTATGACACTTGTGAGTCAGAATGTTACACATGTTGATATTGTATTCTTTTATGAACTTTTCTACCTGACATTCTATCAAATGTGTCATTCAATTTGAGGCTGCCATTCTATTTTTCCACACATTTTTATATCAAAGTATCAATTCAAATTAAACAAAATATAACATAAAATTGAACTTGTAAATCATTTTTGTTCACTTTGAACATGTCACTGTCCATTTTTGACACAATTTTGTGTTTTGGCACCTTGCTTTGAAAACTGTTTTGTTTGTTTTCAAAATTATTTTGCTGCTGCACCAAGGTAGTATACACTAGAACAAAATTTATCTCTGCCAATCTTTTGGAGACAGTGATTTTATTGTCAGCTGCTTTTATTACCTTTGTGAGGATAAAAAGATACTAAACCTGCTGTTCTAATGGAGGCTGCTGTTCCATCATTTTTTGAGGGTAAAAGTTCCATTTTATTGAAGGTTCTAGTGGAGTTATACCATTCTTTTCCATTTAAGTATGGTAAGCAGCAAAAATACCTGAATCTATATTTTGCTTATCTGTATACCATTTGTATTGTCATTTGTCCAATTGCTGAAATTGGTGTCAGATACCTATGCTAAAACATCCCAAAAAACAAATCCTCACATGCAATATCCAACATTTCAACATCTGTATTTCTTGTGTAGGACAGTGATTCCAATGACCCAATATCCACACTGAGATAGTTAATTAGTCTCTCCCCAAAAATTGTTACAGGAAGCATTGCATTTACTGGCAAAAGTGTTGTGTTGGTAATGGACACAGTTGTTCCACCATCCGGAAATGAGGTCACAGTCATTTGAAGTGAAGCTGGGAAGCCAGGCTGCAAATTATAATTCCAGGTAGTTACATTGGCTTGTTAGCTTCATAAGGCTTACTCATATTTATGTCCTTAAGTACATCAGAGTGTATGCTTGCAAACCCCCCTCGTGAATAAATTTACTGCAATATGCGTTTCACCATGTTGAGTATAGGGAGCAACTTCTTTTTAGGCAACTATCAACATCAAGTGCATCAAGTTTTTTAATTTATTGTTGAAAGTGTTTAAATATTCAAAAGTGTTTACATTTATTTCAAAAATGACTATTGAAAATCGTTTTTCTCTAAATAAATTTTGTTTTTTTTTTGTGTTTGAGTTGTTGTTTTTTGGAATGCACAGTTTTCCCCCAGAGGGCTGTCAGAAGTCCCCAATAGGGGTGATGCAACAATGTGGTTAATTTGAAATCAGTGATGCTCACAAACCATTAGTGCAAAATGTGGACTCAGGTATTCATTTATTTGACCATTTGGCTTCATTGTGGCAGTGTGGTTAAAGTTATCCACTATGAGTTCAGTGGTATTGTCAGTGCTGGTCAAATTGATAGAAATTGTATTTGGCCAGCCAGCTGCAGTTGTTGAATAATTATTGTGAATGAATTTGAGTGTGTTTGTGTGTATGTGTCCACTAGGGTTGTGAACCCAACCGGACCCGAACCCGATACCTGCACACTTTTTGGAACTGAAACACAATACCTGAACCTGACTCTGCTACCCAAACCCGAACTTGACTCTGCTACCCGTACCCAAACCTGATACCCAACTTCAATACCCGAACCTGCACTCAATACCTGAAAATACCCAAAAATTTATCACAGTGGAATCTTCTAAGCAGTTTGGAAGTGTTGTGAAAAATTCAAATTCTTCATATACCACTCAGTCTTTGCGAGGCAGAATGGTACAAAATAACAGTCCAAAAGTATGTAACATAACGCACAAATAACAATGCGAACATAGTAAAACAAATACAACGTGAGAGTAGATGTGACAGTGAATGCGAAAATAGAAATACAACTCCCAGTTGTTTGGTTTGGTAATTTAGACACTAATTGGTTTGTTTCAATTAGTTCAGATATGATTTTATTTTGTACTGCATGTTTTCATTCACATTTGAAAAAAATTGATTCAATTGAAGACACCAAAATGGCTGCCAGATAGCTGGGTGCACTTGATACCAGTTTTCTCCTATAAGTGTGTTCAGTTGCACTGGTTCAGTCAGGTAGACAGTCTGACTGGGTGCACTGCCAGGCCGGGGCAAGTTAGAAAAAGTTGTTTGCTCAACTACGGAATGTCCACACAGTTGAGTTTGCAACTGTTTTGTAATCAGGCAATGAGAATTGATATTCTGAGTGTGTCAACAGTTACACCTTATTGTGATGCTGTGGATGCCACTGGAATACAGACACCATTAACTAAGATGTTTCAAGCACTATTGAAACCTTTTGGTGGGTTTAGTCAACGAATATCAACGTTTAGTCAATTAATTTTGGTAAAGCTCAATTGCTACAATTTAAAATGATTACTTAGGATCATTGAAACATATTTCTTTAAGGTTAACAGTGCAATGGCTTAGGCAGTTATTACCCAAGCACGTTGAGGTAACACTGTAAGCCGATCTAATCCACCAAAAAAATGTTCCACTATTTTTATGGGCTTCAGCCACCATGGTGTGATGGTATCCCACAACAAATGGGCTATGTTTTATATTACAGTTCAATGGTCATGCTTTTTTCTTGAGGAAGATAATTTTTTGGTACAACTGTTGCATCTCCATGTGTATTTGCATTTAGTGATATACTCCAGTTACTTTACACCCTGCACGCGTGGTTCCCCCTGGAAGCGTTCCAATGATTTCTTACGCATTCGATTTTCACAGAAAGTTGAAAAAAGTCATCTCTGTTATAACGCTATACGTTAACTTATTCACAACAATGATCTTTTTCATATTTTATACAAAAATCGCTTGCTTTATCATCATTGGCACGCTTCTAACGTGAGACATAAATGAGTGCGAGGGCAGAGTATCATGTCCGCCGAGCATACACCTTGTGATAGATGCTGTATTTTTGTTGTTCAATCGAATACTAGATGATTTTTTACCTGATATTTACCCAACAATTCTTTTACCTGATACCCAACAATAATATTACCTGATGATACCCAACATTTTGACCTGAAATCCCAACCTTAACCCTAACCCGATACCCTCAAAATTTTTTGATACCCCGATACCCGATGCGAAATCTTTAGAACCCAATACCCAAACCCTAAAATTTTGAAATTACCAACCCTAGTGTCCAGTTTCCAGTCCATGAATACTACTAAATAGGTTTCATGTCTTCCAGATGTTAAATTTGTTGCCCAGATGACTGACAAAAAGATTTGAAATGATACAAAATATGAAAACAATTCAATGGATGTTGTTTGATGGTGATTACAATCATTGCATGCCACATATCTTTCAATCTTTCAGTGAAATAATTATAAAGCACAAGAAGAATTTCCGAACAATCTAATGCATAAAAAAAAAATTACTGACCATCTGCCACAATTTTCAGCCTCACCAGTCTCTCAGGAGCCACAAAATATTTGGAATCTGCATCCAACTTTTTGGCTCCTATTGCGGTGATCCAAGTGCCATTGTTCTCATAATGTCCAATGTCCCATGTAACCGTCATACTTGAAGCATCTGGATACAGGAACAGCTGCAAAAAGTTTGCATTAGCACTTATCTATTCATCAAAGTGCTGAAATAAAAAAAATTTGCAACTTACTAAGTCACTTTTACACTTAAGAATATCACCCCCAGGTCCAGAGCTACATACACCAGTATGGTAAATGCCAGCTTCTGTGAATGTTACACTATGGCTGTCGGAAATGGTTTTTTCTGTAACAATCTCATTCGCCACATAAATGTGATATTGCAGCAAAGTGTCTGTGATATGTGGTATCTTGTAAATAAGATTGAAATATGAGAAAAAATGAAAAATTCTATTTGCATGTGCAACAAACTTTCATTTGTGGTGTCAGCCACACTGAAAGTGATGCTTTGACCTGAACCTGTGAATATCTCCTCCCTGGTATATGTTAGAGACACTGGGATGGTGCTCCTGGGGGTATCCACATATATCTGCAAATTGAAACATACAAAATGAAATTGAAGAAGGATTGCGCAGGGAAACACAGCTTTCTGACATCTTACTGACAACTTGCTGCTAACTCTGACACAACTAGTATCTTATCTAGTGAGGTGCTAGTATTTTGTGAAATGAATAATGCTGTTGGCATTGTCAGTGGTTCAGGTATGACAAATGTAGATGGTGCTATGTGAGAGTGCCACATTACTGAACCATGGTGTGATTAGTACTTTTTGTTAAATTGGCTTGACACAGTTCCCCATATTTGGTTGTCAGAACACATCTGTCTAGGAGTTACTACTAAGAACACAAATTGTCAGTAATGTGTCAATGTTCAACCCCCATGGCAAAAACCATCATACCAATTTAGTGGTACAATCTACATTGACACTGTCTCCACACAGGACAACTGGATATATGCCAGCAGCTGTATATGTCACTGGCACTGGAGTGTTGTCAGTGCCATTTTGTGTAACTGTGGTCCCATCTCCCAGCTGGTAGGTTATTGTCTGGCCGAGTTCATCTGGGTGAGTTGTGCAGTTTGGTCACTGTTTGGTCAATAAGATTGTGTGAATTACCTTGAGTTGATATGCAGTTGAGATAATTGGAAGCATGTATGTACCCCATAAAATGCTTCTTAAAAACACACATTCTTCACACAGCAAAAAAATGGATGTTTCGATGCGCGGTGGAGCGTCGTGAAGTGTGTTCACGTCGACGCTTCACAAACTTGCACTGCGCTTCCACACGCTACACGAAATTTTGCGTGAAGACACTTCACGCTTCTTAACCTAGTGCTGGCACGCAAATCTATATGTGAGTGAATCGTGTGGAAGCACCAAGCGGCGTGAAGTGTCTTCCACTCTTTTTGGAAGCGCGTGAAGCGTTGGTGAAGCTAGGTGAAGCATGTGGAAGACACTTCACCACAAATTTATGATTGTTGGTGAAGCGTGTGGAAGCGTGTGGAAGCGAGCCGCTTCACGCGCATCCAGCCCGCTTCCCGATGCATCACACCCCCATTTTTTGCTGTGACAATTGCAAAGGTCTTTGGGATTTTTACTATGTACATTTTGGTTGGTAAAATGTGTTAGGATACTATCCAAGAATATACTTAACGTAAACTGCAGGACTCTTTATATTTACCAATCAGTGGTTCAAGGAAGGATCATCAAGGAAGAAAAACTTACCCAGTGGGTAGTAATATACAATGTTTACCACCTCATTCACAGCTACTTCTTCTGGGCAAGCAAACTGGATTTTTTTGTTGTTGCATTTCACCACTGAAGCATTGATCACAAGTATGATGCTCACTGAGAGCAATGTCTGATCGGATGGGGTGAAAAAATTGTTAACTTTGGATCTGCTGTTGATGTATTTTTTGTCATTTTTCAAACTTTTGCAAATGTTTAAATGCAAAGTAATTTTTTTACAAATACATGTGCGAAAAATAGCAAAAATTGCACTAGCTGTACTTGAATTGTCTCACCTTTAACTTATGCATTGTTCAGTTAATCAAATATGACACATTTTTCAAGGATCATATGCAGGAACATGTATTTCTGTTTTTAGCAAATAGATCAAATCAATCTTGATTTCTCTGTAACAAAAGTGTGTATTTCACTCTCTAAAAACAAATACGAGATGTTTTATAGCATATGTATACACATATTTATGCATCAGAAAAAAGACATCACAATTCAAAAATAATCTTAATCTAAAAACAAGTCACAGTATGAGGTAAAAGATATAACATTGTAAATTTGGATGATAACAACGGAGTCTATAAATCTATCTGGGTTTATAAATTAGTTTTAATCAGCACAGGGTGTATATGGTAAGTATTTTATAGACACCCCTCCCCTGCTAATTTGGTAACTATGGATGGTCATGAGTATTGTCTGCAATGTGAAAATTTGGTTCAACTAAATTTCAGTGTTTCTATGGTCAGTGTGAGTAATGATTGGTGGGCAGGGTTGGCAAAATCTCAGAAAAAAATAAAAACAAAATAAAAATAAAATAGAAAATTAAAGAATAAAATAAATAAAAAATGTAAAATTGAAGAATAAAATAAAAATAAAATACAATTTTTATAAAAATAAAATACAATTTTAGTAAAAAGAATTTAACTTAAATCAATCCTGGTCACGAACTAAAATAAAAAATAAAATAAAAATAAAAATAAAATGAAAAATTGAAGAATAAAATAAAAATAAAATGGAAAATTGAAGAATAAAAAAAATAAAATACAATTTTAATAAAAATAAAATACAATTTTAGCAAAAATAATTTTACTAAAACCAACCCTGTTGGTGGGCAGAATAATAGTATAAAAATTATCAGGCAGCTCCATTTTGTAAAAGCAAGCGACATTGAATTGATGCATGGGGAGGCCACAGACACACACCTGACGGTGCTGGTGCCCTTCAGGATACAATTCTACATCATGTCAAGTGACAATGCTACAGTCATGAGAAAGTGTAACAGATACTCTTCTATAGTACAGTATATTGCAGCTCCACAAGCTACTTTGCAACAGAATTTCTTGATTTGATACAGTGCAGGACTAATCCCAGCCAAGAGTCCAGGGGGCAGTCCCAGACGCTGTAAAGTGTAATGTAACGAGTCAAATGTTATGCAATATGTCAATTGTCATGACAAATGTCATGCAATATGTCAATTGTCATGACAAATGTCATGCAAAGTGTTAATTGTGTATCCAAGTCTTGTGTTTTGTATCCAGGTCTTATGTTTTTGCATCCAAATAATATGACACTTCGCTTGACATTTGACATGGCATTCGAAACTTTACTTCACGCTTTATAGTGTCTGGGATTGGCACCAGGTGCTGCAAGAGAGCAGAAGCGGCAGCCGATAGTACGAGCTCATAATTAATTTGCAATTATTACAAAACATACTTGCTACTTAGTAAGTTTGCATCACATTTAGCTGAGCACTTATGACTTTTTCCACTTAAACATTTCTTGACGCTTGTCCACTTGCCAACAAACAAAGTGGGCCCCATCAAACAAATAACATCCACCTTCATGGGCACATTTTGCACATTTACATCTACCCCGGCAAACATCACATTTGCTGTAGTTGCTAGGCTGCTGCTTATCACCAAGCGACATGTCACAGTCATTTGCCCATCATTGATTATGGGTAAGTTATCAGTTTCATTGTATTTAATATGATATTCACTTGTGGGGTTCGCCATGCATTTACATGCCCCGTGCATGGATGCCACAGGGTTAGAATGATGTGTTTAGTGAAATTAGTGTTGGTAAAACGTGAAATTAAATTTAAATCTAGTAAAACTGAAATTACAGAGGTTTTGAGAAGAAAAAAACACAAAATACAGTTAAAATAGAGCAAACTAACTGAGAAAACAATTTTACTAAAATAATTCCAACTACCGTATTTCCTCGAAATACCCCCCCCCCCCTCTCGAGACCACTATGAAACAATCACCCCCCCCCCTCGAAATACCACCCCCCCAGATTGAGTGTTAAGAGAACGTACATGACAAATGCTGCAGTTTGTGTTCTGCGTAGTGCAGAACACACGTTAAAACAATGTCGGAATCACATGAGAGCAGTGTTTATACCATCTACGTACTAATATTAGTATACAGGAGTCTATACATGTCAGTTATTGTTTTCATTTTTCTACCCCAGCGCACATCACAAACAACGATTCTGTACTACCATTTCAAAAAATTTCTGGCGAAATAATACCCCCCTCGTTTAACCCCCCCCCCTCCCCTCTCGGGAGCACTATGAAACAATCACCCCCCGGGCGGTATTTCGAGGAAATACGGTGTGTAAAATGTTCAATTGTTAAAAATCCTTGGTAAACTGTTACTTGAAGATCACAAACTGTGAAAATGGAGTAAAACAAAAATAAAACATTTCGAACCAATATGCAATTTAAAAAATTTGACAAACATAACATAAAAAATTCTTAATATTTTAATAAAACCAAGTTGTGAATTATTAACCTGTGAATTATGCAATTAAGTATTTACACCACTGCAACATCACTGTGAAATTTATTATGTCCTAATATGAAGAACTATTATTTTAATATCACATTCCATCACTCACACTTTGGTTAAAATCGGTGCATAATTTCTAACGACTTTATCCACGAAAATATGTCAGCACTCTTTGTCAGGTGCCACTCCCAGACCCTGTAAAATGCCCTGTAAAATGTCATGCAAAGTGTCAAAAGTCATGGAAAATACCCTGCAAAATGGCATCCGAGTTGCCATTATGCAGGGCATTTTCCA
The DNA here is from genome assembly GCA_964036195.1 of Sphaerolaimus hirsutus. Classification (NCBI taxonomy): domain Eukaryota; kingdom Metazoa; phylum Nematoda; class Chromadorea; order Monhysterida; family Sphaerolaimidae; genus Sphaerolaimus; species Sphaerolaimus hirsutus. Next base: position 14,799,975 of record OZ038453.1, on the reverse strand, counting down.
TGACTTTTGACACTTTGCATGACATTTGACATTTTACCTACAGGGCCTTTTAAGTGGCTGGGACTGCCCCCAGGTGCCATTTCTCGCTGCTGAGAGTAGCTGCAAAATCATCATGTCTAAAATGTCAAAAAATAATCATAAATATGAATATAAAACATCAGATAATTTCGTGAAGGATCGCAGTGAGGAATAGGCCAAATAAATTGCGTGTATGGCAGCTGGGCCGCCTTTGGGGCCTCACATTTTCCTGTTAAGGGATTGCTAGATAAAATAGTGGATCAAAACGATTTATGTACGGCACGTCGCTGTACATTGAGCGCTTTGTCTGCCTAACCCTAATAAAACTGGTAATAAACGAGACCAGACAGAATATATCACACAAACTAGTCTATGTGTTAGCGGCGATGCAAATTGGCAGCAATTAATACATCGTGTAAACCCCTGTCAACTTCGATCCGGACTAGGGATGGAAGCGCCAGGAACAATGGCGCCATTCAAAACAATGGCGCCAGGCGCCAATCAAAACAATGGCGCCAGAGCCAAAGGGCGCCATGCGCCAGATAAAAGCGCTGGCGCCCTTTGGCGCCGTTAAAGGACGCCAGCGCCATGGCGCCATTCCATCACTAATCCGGACGTCCGGTCCGGATAGAAGTTGACTGGGGTTTACATATTATTCGAGACGGGGGTATTTCGAGAGGGGGGTATTTTCACACAGGTCGCTCAGACCTGGGGGTTTTTTGAGGGGGGTCAAGTCAGGGGGGTTATTCGAGGAAATACGGTACCTACATACAAGTGATTTATCGGTAATTGATGTCCAAAAAGTGTCCATTGGTGTTTCTGAAAGTGTAGAACGCTGCAACGTACATTTGTCATTTTGCAGGGCATTTTCCATGACTTTTGACAGTTTGCATGACATTTGACAGGGCTCTCTACAGGGTCTGGGAGTGCCCCCGGGATTCTTTAGTGTATCACAGTCTCTCCACTCATCACATTTCTATTTATGTATCTGTTATCACGCTCAGTACACTTCGCAATGACAAATGCATAAGCAAATGTATCTGCCGATATAATGATTTGACAGGTACTAAATGTATGTATAAAAAGTTGCACGAAGAGCGCGTGATCTATTGAGAAACTTATTCATTCTTGCTCGACGGCACTTAGTTGCTAAGCTAGCATCTAAATATGAACTGCTAAGTGTTGCTATCGTGAAGTGCTGAGATATTTACCGTATTTCCTCGAAATACTTCCCAAGGGACGATTGTTTCAGAGTGAGAATTTTTAGTTGGGGTTAAACGAGGGAGGATTTCGAGGGGGGTCTAATATTTCGCATAAAATTTTTGAAATCTCTGTACTCTTTTTTTAACATACAATAAGCAACAATTTTTATTTTAACGTAGAAAAATGGAACAATAAGCACCATGTATAAGAGTCATGTAGATGGTAACAATCCTGTTCAACGTAACACAGTCATTGTTTTAAACGGTGTTCTTCACGGGCCAGGCCCATTTCGCACATAAGCCTGTTTCGCACAAACGCCCGTTTCGCACATGGATGAAACCCGTTTCGCACATAACTGATGCGTGTGCGAAACGGGCCTATGTGCGGAACAGGCATATGTGCGAAACAGGCATATGTGCGGTACAGGCGTACGTGCGAACCAGGCCTTTGTGTGTGTGCATCGAGCGTGTGTCCGGGCACCCCAACTTTACCCCACCCACCACAATTGAGGCATCTAGTTCCGAATGTCGGTAAAGACCAAAGTGGAAAAAAATGAGTTAAGTGCGGATCTGTGATAGGTGCACTTATTTCTTCATGATAGCAAAAGAATTTTCTCAATATCTTATACCGTTCCCGAGATATATATATGCCGATTTTTAGAAAAAACAAAAAAAATCAACCGAAACAGGGTATCTCCACCCTCAAATTCGAAAAAATTCACGCGAAACAGGGTATCTCCAAAAAGAGCCACCAAAAATTTCACTCGAAACAGGGTATCTCCACCAACGGAAAAAATCATCCGAATTACGGTATAGATTTGTAGCAATCAGTCCAAATTCCCATACAAAACAGAAAAAATCATCCGAATTACGGTATAGAATTCCCATTCAGCGTTTGAAAAAAATCATCCGAAACAGGGTATCTCAAAAAAAATCTTTGTCTGAAACAGGGTATCTCCAAAAAATCTCTGTCCGAAACAGGGTATCTCCACTCAAAATTTACTCTCAAGTGGGGCCATTCTGAAGGAGTGGCACCATTGACTCCAAAAGGGAGCACCACCACCGCCCAGTCAATCCTATGTACTAAGTGGAGATACCCTGTTTCGAGTGATTTTTCATTAAAAAAATCACTCGAAACAGGGTATCTCCACTGAATCTGCTGACCTGCTGTCAATCAAATCATCATAACTCCAGCTATATACGTCGGCCGCAGGGTCGAAAATATGGAAAATGTAGACAATTTCATAAGCTTTTCAAAAAGTCTTGGGCAAGACTTGTCACTTTTAAGTTGCCCGCTCGGGCCAACTTTGAAGTTTCAAATGCAATTTTGGAAAAACCCAAAATGATGGAGATACCGACATTCGGAACTAGATGCCTCAATTGGTTCCAGGCGGCGCGGTGAAAAAAGTCATGGAATATTCCCTGCTAAATGGCAACTTGGTTGCCATTTTGCATGGCATTTTCCATGACTTTTGACCATGTCAAATGTCAAATGTCATGAAAGTGTCAGAAGTCATGGAAAATGCCCTTCAAAATGGAAACTCGGTTTGCATTTTGCAGGGCATTTTCCATGACATTTGACCATGTAAAATGTCAAATGTCATGCAGTGTCAAAATTTATGGAAAATCACTTGCAAAATGAAAACTCAGACACCCGGCGCTGCCTGGAGCTCATTGTGCTGCGGGGAAGGGGGGGGGTTTATGTGGGTGCACAGTCACACGCCGGTCGGTGACACGCACATACGCCTGTTTCCCACATACGCCCGGTTCCCACATACCCCTGTACCGCACATACGCCTCTTCCGCACATACGTCTGTTCCGCACATAGGCCCGTTTCACACACGCATCAGTTATGTGCGAAACAGGCGTTTGTGCAAACGGGTTTCATCCATGTGCGAAATGGGCGTTTGTGCGAAACAGGCTATGTGCGAAACGGTGCACCCTCGTTCTTCACTGCCCGGATCACAAACCGCAGCTTTTGTCACTGACGTTCTCTTTACTCTTTATTTGGGTGGCGGTATTTCGAGGGGGGGGGGGGGGTTAATTCATAGCGCCCATTTTGAGGGGGGTATTTTGGGGGAATACAATATTTACAATGAAAAAAATAAATTTGAAAGTACATTGGGAGGCGCCCGCTCCCAATTTCTTGATGGCACCCGTTTTCGAATGACGCCATCGGCGTCGTTTGGCACTTTTTCATCACTACGAGTAAGCAAACAAACCAACACTTAACTCGAATGACATCAAATGAGCGGCACGGAATGGTGTATTCCCAGGTTTCGCAAATTAAATTAGCATATCCAAAATGTCGCTCAATAGTTTTTAGCGCCTGGTAGCATGATTTTAAATAGTGCCAGGTGTCACGTCACGGCCACAACGAAAAACCGCAAACTGTCAATTAAAATAATGAATGTAACTGAACATTTGACATTTTGCATGACATTTGACAAATTTGTATTGCATTTTACATGGTACATGATTGCCACCAGGAAAAATTTTTTCCACGTCCGAAAAGATTTTGCTCGCGGAATCGCGCATGTGGAAGTGGGAAATCTACCAAAACTTTGAATGGTGGATATATTTTTGCATTTATAGCGATGGTAGTCAGAGCTGGACTTCGAAAGTGTGGAAAATTTATTGAGTAAAATTTAAAGGCGGAGAAAATTGAGAAAATTTACGTTATTTTGTTGGGTTCAGAATTTGAAAAATTAACATCCCTAGAAAATGCAGTACATTATTTTCGAAGCAATTGTTTTTACAAACGCGCAATGATTCAATCTTTTATTTATCAAACACAAAAAAAACAGATTTTGAGATTATCAGTATAGCAGACAAAAGAAAATAACGCAAATGAAACATTACCCGTGTACATATTTGTGGGTTCCTAACAGTGGCATCTAGCAACGATATACTCCAGCGACATTACACCTTACAATGAAATCTACCATATCCCATCTGAATAAAATAACTTACATAACATTTTTTCATCATATTTATCAACGTCTATATATTTAATAAATATGATGAAAAAAATGTTATGTTAGTTCTTTTATTCAGATGGGATATGGTAGATCTCATTGTAAGGTGTAATGTCGCTGGACTATACTAACAACAATTGAAATTTTGAGTTATGCGTTCGAACGCCTTTTAGATGCGGGCAGAACTCATTCTAATTATAAAAATTCTTAATTTCTTGATGAAACACAGGCCCACCAAAAAAATTTATCCCGCATTTGTAATACCACATCCATAAAACTTTGAAAAGTGGAACAAAATTTCTCAGTGTGAAGGGTCATTAGCCGTGGACAAACTTTTCTACCGAAATTGCGGGGAAAAAATTGGACAGCTCAAAATACAGCTCTGAACGCATATTAGTTGAGCAGAATGGGGTGTCAGTCAACTACCACTAACGGTGAAAATTGACCCTTTCCGGTGAACTGAAATGCGTTCAACCCTGGTGTATCAGTATCCCAATTTTTCAGACAAATTTCGAAAGAAAGAAATCGGTGACAGTCAATAAATACCTTTGGTTGCAAAGTCATATGCCGCATTGCCTGCAACATTTGAAGGGTGTGCTTCTAAATGTACCGATCTACAAATTTTTCAAATTTGAGTTAGGACCATTTTTGAGGTCCCCATAAAACTGCGCTTCAAAAAAATATATAATATGTGGGGGGTGCGAAATTCAATTTTGAGATATGGGGGGTCGAAAAAAGCAAAAAAATCGCAAAATACGGTTTTTGAAATTTTAAAAGTACCGATCTACAAGCTTTTTCAGCTTTTGTGTCTTTAAAAGTACCGATCTACACACTTTTTTCAAAATTGTTCTTTTAAATGTACCGATCTGCACATTATTTTTTGTGCTTCTAAAAGTACCGATGTCAGATCGGCGTCTGATTCAGCAAAAACTCATTTTGTGCTTTTTTATTATGGGTAAAAGTACCGATCTACAGCTGTCTGATTTTGTGCTTTAAAAAATACCGATCTACATGCTATTACCAATTTGTTCCTTTAAAATGTACTGTACTACAAAAATATAATTCACTAAATTTTATATAGCTAGTGTTATGTGTATAATCAATGATTATACCCATGCATGTGGATACCCAACAATATGGCCGAAATACCCATACCCAAAATTCCCATACCCAATACCCATGTATGGGTATTGCATAATCCAAACTTTCAATTGCGATTATCTCAAAATCGATTTTTTGTAGATCGGTAGTTTTAGAAGCACACCCTTCATTTACTTGTCACTTTAAATAACGAAACTGAGAGCAGCAAGTAAATTTTTTCTACTGGGCAGTCGACTCAGAATTTCTGCTGCCCGATTCACGTTGACAGAGATAAGGTACTCAAATACACAAAAAAAAACATTTTAATAAGTGACCAGACAATGATTTCAATGAGCATAGATACTAACTAAGCATTCCCCAAATTGAATTTTTATCGAAAATTTACAGGAAAAAGTATACCTAAGTATACATGCAAACTATCAGATTTCCTTGTGTCCTTAAAATATTTACGAACTTTCTGCAGCCAACTGTTCTTGGCTATCATCTGTAGATCCCACATTTTCCGAACGTCTCCATAATTTTTTAAACGGTAATTTGCTTTGAATTTTGCTGAAAATCGCCCTGAATTTGGCAGAAATCCGTGATTTTATTGTGCCATCCTGGGTTGAATCGTCCGCGTACACACAAACGCTGCGTTCGAAAATAAATTATTCCGACTTCGATAAATCGTGAGAAATTTACACAAACTGTAAAAAACGAATGAATCTAGTGTATACAGAACTACGTCAATGTAGACTCATAAATAATGTCCGTTAAATATTTCAGCAACTCTCTGAAGCATTACCACGACCCAATTAATAGATTCAGTTGATTTAAATTTAAATTTAATTTAATCTGAATTTAAATTGATGTAAAAACAAAAATTTTAAAATTCAAATAAAATAATTTTAAATTTTATTTAAAAAAAACCAACGCACCTTTTCGTTGTGAGCGTGTGGATTGGCCCGAAGCACATGGCCACCACGGTGCACACGAAGCAAATCACGTTGTACGGCATGCTGTAATCAGCGCAAACAATTCAAATAACCGTATACCGTATTTCTTCTAATAGAAAAGCGCCGTTCTATTTTTTTCGTCAACTTTTTTACCTGCCGTTCTATTGGAGGTGCCGCTCTATTGGAGGCTGCCGTTCTTTTTTTTTCACCCATGTTTTCACACATTTCTCATGTGAACATGAGCCTTTTTTATGAAGCTTGAGCAATATTTTAATGTAAGAGCACCAATTTGACATTTAGCAGCTAATTGAATGCTTTGAACATTCTCATAATCCATTTTCTACTTATTTTTGTGTTTTGGCACACTCCCACCATAATGTATACCTGCCGTTCTATTGGAGGTGCCGTTCAATTGGAGGCTGCCGTTCTATTGTTTTAGTGAGCGCAAAAATGTGCCAAAACCTGCCGTTCTATTGGAGGTACGCCGTTCTATTAGAAGAAATACGGTAATTCCGATTAAGCCTTATTTGAACACTATTGAAATAATGTTTAAAAAATCCCTTTTACCAGGCGAACTTATCCAGAAAAAAAAACTGCCACTCCCGATTCCAATTCCAAAAATTCCCAGTCCGGTTTGTACCTTACAAAAACCCTCAATGATGTCACCCCCATTTATACCTAAAATCTGGCGTGGGCATGGGCACTAGTAGAGTTTCCCCGTGCACACTTTCGGTCGTTGTCTCACTCGTTCCAGTCACATTCCGGCGCACGTGCACCATTGGAGCGGGAATAAGGAAGCCCCGGTTAGCGTCCGGTGGATATTCGTTCCATCTGCGGTGACGTTTTTTTTTAATTTACATTTTTTTTCTATGTTGTTTGTTAGAAAATCCAGTGACATAAAAAACTGAGTTCACTTAGGTATTGCTTTGGCGTGGCTTAGGTCGGGGTTATACCGCGGCTAGGGAACATTATTTAGTACAATCACAAAATACCTTCACATTCACCAGAGTAGCTCATCTATCACGCCATTACAAAACTTTTAAAACAAAAAAGTGCCATATTTCACAACACTTAAAAAACGCACTTCAAGAAAGCCTTCTCAAACAGGACGGCCAGCGAGCAGTCAGATCGTGGGGGTAAAATTAATGCAATCTCTATCAACGTAGGTCGTTCTCTGTCACGAGCGGGTGAAATCAGCTGAAAAAAAAACGAAATTGAAAAATAACTTGCACCATATTTCAGTTCAAATCCAAAAAGTGCCTCAAAATTAGAATGAACCTTTCTCAGAACTTTCGCACTTTTCTTTGAGCCAATACTTTCACATTTGATTGTCAATGTATGGGAGTAAATGCGGAGATACCACGGAATTTGGTGCATATAAATAACGCTGTTCGGTGCCTGCAAATTTTTAATCGTGTTCATAAAAAAAACAAGTAAATATATTTGAGAAAATACAATATTTAGATGATAAATATTACCTTCCTAGTGTTGCTAATTACACTTTTTATGTAGCCCTCAAATCCTGTACCACTGATAAATGAGTGAAGTGTAACATCAGCGACCGATATCTGAAAATGTTGAAATTTCTACACAAAAACAAAGAATTTTCAGTTTTTCCCCGAAAAAAAACGAACATTGATTTCCCGACGATGGAGAGATATTCCTGTGAAAAATGGCTGAGTAGATTTTTGCAGATCTAATTTTGCCACCATCAAAGAATCCTCATCGAATTTCAGGATTTCTGGCAATGACCGTGGGGGTAAAATCTTATAATCCTGAAAAAGGGGTAGGATTTTTTCATGTATTTACCTGCTGTTGCGAGTCAGGCCTGATATGCATGTAAACCCATTACGCATCTACATCCATTATAGACACATTATACCCGCAGGGGGGAAGAAAGGGGGCGGGTCCCACACCCCAAACTGCCCAGCTATCTATCTATTTGCAACCCTTTCTACCTCTCAGTCAAAGTGGAAAAGAGGGGCGAGCAGTGTGAATGGTCAAGCTGGAAGTCCTACACTATAAATTAAAAAAATTCAAAACATATTAAAAAATTCAAACGAAACACACCGTATCATTGGCCATACCCCGCGGCAACATCAAGTAAACATGTGAGACATCAGCTAAGGGACAAGCGGCAGCCACCGTCGCCCCGAACAAATCCCGTGTGTTCCAATCTGAAACCACAGTGGAAATAGTCCCGGAATAAATCTAGAAACTCATAAATTGATAAGAACTCCAGATATTTAGCTAGGTCTACACAGGGTTCAAATGATGCTGTATCCCAAGATTTTCAAATCCCGATCGCGACCCAGATATTCAAAATCCCAGATGGTTATAATTAGGGTGCTGGGTTAGCGATGTGGAAAGCACCAGGACTTTCGGGCCAAGCGCCACAAGCGCCATGGCGCTTTTCCGACCCCCAGCGCCAAGCGCCAATGGCGACAGAGCAAAATGGCCCAAACCCCGGCAGCGCTATGGCGCTCTTTGCTTTGGCGCTAGCGCCAAGCGCCAGGCATTTTGTTCCTGGCGCCGGTCAAATATAGCGCCAAGCGCCAATAGCGCCACAGCAATTAAGCGCCAAAAGCGCAATGGCGCTTTTCACTTTGACGCTTGACCATGACGCTTTTACATCACTATGCGTGGTGTTGAGGCGTCAATTCCGCGAGTAAACGAAACGGAAAAGTGAGGAGTAGGGTTCAAACGATATATCGTATCGAATTTAGAATATCGGATATCGACCATTTTTTCATATAGAATATCGAATATCGATATCAAAAATTTTGAGAAAAAAAATATCGAATATCGATATCGAAAATTTTGAAAAAATATCGAATATCGACCATTTTTTCGATATATCGAACCTGTATTGTGTCCCTAAATTAAGTTTTCATTTTCATTTTGAGATATTTATGATTGATCAGATTTGCTTATAGTATTGTATTTGATGAGTAAAAGTACAGTATTTATAATGTCATTTTTGTTGAAGTGCTAAAATTTAAGCTAGAAAATGATGATATGCTATTTTTTGCAACATGCCCTTAAGCAATTAGGTTATAAGTATAAACTAATATCTACCCATTTTTTTTTGTCTGATACACTTTGATTCATCATGTTTCTCTGCCATGTTCTTCTTTTGAGTGATGTAAACCTTGTTAAAATCACTTGTACCATTCACATTTCAGTAAAGATATGATTAACCATGTGTGCAACCATATGAAAATACAATATGCCACTTGAAATATGCCTTGCTATACCAGGGCCGTATCCAGGGGGGGGCGGGGGGGGCTGCAGCCCCCCCCCCCCCTTCCCGGGGCGAGACCAGAAAGTGACCGGATTTTGCGAATTTTTCAACGTCAGCGTAAAAAAATTTGCGCGCAGGCGCGCATTCTTCACCGGACATAATGTATTATCATCAGATTAGCTCCATGTGGCCGCAAATCGGTATAAATACACTCAGTCTTGCGCTTTTTGCTGTTTTGTATGTATATTTACATACATATACAGCGTTCCATGGCGCTGGCGCCAACGCCAATGGCGCCATGGCGTGGCGCCTACTAATGGCGCCAGCGCCATGGCGCCATTCCGCCACTATGTAGCTCAAATTTTAGGGGGGGGGGGGCTGAGCCCCCCCCCCCTCGCCGGCCTCCGTAAACAAGCAGCCCCCCCCCGCTCAAAAATCCTGGATACGTCCCTGTGCTATACCAAAAGCAAATCGCAATATCGAATATCGAAAATATCAAAATATCGAATATCGACCATTTTTCAATATCGAATATCAAATATCGATATCGAGGTTCCATATCGTATCGATATCGAATATCGAGTTTCAGAAAAAAATATCGAATATCGATATCGAAAGGTCATATCGAACCCTAGTGAGAAGTGAAAGTAAAGTCATAGGATGGATGTCTGTAAAAGTGACGGCTCAAGATGTCTCATTTGTCACTTTACATACTTCACTGTTCACTCGTTGACACTTTTCTCATCACTTGTTCACTTGCGGAATGGACCAAAGCCGGCCCCCCAAAAAAAACAATTTCAGAAGTACGTAAAACCTAGCTCACCCCATTTAGACTCCAGCACATCAAAAACGCTAATTAAAATAAATCGGGCCCGCCAGAAAACATTGCCATTTTCCGTCAATTCCCTAGTTAAGTGCACTTGCATCGATGTGAAGGGAGCGGATGCCAGTGAAATTGCATTTAGAAGAATCACTATCCCACGCTGAAAATGAATTTTCGAGTTTTTAAAATTTTTGTTTTTAATTTTTTTACATTTAAATAACTATGACAAAACAAATTTTTTATAAGAAAGTTTTCAAACAATATGCAATTTCTGAATATGGGTTTTTGGATTTGACACAACGTTCCGAAATTTGAAAATGGGTTTTTGGATTTACGTTCCGAAAATCAAATAAAGCTCAGAAAATTGACAGGGAAACTTTTAATTGTATCAAAGCTTCAAATAGAAAAAAACCCTCACCTTTTTACACGGCAGCAACTTTTTCCACGGGGTAAGATTCTCAGTACACATATTTTCACTTGGCAGTGCAGCATAACGGGTTTCAAACATTCCATTTGGCATAGCGCCAACTGGCCTTTGAAAGTGACGTTTTTGAGAAAAAGAAACAAATCAATGTGAGTGTAAAAATCAAACGGGACTTAATTCGGATAGAGGTGTCGGGATTTGGACTGGAAAAATTCAGACATTTTTGGGATTGGATATCGGGGCATAAGTCCCAGCATTTGTTGAAAACAGAAATTGGCTTTTGATAGGTTGGGATTCGGATCGGGTGGTGAAAAACCGTTTAAATGACCCGATAAAAGAAAATATTTTGTAAATTTCAAACGATTTTTAGAAAACATAAGGTGAACGACAAAAAAAATGAACTGCAACAGATAATGAATTATCATCCAGTCTCTATTCACCCAAAAGTTCACCCAACCGAATAACAAAAGAAAAAAAAATCTAAACTATTTACCTTTTCGCCATTTTCGGGCAGCTGCTGTGTTCGGGAACAATCTGGGACAGGGAAGCACAAAAGAATCCAGACAAAACGTGCACCACACTCGCCCAGCGCTTCTCTACTGGGCTCAACCTGGAAAGCGCGCAATTTGGGTATGTAAATTCAAATAAAGACTAGTCCCCAGCTTATTGCAAAATGGCCCTGGTGCCAATCCCAGACCCTGTAAAATGTCAAAAGTCATCCAAAATGTCAAGTGCCATGTAAAATTCCCTGTCAAATGCTAAACTTTAACAGGCACGGTAAATTGCCCTGTGAAATGGCGAACTTTAATGCCGTAGAATGAGGGCAGGAAAGCGCCGAAAGATATACTTAGTCCGGCTGAAAAGTCCCCGGGCAGTGCTCGCCATTCGCGCTAGGAATAAGCTCACAGCAAAAAATAGGCGTTTGGATGCGCGGTGAAGCGTCGTGCAGTGTCTTCACGCCGACGCTTCCCGACGCTTCACCAAGCTGCCCAGCACTTCCACACGCTTCACAAATTTTTTCGTGAAGACACTTCCCGCTTTTTATATGGTGCTGCTGGTACGCAAATGTATACGTGCGTGAAGCGTGTGGAAGCGCCAAGCAGCGTGAAGTGTCTTCCACATTTTTGGAAGCGTGTGAAGCGTTGGTGAAGCTAGGTGAAGCGTGTGGAAGACACTTCACCACAAATTTCAAGATTCTTGGTGAAGCGTGCTGAAGCGTGTGGAAACGTGTGGAAGCGCGCCGCTTCACGCGCATCCAGCCCACTTCCCGACGCATCACACACGCATTTTTTGCTGTGGCTAGTCATAAAATTTTGACAGGTTCAGATATCAGGTGTTTTGAGTTTTTAACTAAAATTTTACCTCTCTAGCTCCACCCACTGTGGAACTGTGGGGGTTACAATTTCGGTCATTTTGTACTGATGTACACATGGTGCTCCAGCTCAATGCTGCTTTAAGTTGTGATCATGAAACTTTGGCTAGTGTAAGCCACCAGTGTTGGCAATGTGCTGATAGTATTCAACACTGTGCATGTAAAATGCATCCTGTATTATTGCATAGTGAGCTGGTGCCATTCTGCTGCACCAGCATTTTTAAGAAGATTATGGAGGAAGTGGTAGTCAGGTGGCAGAGGTGCATAGACTCCAAGGGAGCTATTTTGAGAGGAGAGGCAGAATGATGAATTTGGTAGTGAGAGCAGTGACAGTAATGGCAATATGGACTAGGCTTATGATATCATAGCTCATGTTGGTTAGTGCTGGCACATTGCCAACACTGGTGGCTTACACTAGCCAAAGTTTTATGATCACAACTTAAAGCAGCATTGAGCTAGAGCACCATGTGTACATCAGTACAAAATGACCGAAGTTGTAACCGCCACAGTTCCGCAGTGGGTGGAGCTAGAAGGGTAAAATTCTAGGTGAAAATCCAAAACACCTGATATCTTAACCTGTCAAAATTTTATGACCGTAGCTTACCCCTAGCGCGAATGGCGAGCACTGCCCGGGGACTTTTCAGCCGGACTAAGTAGAAAAATCTGAACTAACCCATCTTTATTTTCAAAGACAGCAGATACCTCTGCTCCAGTTGGGGCAGCAAAGGAACTGCCAAAATTGAAATTGGAATCCCACTTGGCATTACGCCAAAAACCTTGCGTTAGTGTCAAATGCATTTCCAACATGGAATATGACTTTACCATGTCGCCCAGCAGTTTTGGAAAGAGATCGTAAGTTGGTCCTGTGTTTTAATGTGATTCATTAAGAGACCAAAATTGAAATTCAAAGCCAGCTACATGTTTTGTACTTCATTTATCTAATAAATAATTATATGGAATTTTTTATTTGTTTATTTTTATATTTGTTTAGATACTGGTCTAATCTTGAATTGTCTAATCGAAAATTATATGATACCCTATTCAATGTGGGAAATCAAGTGAACAGGTTGCAAAACAACAAACAAGAGGTTTGGTCTCTTTCCCCAACACGTAGATACAAACAAAAATCATATTCACGCAAGTCTATTACGCATGTGGCTATTTACTGGCGGAATTGCACGCCTTTGATGAACACCGCGCTGACCCCTTACATGAGAATACGTAAAAAAGACAGAATGCTATAGGCCGCACGACACGATTGCTATAGGCCGCACATACGGTATTCGACAGATGCCAAGCGAAGCCAGAATAATAACTCCACAACGTCACCCACCCACCCAATTTCAAATCATCGGAATCAATTTGAAATTCAATTTTCGTGGCCACATGAGCCGCACCGGCGCGCCATAAAAACACTTTTTCCTGCATCGTGTCGCCGCGGATAAAAACTACGGCTTGGAATGAAATTAAGAGCCATTGTAAAATTGTAGTTTCCATTTTTGGAGCGTCGCCAAAAAAATTTTTATTATTTTATTATTTCAAATTGAATCAGTTTTGGATACACTTGAAACAAAAAGTGTCTGCACCCACTGTCCACTGTCTGTTTAAACGACCTAACGGAAACGGTATCACATTTTCCATGAAAAAGTACCCACTTTTACATATTCTATGAAGAAAACTACTCGCTTTTACATTTTCACTGGGAAAAAGTACCTGATTCTACATTCACCTGGGGAAAAAAGTAATTTACTCACATGTACTCATGAGTACCGGTTAAAAAAGTATTTCCATTTTCTGTATGTAGGTGTGAGTAAAAAAAGTATTTTACATATACATATAGTTTGAAAAAAGTTCAGTATATATAACAACTCTGCATATCTCCTGAATGATATCATTTATGATATCATTTAACATATTCACCTTTATAATTTGTTGCTATACTGGATGGACAGAACCATACTTTGATGAATAAGGTGATGTGAAAAAATGTGTTGCAAATTCACTCAAATTGAAGGCTATATGATGTGATGAGACAAAATTTAATGTTTGTTAGTTTAGTAAGGTGGGATATGGTAGATTTCATTGCAAGGTGTACATTCAGTAAATTATAGCATTGCAAGCTTGGGTTCTTGTCGATGGTTTTATATCACATGTTGATGGTTTGTGAATCTTAAAATATGACCCACAATTAGAAAAATGTCAATCTAATCTATTTTTTTCCAAGCCCTTACATCATTTATTACCTAATTACAATACACTGTGTTTCCTGGAAAAAACCCTCAGGGGTTAGTGATGTAACAGAGCCATGACGCTGGCGCCTGGCGCTAGCGCCAAAGCAAAAAGCACCATGGCGCTTCAGGCACTTGGCGCCATTTTGCTCTGGCACCATTGACACTTGGCGCTAGGGGTCGGAAAAGCGCCATGACACTTTTGGCACTTGGCACCAAAGTTCTGTCACTTTTTACATCACTACTCAGGGGTGGAGGCTTATTATTTCCCCAGCTTGCTCTGCCCTTTAAAATGTCATGTGTCATGTAAAAAGTAAAGTGTCAAATGTCATGTAAAAGACCCTGTAATGTGTCATGTGTATCCAAATCTTATTTTATTGTATCTAGATATTATTTATGTCAAAAAGTAAGATTTAGATACAAAAGCACAAATTGGATTTGATAAATAAAGATTAGGATACACCTGACATATTACCGTATTTCTCCGTGTAAACCACCCCCCTGTGCACAACGCCCCGGGCGTTACACAGCTTTATAGCACCGCCGGGGCACTATGCTTGGTTTCAAACACCTTTCCAAAAATTTTAAAAATGATGCTACACAGTAATGAAATGACTGCTAGATTTTAACAGTTTGAATGTGTGCCTGGCGGCACTCATTGTAATTCCGCAGCGTGCACAGTTTTTCATTGAATCAGATGCACGCGGTGACGCGGGGGACGAAAAATATGTAGTAAATGCGTTTCCATGTATAACACCCCCCAAAATAACGCCCGGGTGTTATACAAGTTTATAAAAAAGGTTGCTGACAAGTGCCTCAGTTTTGTATAACAGCCGGGCAGTTTACACAGAGAAATATGGTACAGGGTATTTTACATGACATTTGGCACTTTACAGGGTCTTTTACATGACACATGACATTTCAAGGGTCTTTTTTATGACAGATGACATCTTACATGGTCTTTTACATGACACATGACATTTTACAGGGTCTTTTACACTTTACAGGATCTTTTACAGAAACCTGGAGGCACATTGTGGGAGTTTATACAAGGAAATATGGTAGAGATTTTTGAGGGGGAACTATTCAAGGGGATGGAGTGTTCAAGGAAATATGGTATCTCTTATATTTAGACACTTATACATATCTGTTATTGTTGATTTGTTCTGCTTATGACAGTATGAGTACAGTTACAAGTAGAGATAGATTGGGGCCACACACACTAGTTGACATCATAAATTCATGTCAAATCAATGTCAACAAAACAACACAAAACAATTTCTAAAAGAAACATGTCATACTCAACAGAAAATATTAAAATTAAGCATTTTGATGTAAAAGTAACCATGCTCTATCAGATAATATCAGAAATAAATAAGTGACTGGGTGCACTACAGTGCTGTAAGCAACATTCTTAGCACACACAGGGTATTGTATGCACTACTTTATCCTGGCGCCCCCTTGGCGCCTGGCACTTGGTATTTATCAAATAGCGCCAGGGACGTAGCCAGGATTTTTAAGTAGGGGTAGTGATGGAAAAAGCGCCAGGACTTCAACGCCAAGCGCCAACAGCGTCATGGCGCTTATCCGTACCTAGCGCCAAGCGCCAATGGCGCCAGAGCAAAATGGCGCCAAGTGCCAGAAGCGCCATGGCACTTTTTGCTTTGGCGCTAGCGCCAAGCGCCAGCGCCAGGCGTTCTGTTTCTGGCGCCAGGTAAAAATAGCACCAAACGCCAATAGCGCCATGGCAATTTTTGCTTTGGCGCTAGCGCCATGGCGCTTTTCCATCACTAGTGGGGTGCTAATTGTATACAGAGCATAGCACAGTGGGGCATAGGTACCACTGACCGCTGTATATGTAGGTATGCATTTTCCATAAATACATAGGTACCGTAAATTCTCTAATAATACGACAGTAGTACTATTTTTTCAGCACATTTTTAGGTGTCGTACTATTGGAGATGTCGCATTATTAGAGAGTGTCGCATTATTGTTTTCGTCAAATCAACAACTTCTCGGCCAGTGAATAGTGGCGGTTGTGACGCGGCTGGCGCCCTTGCGAACTGTCCGCCGACCCTTGCGAACTGCCGAGCGAGTCTTGTGAACTGCCGCCAGCCGCCGCTTTGTCAAAAAGCGCCGAATCCGCGGCTTCCGCAGATTGCCACATCGTTACGTCGCTTTTTCTTTTTATTTCTCAGGTGTGGCACTATTGAAGAGTGTCGCATTATTGGAGAGTGTCGGATTATTTTCACACAACGTGCCCAAACCTGTCGCACTATTGGAGATGTCGTATTATTGGAGACCTGTCGCCGAATTAGAAAATTTACGGTATACACATTTTAGACGGGAACTTGAGTACATTTGAGGCTGTTACGACTGGTGGTATAAAAAAAACATTGAAAAAACTGTCGCTTGCGCACAATTTTTTTACAAATCGACATAAAAATCGGCACAATCGGTGCATTTTCCTACTCTCAACCCGGAAGCGGGGCGACCGCCCCCTCCCCCCCAGCAATTGAATGGCGCCATGCTCACATTCCGAATGGCGCCAAGGACGCCTGGCGCCTTTTTTCTGGTATTACGGGCGGTTCCTCAGCTCGAAAACACCTGGGGGTATTTCGAGGGGAAGTTAATTCCAGAGTTGGAAAAACGTATTTACGTTTACCCGAAATACCCGGTTATTTGGGTATTTATATTTACGTTTACGTTTACGTTTTCCAAAAATACCATTACGTTTTGTTACGTTTTCCTGGCACAATTACCCGGGTACCAGAGAAAACGTAAAAATCGTATGGAAAATGCACAAAAACAGTGCATTTTTAACTTTTTTTCTGATACAATACATACAATTTATGTTTTTGGCCAATTATCTACTCAATTGTTTGATAAATAACATAGGTTAGCAAGAATGTGATCGTATTCACAGAGAAATGGTTGAAATAGGAAAAACAAAAGTGTTTTTCAATGCACTTGATCATGGGTGGTGCAATTCGAAGAAATTTTTACGTTTACGTTTTTTTTACGTTTACCCAGGTATTTTAGAAGTATTTTACGTTTTCAGTATTGATACTCACAATTTAGAAAAGGTATTTACGTTTACATTTACGTTTTCCAAAAATACCAGTATTTGTACAACTCTGGTTAATTCAAGGGGGAGTATTTTGAGGCAATTCGGTAAGGTATACCGTATTACCTCTAAATACCCCCAGGGTGTTTATTATTTCGCCAGCAAAATTTGAGGGGGGATAATTCGAGGGGGGGGGGGTTATTCGAGGGGGTCTATTATTTCGCCAGAAATTTTCGGAAATTTCCCATACGCAGACGTAGAAAAATTGAACAATCACATATATTTATATGTGTTTGTAGGCATATATTACTGTATATACACAAAAACCCTTTCCCTAACGTCACTTAATCATCAGTTTTAACGTGTGTTCTGCATAGTACAGATCAGAAACTGCGGTATTTGTCATGTACGTTCACGTTACACTCAATTTTAGGGGGGGGGGTATTTCGAGGGGGGGGTTATTATTTCCTCAGCCAAAATTAAGGGGGGGGGTATTTCGAGGGGGGGATTAATTCAAGGGGGGATAATTCGAGGTAATACGGTACTTTTTATTGAGGTAATGGCCCTACACACACTAGTTTTCACCGTGACTGATGTGAAAACTGAAATGGCGACATGGCGACATCCAGCCCACTCATTTTGTATGCTTTATGTGTTTTAGTTTTCAAATTTTCAAAGTTTAACTATCATTTATTTAAACTCAAATTTAAATAAAATCAAATCATTCAACCGTGATTTTTAATTTGCATTTGAAAAAATTTCAGTTTTCACACTAAGTCACGGTGAAAACTAGTGTGTGTAGGCACAACAATACCGTAATCTAATGCAAAAAATTTAAAAATGCAAAAACCGTGTCTAAATTTTTTTAACAATTCGAAATTCATTTGAAAACACTTGAAAATTAAAAAAAAACTTTTATTCAGAGGGTTTGCCATCGTTCCATGAGTCATCCAAGTGTACAAGGAAGAAAGAAGTATGGCGAAATGTTTTGTAATGTATTGCTTTGTTTAACAAGATCTGGAAACTATACCAAAAGCAAAACTGATATCTCACTCAAATACAGATCATTGTTGTGATGAATGTAAACTGTGTAAATCGCCACATGTTTGAATTCGGATAATGCAACCTGAGATGTTTAAAACTGGAGTCAATTCCGCATGTGGATAATTAATATCAACTAAAAATAACGGATAAGTGATAATTAAAGTAACGATAACAGACTTCACCTGTTGCTCAAAAAATTCACCTGCTGCTTAAAGCACAGAAAACTTCATTTTATTTGTCACTTAACGACTTTCCTTGTCACTTTTCGCTTGCGGAATTGACCCCTTAATAACACACTGATAGCGTGAACAATGTAAAATGTGATACACTGAAACGGGCCGCCCGAAAATAGCCTCTGGTGCCATTTTAATTTTGTGCGTGTATTGCGTTGCAGTTACCTCAAATTTTGTTGTAAACATGTATCGTTTTTTATTGTTGTTGTGTCAGTCGTAATCAAAGCGATTCGTAATTGGAATTTTATACGGCAGAAATTTGACTCCTTCTTGAAGGGCCTCAGCATACCTACATTTGTATTCGAAAATACGTTGGAATGTTCATGCATATTTTTTTCCGTGTATTTTTAGATTTTATCGCGAATAAATCAAGCTATTACGTTCATATTGCGTTGTTACAACCGTATATTTCTACGACTTTGAGTATACAATTGCGATTTTGAAAAAAATAGCACATTATTTCACACAGCCGCTAGGAATTAGCGATTATCACAATACTTATCAATTGTACCAGTGAGGCAGACATTTCTGCACCAGATTCCTGAAACCTGATATGTCTGATGCATCCAACGCGTATGTTTTTTATGTTTGAATGTTTGAAATGTAGTGTATGTCATTTTATAGTGTTCTAAACATCTTCAGGCTTTTAGTGTCAGTGATTACTAAAGGTCACGTTTTTATGTGTGAGATAAAATAAAAGCGTGAAATTTGTGCCGCAAAAGTTATTCATTATTTGAAAAAGATCGATGGTATGTCGATTTTTTTCGGTATGCTGACATTAACCGTGAAAAACTGCTCAATGTCATATATACGATATCCTTATTTTGGTGTCGACAATTTATATTTCTCAATTAGTAAAATATATCATGACGATGTGCCTCGAAAAATTACAACAAAATTCACACGAAGTTCAATTTAATACATTTTCGACCCAATCGACGCTGGGGTGTGTAAAATGAGGAAACTTGAGGTAAAATTTTAGTGTTGGAAACGGAACAGAAAGCTACAGGTGATTAAATTCATCGGCATTCTTTTTGCGACTTTTTTGATAATGTGCCAAAAATTCGATCGAGGTCTGAGTGTTTTGGTGACGCGCTCATCCTCTGGAAGGAGGTACGAGTGTCACTTGGACCTAAGCCAATTAGTAAACGAACACTGAGAAATTGTTTGCCAAGCAACAGTACGGATACAACGTAAAGGCACCCCCAGACCCTGAAATTCTCTGTAAAATGTCATATCTCATTCAGAGTGTCGTAAGTCATGTAAAAGTTAAACTTCATTTATTGCCATTTTACACGACTTACGCGACACTCACACTACGTAAACAAACAGCACCTCCCCCCAAAAAATCTTGATACATCCCTCAACTTGGCACTGATCCAACATTCAACATAACACAGGCAAGCAGCCCCGGTGACGGCCGATGGCCTTCCCGCTGGAGCGACCGACCCCGCCGGGGGTGCCCCGCCCGCCGATTTGATGGATAGCGGCGGGGGGATTATCGAGGTGAGGCGGATTTGAGGGGCTCCAATGGGGGAGGGGTTGACAGCGAATCGAACTTCCAGAGAAAAAATTGTCCTTAAAAAGTTGGGGTTAGGGTTGGAAAAATAATATGAAAAAAATAGTTTAAAAAATAAGGGTTTAATAAAAATAGGGATGAAATCGCTTGCCAACCCTGGGGGTGGGCTTCTTTAGGTGTAGAAGGCAGAATAAGAAAAACCCCCGCAAAAATAAGTGCATTTGCAGTCAGCACGTAGTACAAAAATAGTTGAAAATATGAGTGAATGAATGAGTTATTTTGAAGGTGAAAATCGATAAAAAAGTGTGAATATTAGCGATTTTGAGCAAAAAAATTGGGGTGAAATTTAAAATCTCCCGACCCCCTTTCCCACCCCTTTTCACAGTAGATCAAAACGATCACAGTGAAATTTCCCACCTCAACCTACCCAAAAACCTCCAAACCCTCAAACCATCCAACCCTCTTTTCCAGTCGAACTGGGAGGAGGTGTGCGAGTCGTTCGACGACATGAACCTGCGCGAGGAACTGCTGCGCGGAATCTACGCCTTCGGCTTCGAGCGCCCCAGCGCCATTCAGCAGCGAGCTATTGTGCCCTGCTGCAGGGGTGGGTTTTGGGTGTACCCGGTGGACATCACACTTCGTGTGGAAAGCTACCATAATCCATTTGAATAATAAACCAAAACTTTTCTGCTTTTTTCATATTTTGTTTTTACTGTGGAATAATTAATTACGAAATTTATCCCAAGATTTTATCATGGTAGGATTCTGCGCATAAATACTTTGCAGTCCGCCTAGTTTAGATAGGAAATTGGGCGACTGATTGACGCGCAGTTTTGAAACACTTTCGTGTGTATCTTGGCACAGCGCCAACAATATAATTTATCCCCTTGACCCCCCCCCCCCCCGGCCAGGCCACGACGTGATCGCGCAAGCGCAGTCGGGCACGGGCAAGACGGCCACATTCGGCGTGGCCGTGCTCAACCGCATCAACACCGAGAACCAGGAGTGCCAGGCCGTCGTGCTCGCGCCCACCAGGGAGCTGGCGCAGCAGGTGATCATCGGGGGGGGGGGGTGATTTTTTTAAACATGTAAACTATTTTATCTAAAAGGCGACAATCGGACCGCTTGAAATGTTTTAAGCTTTAGGTTTGGTTTTAAGGGTGTAAGAGTTTAAAGCTGGTGCCAGTCCCAGACCCTGTAAAATTGAAGAATTTAAAAATTGTAAAAGTCCCCTGATTGAAGTTTCAACTAACGTGTCAAGTCAGTTGAGTCACAAAATCTAAATATCTACCATAAGGTGGATATTTCAAATTAAGGGGTGATCTGTTATGTATTTATGTAGAAATGCACGTGACATATAAAGACAATTTAACAGAGAAACAAGAAGTTCACGGGTTTCAAGAAATTTATATTAATTGAATAATAATATATAATTGAATTATAATTACAGAAATTGAATTATATAAAAATCTACGCAAAAGATTTGTTGGCTTAGAGATGGTCGGAAACCTTCTGTGTGTTTATTTGAAATAGGCGGACTACCCGTCAGTTTTAATTGGCAAAGGTATCTCGCCACTTCGCTTGTCAATCTTTGCATTTTGCCATTGAAATTTGCGAATATTTTGAACAATGTTTCTGCAGGACAAAGGTCAACCAACGTTTCAAGTCGGTCGAGCCACAAAATCTGTGTAATGTTTGTTTCTAGTGGAAAAGTGTACTGAAAAGTATTGTGTCTAGCGTACGAGATATACCACAAATTTAAACTGAAACTATAATCCCGCGGGTACTTTCATCAAAATTTTACTGATACGTCAGAATTTCATAGATCCCTTGTTAACGAGTCTGCCAGTGGGCTTCAATGGACCCCCTCGTCCAGTCTTCTCTAAGAATATTCAGACATTTAATCAGCATGTTTTTAAAAAAATCTAGCAGTTCAAATAGTGAGCATCAGGTGAAATAAAGTTAAAATAGGCAATAAGGCATATGAACTAATGACTTTTAACGTTAAAATGTGTAATAAGCAAATTTTGCTACTATATATTGTGATAAATGAGCAAATATTGTGATAAAAATTCTCACAAAATAGCCACCAGGGGCAGTTCCAAGCCCTGAGAAGTGAAAAGTAGAGTATCAAATGTCAAGGAAGTGTCAATTGTTGTCAATTGTCATCACAAATGTAAAGAAAAGTGTCAATTGTCATGCGCAGTTCAGTAATAAAATTATTCATTTTTGTGGATTGACATTTTACATGACATTTGACACTTAACTATACTTTTGCAGGGCTTAGGACTGCCACCAGCTGCATATCTCACTGGAAAGTTCGGGGGTTTGTTTACCCACCCCCAAACCCCCTAAACACTAGCCTCGCAACCCCAACTTCAGATCTGCAACGTGATGGTGTCCCTGGGCGACTACATGCAAATCTCGTGCCACGCGTTCATCGGCGGCCGCAACGTGGGGGCGGACATGGCCAAGTTGGAGAAGGGGTGTCAGATCGTCGTGGGCACCCCAGGGCGAGTGCACGATATGATCAATCGACGCGCGTTGAGTTGGTTGGGGGGGGATTGGGGTTGAGTTGATGAATTGATTGGGGTGGGCCGTGGGGGTGGGGCGAGCATGGATGGAGTCAATTCCGCATGTGGAGACGTGAAGAGCGATTTAAGAAGTTGACATCTTAGAACTGGGGGTAAAATGACAAGTGAGAAGTAAACTTTTTACTTATCATTTTACTTATCATTTCACTTATCCCATGTCTTTAATGCTTCAACACAATGTATAGAAAGTTTGCCCTTGATTGCTCGCCACCTCACCGTTTTGTCGACGGTACCTCCAGCTATCGTACCAAATTACACTATGTGCAAAAACTCCCGTTTTTAGATTCGTTTTGTAGAAAAATCGTTGTTTTTAAAATCAAAACAAGTTTGTTTAAAAAAATTCAAAAACTTGCAGAATGCCAAGATATCAGCATGTTCGTGCTGGACGAAGCCGACGAGATGTTGTCCAGGGGTTTCAAAGATCAAATCTACGATGTCTTCAAGTACATGCCCCAGGACATCCAGGTGCGTGTTTGTGTAAATAAATACCAGCGGCAGAATGGTGCCATTTAGAATTTGGGCGTGATTTCACAATAATTTAGTCATATTTTTTTCATTTTATCTTGCAATTGTATGGATCTGTTCTGATCTTTCTTCCACGCATCTCATTCACTGTTGGCCTAATTTTCCCACAACCTAAAAACTTCCCCAAACCGCACCGCAAACTTCCGGTACCGGTACCCCCCCCCCACAGGTGGTCCTTCTGTCTGCCACGATGCCCGACGACGTGTTGGAAGTGACCACGCGTTTCATGCGCAGCCCCGTGCGCATCCTGGTTAAGAAGGAGGAGCTTACCTTGGAGGGTATTAGGCAGTTCTATGTCAACGTGCAGAAGGAGGTGAGGATTTGTGTTTGAGGTTTTGGCGGCCATAGGCCACTGCCAGACCCTGTGAAGTGTCAAATGTGCTGCAAACTCTGTTGCCATTTTGCAGAACATTTTCCATGACTTTTGACACTGCATGACATTTGACACTTTACAGGGCATTTTACATTGTCTGGGACTGCCCCCAGGTGTGTCGGGAATGTATTTATGTAAATATGTTTAGACGCACAAAATGGAGATTACAAAATAATTAAACTCCGCGCAAAGTATCCTACCATAATTTAATGAATAAAATCTTGTCATAAATTTCGTAATTAATTATTCCATAGTAAAAACGCAATATTATGATAGAAAAACTATATATTTGGTTCATTATTCAAATGGGTTATGGTAGGTTTCTATCTAAGTGTGATGTCCGCCGAATATACTACCCATACTACCCATAGAATTACTATCCATGGCGGTGTGTAAACGCACATTTACACATTCATGCATGACGTTTTGGGTTTTTAGTTTTTTTACACATGTCAAATGTTGATTAAGTATCGAAATGGAAACATCATGTCATCGGGGTCATATTCTGAACTGAACCCCACGACTACACGACATTTTTAACAGTGAAGGTTTGACATTGACTTTATAAAAACTTATTTTCACTTAAAAACCATGCGTCCAAATGCACGATTTTAATTTTCCACCATTTTTACAGGAATGGAAAGTCGAGACACTGGCCGATCTCTACGAGACCGTGTCCATCACTCAAGCTGTGATTTTCTGCAACACCCGCCGCAAGGTGGAATACTTGGCGGATGAAATGAGCAAACGCAAGTTTGTCGTGTCTTCTATGGTGAGTGCTGGATTTGGAGTCCCATTTTGCAAGTTTACAAGGTAAATGACATAATAAAATATATAAAGTAAAAATACATTTCACCGGATTTATCAATAATTGTAACTAAGCACTTGTAACTTTCTACTTCATCTTCAAAACCACGTTATGTGTCGCTGGAGTAAGGTTCAAACGAGATCTAGATTCAGAATTTTGATATTCGACATCCCCAAAATTCGACATGTTTTTCACAATCCTTTACCCCGATCCTGAAAATTAGAGAAAAAACTATGCCAAAAAGTCAATCCCGTTTGAACCCTACCACCGGGCAACGCACCCCCTCACATTGCAGACCCCCCACCTCAAACCTTAAACCCCACCCTCAACCTTGAACCAACCTCCCCCTCAGCACGGCGACATGGAGCAAGGCGATCGCGAGGTAATCATGCGCGAGTTCCGCACGGGCGCGTCCAGGGTGCTCATCACCACCGACCTCCTCGCCAGGGGCATCGACGTACAACACGTGTCCCTCGTCATCAACTACGACCTGCCTAGCAACAGGGAGAATTACATTCATCGGTCAGTTGGGGGGGGGGGTTGTTTGAGGGAGTATTACGGTTTTGGGAACGCTTATTCAAAATGAATAATGTCAGCGTGCACTGTTATTCAGTGGCTATTTTCAATTGATTTGGTGTTACTTTAAGATAAAATGTTCTCTAAATAATCATTTGAAATGACACTCGTTGAATCTGTGACGTAACACTTTTAAACACCATCGCGCAATTTCAAAAAAATTGACGGAAAATGGCGAGAAAATAGAAGAACGTCTTCCAATGGAAGATCGGGTAAAAAGTTGACAGAAAACATTAGAAGGGCACCCTTCTATTAGAAGAAATACGGTATAGGGCCTTTAATCATCAATAAAACATAAAAAAATCTCAGCATCGGTCGGTCGGGTCGTTTTGGTCGCAAAGGGGTCGCCATCAATTTCATCACCGAGGACGACAAACGGATGCTCAAAGACATCGAGACATTCTACAACACTGTCGTCGAGGAAATGCCCATGAATGTGGCCGATTTTCTGTGAGCGGTCGAAAAGTGCTGGGTGCTCGAATTTGTGGTTGTTGGGGGTTGAGTTGAGTCGAGATTTGGCAAAGTGAGACGTGTGAAGGGCAGTTTTTTGGTTTTGATTGTTTTTCTGTGGATCAAGTTATTTTTGCACAAAATCTAACTTCCGTTGATAAAAACGTTATATTTTTGCACCCCTGGAATGACATAAATACGTGCGAAGCGTGACGCGCTTGGAACACAAACGGTGAATACATCGGTCATCACGCGTTCACACATTTCATTTCGTCAATTTCTAAGAAAAACTTGGCTGGGAGCCAATGTGGAAGTTGGCTTGGTTTGGGTCACAGTGTGTTTTGGGCGTGATTTTTGTCATAAAATAACTGAAAATTCATGAATTTCCATTCCAAGTATCTTCCACTAGTTAGGTAGCAGTATGTTTCCGGAGCGTTTTTCGTTATTCATTTGCAATTTTTTTTGGAATGTATCGCACCGAAGCAAAAATCTTGCTGTTGTTTTGATAAAATGTAAGTTTGCCGAATTTGCAACTTGCACTTGAGTTGAGTTTTTTTTCGTGATTTTGAACTGAGCGTTTTTCACTATTTTTTCTGCCGTGATTTTCACACGAAATTGTTTGTTTTGTGTGCGGAAATTTATCTAATACCCAACGTATCGAATAAACGCTTTGAATTGTTTAGGGAACTTTCTAGATAATACATCACATGTCTGTCCAATGATGAAAATAATTTTCTTGTGATACTAGTTTTGCCTAAAAATCACGTTTGTGCTTGTGTTTTTTGTTTAAATCTGTCTGAAAGCTCTGTAGATTCACTCTTTCAGTTTTCTACTTTACGTAACATGCTTTGATTTTCACCTGCAGAAAAAACGTTAGAAAATTTGGTGTAACATTCGTTTGACACTCAAAAAAATTGTTGGAAGCGTTGATAAATTTATTTCATCGGCTGTCCGTGAAACTTATATTCGCGTTGTTGAACTATCTGTTTATTAACGTGATTTAAATGAAAACCGGTGTCTAATTTTGTGTTGGCAACCCGCCAAAGAATTTTTCATTTTGTTCGAGTTCAAAGTTGGGGACTGTCCCCTCGCCAGAAGTTATCCAAAAACTTTCCCAACTAATAATATGTAACTGAGAATAACCCAGCGTTCATGATCTCAATGGCAGAAAATGTTGAATACCGTATATCCTCGAGTAAGACTCCGTTATTATTTTTCGTCATGAGTTTTTAGGGGGTGGGGTATTTTGTCGTCATAAGTACATACATTATGTATCTGTTGTCGTTGCCTTAGGCTAATATTCCGTTGTATTTTTCGTCTCACACACTGCACTGAATTTGTAGCCTAGGTGTGGCTTTGTTTGGTCATTGGTCTTTAAATTGACTAAACTAAATTCTCCGCCTATCACAGTGGGGAGTTATTCTAGGGGGTTATTTTTCCTCACTCGACCATCAGGGGGGGGGTATTCAAGGGGGTAATATTCGAGGATGTATGTAGCTATGCGGCGCTTGGGGGGTGTAAATACTAGAGTAACACGACCGAGTAAAAAATAATTTCGTGTTTGCGTGCGCTCGTTTTTTCCCCATTACGATGCCTTTCTCAGTTTATTCACAACAGCTGTTTTCAATCACTCTAAATCCATCGCGAATACAAACTGCATAAACACATCTCCGCAAAATAACAATCACCACAATAATAACAACAATAGCTCTATCCATCCGTATGGCCCCCCACACGCTAGTTGGCAATCCTGACAGGAGCTCGTTCCTGAGGCTGTGATGGCTCCTGTGCCAACGGTTGTGGATGCCCCTGTTGCGGATGCTCCTGTTGTGGGGTGGGTTGTGTTTATTTACGGTTTCGGTACGGTGGATATTCGTGATTTCGCTATTCAACGCACCGCTCGGTGCTAGTGATGTAAATGCGCCGTGGCGCTGGCGCCATGCCCAAGAAAAGCGCTTTTGGCGCTTGGCGGTATTTTTGACCGGCGCCAGGAACAAAATGCCTGGCGCTATCGCTAAAGCAAAAAACGCTTCAGGCACATGGCGCCATTGGCGCTGGGGGTCGGAAAGCGCCATGGCGCTTTTGGCGCATAGCGCCTATGTTCTGGCGCTTTTCACGTCACTACTTGGTGCCATTTTTTACTAGCGGTTTTTCTAGC
The DNA here is from genome assembly GCA_964036195.1 of Sphaerolaimus hirsutus. NCBI lineage: Eukaryota > Metazoa > Nematoda > Chromadorea > Monhysterida > Sphaerolaimidae > Sphaerolaimus > Sphaerolaimus hirsutus. The sequence goes on along the minus strand of OZ038453.1, from coordinate 14,772,302 downwards.
TTTCAATACCCCCCCCCCCGTAGGTGCCACGTTGTAAAGGGTAGAGGAAAGTGTCGATTGCCGTATAAATTTGTCAATTGTCATGCAAAATGTCAAAAGTTCAGTGATAAAAAAGCTTTTTTCCTATCTGAGTCGACATTTTACATAACATTAGACTTTGAATTTCCACTTTACATGGTGCAGGACTAAGATTCAAACGGGATAGAATTTTCGGTATCGGGATTGGGTTTTCGGGTCTGGATCGGGACTGCAAAATCCCGAAATATTTCAGGGTTCGGAATTAGGGTTCAAATAGGATTGACTTTTCGGGATCGGGATTGGATTTTTGAGATTTCGGGATCGGGATTGGCCTTTTCGGATCGGGATCGGGATTGGCTTTTTGAGATTTCGGGATCGGGATTGGCCTTTTCGGATCGGGATCAGGATTGGCTTTTTGACATTTCGGGATCGGGATTGGCGTTTTTTTCGGGATAGGGATTTAGGCCTAAAAATGGTTTTCAGAGGTTTTTTCCTGAGATTTTTTGAAATTTTTTTGCAAACTGCATACAAAATGGTCCTTTGCCGCACCACACACTGAAATTTTGCGTTCAGCATTCAAACGTTTTTGCACGCTGAACTACAAACACTGAAATCAAAATCTAAAGAACAATTTTTTTGCACGTTTTTGAAGCGTAAACAATCCGGAATTTGTAATATTGAGCGCAATTTGCATGCGAGCCGAATTTTTACGCATCGAAACCGTTGTGCTCTTGATATTTTGATTTCAGCGTTTGTAGTTCAGCGTGCAAAAACGTTCTAACGCTGAACGCAAAATTTCTGTGTGCGGTGCGCCTTTCAAAGCTTTTGGCTTGAAAAATCTGACGAAAACAATATAAGGTATACCTTATATTACAGGTAATACTGTAAATACATCCTTCAAACAAATATTCTTCACCTTGTAGTACACTTTTCCTTCTGGCCATTTCTTAGCGTCGCTGATGACCCCCGCGCGACTCATACCCCCCGCGGGGAGGATAATATCCCCTTGGAAGAAGGCGGGGCTTGTGCTGAACATTCCCGCTGTTCCATCTTCCCGTTTTCCAAATCTTCTTGGACGGGCCTGTGTTTTTGTGTTGGTTTCATTTGTTGAGTGTAGGGTGGCATGTCTAAAGTTTATTTTAATGGAAAGCTTTGGAAGATGATATTCTCAAAAAATAGCTCAGGTAAAATAAAAGAATTCTTCCTCTGTCAATTTCAAATTTATTCAAAATTTTCTACATGAATGTATAGAACTTTCTCAATACATTTTGGAGAAGATCTCAATCAACTTTGAGATACCAGGTCAATTCACAAGATACTTTTGAATATAAAAAATGTCTTATGTTTATGAATATAAGTCATTCTGTTATTTTTGAAATACCTATTCTAGTGAAATTTTTGCCAAGCAGAAAATGACACAACCTCTAAAATTCCAATGAAAAGCATCAAGCAAAGTGATATTTTGTAGAGACACATTTTGCAATTTGCTTGTGCCTTATTCTATCAGGTTCTTTTTGTACTATTTTATATTTTAACATAATGCCTCTAATGTTTAGCATGTGGTTTTTATACTAGCTGGGTGAGATTGTGTGGTATTTACATAGGTGACGCTGTTTCTTACTTTCAGAAATAGGGCAAAATATTGTGTAATTTGTTTGTCCTATGCACAGGTGTTTTTACTTGGACACATATGTTTTTGGTAGCTTCTTTAATTTTCATGCTTTAGATGTTCGCGGCGGACAGCACACTTAGTATGAAAACCTACCATAACCCATCTGAATAATTAATGCATTTTCTTAAGGGGTGTAAATTTTTTTTGATTTGTTTCAATTTTGGCATGCATTAGCATGTACTTCTTCGTTTAGTGAGTACACATGCCAAATTTCAACCAATTGCCAAATTTCAGACAAAAAATTTGTCCCCTGTCGGCATGTAACCATCTTGCAGAAATTGTGTGCATGCAAATTTGGCGATAATTCACCTAATTAACATGCAAACAACCCATACACACCAATTATTGACTTTTGAAAATTTTTATTTTTTTGCCGGGGACCGGTTCCCGACCGGGGCCTCTGTAAATAGCCGTTTTTCATCATAATACTTCGTTTTTACGATGGTTTAAATAATTACGAAATTTATCACAAGATTTTAGTCATTAAATTATGGTAGGTTTCCATACCAGGTGTGCTGTCCGCCGAGTATACATAATTTAACAAACTGTATATCCTCAAGTAAGTCCCCTGGGTTATTTCATTGTCAGGTTGTTGAGTGCGTCTTGAATTTCTATGTCTCTCATTACGATCCGTCTCGAAAATTTCCTGAGGAAGCAATAAAACTCCCGAATAAGCCCGTATGTAGGCCGTAATACCCCCTCAAAATTTGCACTCTAATAAATAACCCCACCGGGGTTATTTCGAGGTACCGTATGACCTCGAATTAACCCCCCCTTGAATTAACCCCCCCCTCGAAATACCCCCTAAAATTCGGCTGAGGAAATAATAACCCCCCCTCGAAATACCCCCCCCCCCCCCTAAAATTGCGTGTAGAGAGTGTGTACATGACAAATACCGCAGTTTGTCATCTGTACAATGCAGAACACACGTTAAAACTGATGATTGAGTGACGTGAGGGGCAGGGTTTATGTGTATATACAGTTATGTATGCCTATAAACACACATACATCTATGTAATTGTTTGATTTTTCTACGTCTGAGTATGGGTAATCTCCGAAAATTTCTGGTGAAATAATAGACCCCCCCTCGCATAACCCCCCACCCCTCGAATTATCCCCCCCCCCTCAAATTTTGCTGGCGAAATAATAAACCCCCTGGAGGTATTTCGAGGTAATACGGTATACATTTTTCCTCACTACATTACAATGCTTTCACTGTTTATCTGTAAATGTTGTGCGCAATTTGTGACGTCACATTATTCTTCAAAACATGGTAGCATCTTAAAAGAAATACGGTATGGCTTTTAATCATAAAAACAACAAAATAAGAACATCTCATCATTGGTCGCTCGGTCGTTTCGGCGGCGGTTTGGAGTAATTATCATTGGCCTTGATATTCAGAATGGGCTTCTGTCCACGATTGCGCATACCGTAGTTCCTCGAAATACCCCCGGGCGGTTTATTTTTTCAGAGTGAGAATTTTGAGGGGGGGTTAAACGAGGGGGGTATTTCGAGGGGGGGGGGTTATTATTTCGCCAGAAATTTTTTGAAGACCAAGTACTAAATTGTCGTCTGAAACGTACGCAGACGTCGAAAATGCAACAAAAATCGCCATTTATAAGACTCTAAGACTTGTATAAGTGTGTAGACGTATAATCACTGTTCTCACATAACAGAGTCATCGTTTTTAACGTGTGTTTTGCATTACCCAGATGACAAACCGCAGCCTTTGTCATTTACGTTCTCTATACACTAAATTTGGGGGGGGGGTATTTCGAGGGGGGTTTATAAGTTCATAGTGTTCATTTTGAGGGGGGTATTTCGAGGGGGGGGGTATTTCGAGGAAATACGGTAAAATATTTTGCCTATTTATGTATTCAGTTTGACGGGTATGGCGCTGCGCGCACTACATACTTTACTAATGGTAAACTGACAATTTGGCCTTTGCGCTTTTACTTCGCCTTTGCCATTTCATTTGTCACTTCTCATTTTGCGGAACTGGCACCGGCTTTGAATGCATTTGAGTTTGCTGGAATGAGCTGACCGTTAACTAGTTGACGAATGAAAAACATACCCGAGTTGGGTTTTTCATTTCTGTCAACTACTCAATTTCCCAAATTTTGGCTAAGACGTTTACGTTGTGGCCCTGGACCAAATTCTCTTACCCAGGGCGCGAAACCGTGAAATAAATAAAATTAAAAAAATTCTGCGGATAATAACTCAGAGGAATCATGTCGGCAAAGAGGTCGTTATCGATTTCATCACAGAGGACGACAAACAGATGCTCAAAGACATCGAGACATTCTACAACACTGCCGTCGAGGAAATGCTCATGAATGTGGCAGAGTTGTGAAAAGTACCGAACTTTTTTCAAAGTATACGTAAACGTAAAATATTTATTCTTTACTCACCCCTTGCTTGAGTACAGAAAACGTAAAGTAATTTTTTTTCTTTTACTCATGAGTAAACGAGAGTAAAGGTACTTTTCCCCGCAGAAAACATAAACGTGAGTACTTTTGAGAAATGTTGCCATAATTTTCGAGAAAGGCCGCTCAAAATCAGTCATTTTTATAACTTTTTGCCTATTTTACGCAATTTTTGACTATATTTTTTGGTTCTATACCCATTTTCGACTAGTTTCCCGTATTTTTAGCTCATTTTCCCCCTTTTTCCCTTCTATGCCTTTCAAAACCTATATAAAAGACGATATAAAATACGTTTTCTGTACTCGAGTACTTTCAAAAAGTATACGTAAAAGCAAGTACCAGAACTTGTTTAGGAGGAAACGTAAACGTATTTACTCTGTACTCGAGTATACGTATTTATTGAGTAAAAGTAAATAAGTTTGACCAACTATGGAACGTGGCTGATTTTCTGTGAGCGGTCGAAAAACGTTGGGTGCTCGAATTTGTGGTTGTTGGGGGTTGAGTTGAGATTGGCGAAGTGAGATGTGTGAAGGGAGTTTTTTGGTTTTGGTTGTTTTTCTGTGGACCAAGTTATTTTTTCCCAAAATATGACATTTTTGTTAGGAGTCGATTTCCGTTGTTAAAAAACGTTACATTTTTGGACACATTTAATGAAATATTTACGTGCGTAACATGACACGCTTGGAACACCCGATGTATCTCGAATATTTATGTCTAAAATAGACAAAAAAGTAAATTATGCATCCATTCTAGGTATCCACTTCACTAGGTTCCCTGGTACAACGGTTGAACGTATCCTATACATACTACGTTTTTTCCAAGAAGTTCTGGTGTATTTGTAAAGAAAGTGAAGAAAGGATTCCCACTCGAATATCCTCCTGAATAGTCCCCGCGTCAAAGGGTAATAATCACAATCGACCAGCGTTCACACATTTCATTTCGTCAATTTCTAAAAAACTTGGCTGGGGGCCAAAGTGGAAGTTTGTTTGGTTTGGTTCACAGTTCATGTTTTGGCTGTCGATTTTTTTTTCGAAAATTAACCGAAAATGTGTGAATTTCCATTCCAAGTATCTTCCACTAGTTAGGTAGCAGTAAATTTTCGTGGCGTTTTTCGTTATACATTTTCGAGGTTTTTTGGAATGTATCGCACCGAAGCAAAAATATTGCTGTTGTTTGAAGAAAATGTAAGTTTGCCGAATTTGCAACTTGCACTTAAGTTGAGTTATTGATTTTGATTTTGTTATTTGGTTTTGATTGTTTTTCTGTGGACCAAGTTTTTTTTGCACAAAATCTAACTTCCGTTGATAAAAACGTTATATTTTTGCACCCCTGGAATGACATAAATACGTGCGAAGCGTGACGCGCTTGGAACACAAACGGTGAATACATCGGTCATCACGCGTTCACACATTTCATTTCGTCAATTTCTAAGAAAAACTTGGCTGGGAGCCAATGTGGAAGTTGGCTTGGTTTGGGTCACAGTTTGTGTTTTGTTCGTTGATTTTTGTCACAAAATAACCGAAAATGCATGAATTTCCATTCCAAGTATCTTCCACTAGTTAGGTAGCAGTATGTTTCCGGAGCGTTTTTCGTTATTCATTTGCAAAGTTTTTTGGAATCACCGAAGCAAAAATCTTGCTGTTGTTTTGATAAAATGTAAGTTTGCCGAATATGCAACTTGCACTTGAGTTGAGTTTTTTTTCGTGATTTTGAACTGAGCGTTTTTCACTATTTTTTCTGCCGTGATTTTCACACGAAATTGTTTGTTTTGTGTGCGGAAATTTATCTAATACCCGACGTATCGAATAAACGCTTTGAATTGTTTAGGGAACTTTCTAGAGAATACATCACATGTCTGTCCAATGATGAAAATAATTTTCTTGTGATACTAGTTTTGCCTAAAAATCACGTTTGTGCTTGTGTTTTTTGTCTAAATCTGTCTGAAAGCTCTGTAGATTGACTCTTTCAGTTTTCTACTTTACGTAACATGCTTTGATTTTCACCTGCAAAAAAAAACGTTAGAAAATTTTGGTGTAACATTCGTTTGACACTCAAAAAAAATTGTTGGAAGCGTTGATAAATTTATTTCATCGGCTGTCCCTGAATCTTATATTCGCGTTGTTGAACTATCTGTTTATTAACGTGATTTAAATGAAAACCGGTGTCTAATTTTGTGTTGGCAACCTGCCAAATAATTTTTCATTTTGTTCGGGTTCAAAGTTGGGGACTGTCCCCTCGCCAGAAGTTATCCAAAAACTTTCCCAACTAATAATATGTAACTGAGAATAACCCAGCGTTCATGATCTCAATGGCAGAAAATGTTGAATACCGTATATCCTCGAATAAGACTCCAGAGTTATTTTTCGTCATGAGTTTTTAGGAGGTGGGGTATTTTGTCGTCATAAGTACATACATTATGTATCTGTTGTCGTTGCCTTAGGCTAATATTCCGTTGTATTTTTCGTCTCACACACTGCACTGATATTGTAGCCTAGGTGTGGCTTTGTTTGGTCATTGGTCTTTAAATTGACTAAACTAAATTTTCCGCCTATCGCAGTGGGGAGTTATTCTAGGGGGTTATTTTTCCTCACTCGGCCATCAGGGGGGGGGTATTCAAGGGGGTAATATTCGAGGATGTATGTAGCTATGCGGCGCTTGGGGGGTGTAAATACTAGAGTAACACGACCGAGTAAAAAATAATTTCGTGTTTGCGTGCGCTCGTTTTTCCCCCATCACGATGCTTTTCTCAGTTTATTCACTACAGCTGTTTTCAATCACTCTAAATCCATCGCGAAAACAAACTGCATAAACACATCTCCGCAAAATAACAATCACCACAATAATAACAACAATAGCTCTATCCATCCGTATGGCCCCCCACACGCTAGTTGGCAATCCTGACAGGAGCTCGTTCCTGAGGCTGTGATGGCTCCTGTGCCAACGGTTGTGGATGCCCCTGTTGCGGATGCTCCTGTTGTGGGGTGGGTTGTGTTTATTTACGGTTTCGGTACGGTGGGTATTGGTGATTTCGCTATTCAACGTAACGCTCGGTGCTAGTGATGTAAAAGCGCCGTGGCGCTGGCGCCAAAGCAAAAGGCGCCACGGCGCTTGGCGCCATGCCCAAGAAAAGCGCTTTTGGCGCTTGGCGGTATTTTTGACCGGCGCCAGGAACAAAATGCCTGGCGCTATCGCTAAAGCAAAAAACGCTTCAGGCACATGGCGCCATTGGCGCTGGGGGTCGGAAAGCGCCATGGCGCTTTTGGCGCAGCGCCAATGTTCTGGCGCTTTTCACGTCACTACTTGGTGCCATTTTTACTAGCAGTTTTTCTAGCTTTCAATACCCCCCGTAGGTGCCACGTTGTAAAGGGTAAAGGAAAGTGTCGATTGCCATATAAATTTGTCAATTGTCATGCAAAATGTCAAAAATTCAGTGATAAAAAAAGCTTTTTTCTATTGAGTAGACATATAACTTATATCGGTATAATTTTGAGATACCAGGTCAATTCACAAGATACTTTTGAATATAAAAAATGTCTATGTTTATGAATATAGGGGATTCTGTTATTTTTGAAATACCTATTCTAGTGAAATTTTTGCCGAGCAGAAAAGGACACAACCTCTAAAATTCCAATGAAAAGCATCAAGCAAAGTGATATTTTGTAGAGACACATTTTGCAATTTGCTTGTGCCTTATTCTATCAGGTTGTTTTTTGTACTATTTTATATTTTAACATAATGCCTCTAATGTTTAGCATGTGGTTTTTATACTAGCTGGGTGAGATTGTGTGGTATTTACATAGGTGACGCTGTTTCTTACTTTCAGAAACAGGGCAAAATATTGTGTAATTTGTTTGTCCTATGCACAGGTGTTTTTACTTGGACAAGTATGTTTTTTGGTAGCTTCTTTAATTTTCATGCTTTAGATGTTCGCGGCGGACAGCACACTTAGTATGAAAACCTACCATAACCCATCTGAAAAATTAATGCATTTTCTTTGGGGGTGTAAATTTTTTTTTGATTTGTTTCAATTTTGGCATGCATTAGCATGTATTTACTCCTTTGTTTAGTGAGTACGCATGCCAAATTTCAACCAATTGCCAAATTTCGGACAAAAAATTTGTCCCCTGTCGGCATGTAACCATCTTGCAGAAATTGTGTGCATGCAAATTTGGCGATAATTCACCTAATTAACATGCAAACAAACCATACACACCAATTATTGACTTTTGAAAAATTTTATTTTTTTGCCGGGGACCGGTTCCCGACCGGGGCCTCTGTAAATAGCCGTTTTTCATTATAATATTTCGTTTTTACGATGGAATAAATAATTACGAAATTTATCACAAGATTTTAGTCATTAAATTATGGTAGGTTTCCATACCAGGTGTGCTGTCCGCCGAGTATACATAATTTAACAAACTGTATATCCTCAAGTAAGTCCCCTGGGTTATTTCATTGTCAGGTTTTTGAGTGCGTCTTGAATTTCTATGTCTCTCATTACGATCCGTCTCAAAAATTTCCTGAGGAAGTAATAAAAACCCCGAATAAGCCCGTATGTAGGTCGTAATACCCCCTCAAAATTTGCACTCTAATAAAAAAACCCACCGGGGTTATTTCGAGGTACCGTATGACCTCGAATTAACCCCCCCCCCTTGAATTAACCCCCCCCCCCTCGAAATACCCCCTAAAATTCGGCTGAGGAAATAATAACCCCCCCTCGAAGTACCCCCCCCTAAAATTGCGTGTAAAGAGAGTGTACATGACAAATACCGCAGTTTGTCATCTGTACAATGCAGAACACACGTTAAAACTGATGATTGAGTGACGTGAGGGGCAGGGTTTATGTGTATATACAGTTATGTATGCCTATAAACACACATACATCTATGTAATTGTTTGATTTTTCTACGTCTGAGTATGGGTAATCTCCGAAAATTTCTGGTGAAAAAATAGACCCCCCCCCCCTCGCATAACCCCCACCCCTCGAATTTCCCCCCCCCCTCAAATTTTGCTGGCGAAATAATAAACCCCCTGGGGGTATTTCGAGGTAATACGGTATACATTCTTCCTCACTACATTACAATGCTTTCACTGTTTATTTGTGAATGTTGTGCGCAATTTGTGACGTCACATTATTCTTCAAAACATGGTAGCATCTTAAAAGAAATACGGTATGGCTTTTAATCATAAAAAAGAAAATCTCATCATTGGTCGCTCGGTCGTTTTGGCGGCGGTTTGGAGTAATTATCATTGGCCTTGATATTCAGAATGGGCTTCTGTCCACGATTGCGCATAAATTCTTTTGCCCATTTATGTATTCAGTTTGACGGGTATGGCGCTGCGCGCACTATATACTTTACTAATGGTAAACTGACAATTTGACCTTTGCGCTTTTACTTCGCCTTTGCCATTTCATTGGGCCAGGCCTTCTACGCACAAATGACCGGCGCGCACAAATGACTGGCACGCACAAAATGAAAGTCCGGTGCGCACAAACGTCCGGTAAGCACAAAACTGTAGCTTTGTGCGTGCCGCACATTGTGCGTGCCAGTCATTTGTGCGCGCCGGTCATTTGTGCGTACCGGGCAGGGGATTTTCACACGCCCCCCCCACTTTGTGTTTGCCCCCCCCCATACATGAGCACCCCCCATACATGAGTACATGTATATATGGGCAGTCAGGTGAGTTGCGAGCTTTTGATAATCGCGTGCACACTGCAGACTCTGCCAAAACCGCAAGAACAATCGCCGGGAGGAATAATGATGATGCAGAACAATGCACGGCTTGCGGTAATGGCAGAGCACCGCAGAACTTTCATGTGGCACTTGAACAATGCTTTATTGATTATGTCAGTTTAGTGTTAGTTGTATTTGTATATAGTGTGATTTCAGAGAATAAATTGCTTTAGTTAGATTGTGTTATTATGAAAAGTGAATTTTTCAATAGTAGTGAATATTATATTTATTTGAATATCGAACTTTGGTAACAACACAACAAGCAAGCCAAAAATGCAAAGTAAAAACGTAAATGGCATGGGTTAGGAAATGCAAGATAGTTACTGCTAAGCACAGCACAGAACAGGACCGAAAATGATCAAACTAGTGATGGAAAATGCACCATGTCGTTTTTTCCAACACTACACAGCGAAACACCTAAATTTTACAAAGGTTACAAAGCATGGAAAACAGCCTCATGAAAACCTTTCCTGCAAAACAGCCAAGGTTTAAGTGAAAAACGACAGTTGACTTGTCAGTAACAATGGCAAAAAAAACTATTTATGAATTTTTTCCACAATTTTTGGTGCAAAATGAGTGTAAAATGCAGAAACGCAATTAAAATACATCAATTTTACATGAATTTTTTTGTTTCTACAGAACATCAAACATGCAGACATTTCTGCGGTAGCAGCTCCAAAGGCTGTAAAACGCAAGTGTGTTTTCAAAATTCACCAGAAAAATTTTAAAATACAGTAATTTGATGCAAAAATGCAAAAACTAATTTCAGAAAAAATTACAGATTTGAAAAGTCACTTTAGAAAAAAACATTAAATTTAAATACTTTTTTCCAGAGGGTTTGGCATCATTACTTATCAGTAAACTGCCAATAATGTGAAAAATGAAACTTTTCCAACTTAAGTGACTAGAAAAATTTTAATTTGATTTTTTGGCAGTTTACAGAGAATTCAAGTGATAAGCCAATAAATGGAAAAAATGTAAAAATTCAAATGGCTTATCACATCTTGGTAAACTGCCAAAAAATCAAAAAGTCAAAGTCAATTTGAACAAATCAAAACCAAAGATCAAAAATCAAAGGGGAAAAATCAAAGGAAAAAAACAAAACTTCTGCGGCAATAAGTACACACCTTATTAACTGCTCGGCGTACATGTCAGCCGGGGTGTGCATTGTGGCGCCATGAGTCTGTGTGCACAGGTGGGGCTTCTTGGGAGCGTCGGGATCGGATGCCCACCGCCCGTTCCTGCACAGGGTAAGGTGGGGGGGGGGGTTGATATAAACATTTTGAAAACATTTTAACATGCCAAAAAAATGCCAATCCCAATCCCAAAATCTCAAAAGCCAATCCCGATCCCGAAAAGTCAATCCCGTTTGAACCTAATGTCACCTATCAAACAAGATATCCACTCATGAAATGACACATGTCATGCAAAGTGTCAAAGCAATAACACTAGAACACTGCATGTCAAGAACACGACAATTACAAAAATCATGCCAAAAAACAAAATCAAAACATCAAATCAATAAACGTACACGACTTTCACAATGGGCCGGTGTCTGTTATTGATCTTGCGGCAATTCAAGCAGGTCCAGCATTCATTGCCATTAGCGGCTCTATAATTCCGGGAAAATTTGTAAATGTGCCCGGGATGCGATAAAGATTGGTAGTGCAGCTGTTCGCTCTTGCGGCTGCGCGTCAACCCTAGTGGACAGCCATCTGTGACGGTGGGTCCCCAGTCGGCCATTTGAGAGACATGAGTATTTCAATAGGTTATACTTGGCGGACATGATACATGCCCTCGCACTCATTTATGTCTCACGTTGGAAGCGTGCCAATGATGATAAAAAGCATGCGGTTTTGGATAGAAAGATCAAAAAAATGTATAGCGCTATAACAGAGAGGACTATTTTCTACTTTTTATGAAAGTCGCATGCATTAAAAAATTGTTGGCACGCTTCCAGCGGGAACCACGCGTGACTGGAGACTGGCAAAAAGTGAATGGAGAATACAATAGTTGACAACCAAATTTTCGTCAACTCTTATCATCTGTTTTCAACATTTGACATGCAAAATACACTAATTGAGAGATATGAAAAAAAAATTTTGGACTGAGATCACTGAGAAAACAGATTTCGCTGTTGATGAAATTTTGATTGTCAACTATGGGTACAGGGGGGGGGTAGAGAAGAAATGAAAGTGGAAATAGTCGGAATGATGTTGAGTGGCTGACTACGGGCCACTTTTATATGACATAACACGTGTAGTTGTGCAGTGCAATTTAGTGCTCGGTTCCGGCTTCAAAGGCTGAAGCCGCCCCATGCGCAATCACGCGCGCGCAGTACAGCCGGCAAAAGCCGGAGCTGGGCAATTATGAGATTATTGCACCAGCAGTTTGTTTGGCATGAGATTATTGCACCGGGTACTTAAACCAGGGTAATTAAAGTATTAAAACTCTGGCGTCATGGCATTTGGGGGAATTTGGCGCTGGCCGCAATTATTTTAATTGCCAGCCGCGAACTGCCGGCGTAATAATCGCTTAATTAGGGGGTTGGGGAAACTAATTTCACAATTATGTCTTACATGCCCCCCCCCCCCCCCCCCCCCGCCGCGACACGTGTATGTGCACCGCACTTACACGTGAATGCACCCAACATGCACTCAAAAACTCAGTTAGATTTGTGGCAATGTTATTTATACTCGGCGGATATGATACTCTGCCCTCGCACTCAATTATGTCTCACGTTAGAAGCGTGCAGCCAGTCGGCGCCCTCTCGTGGTCTCGTTGTGCTGCGGGGGGGGGGGGGATAATGAGCCAAGCCAGCCAGAATACAAGCCCCGCCTGCACAAATGACCGGCGCGCACAAACGACTGGCACGCACAATGTGCGGCACGCACAAAGCTACAGTTTTGTGCTTACCGGGCGTTTGTGCGTACCGGACATTCATTTTGTGCGTGCCAGGCGTTTGTGCGCGCCGGGCGTTTGTGCGTACAGGTGCGGGGCCATTTCATTTGTCACTTCTCATTTTGCGGAACTGGCACCGGCTTTGAATGCATTTGAGTTTGCTGGAATGAGCTGACCGTTAACTAGTTGACGGAAATGAAAAACATACCCGAGTTGGGTTTTTCATTTCTGTCAACTACTCAATTTCCCAAATTTTGGCTAAGACGTTTACGTTGTGGCCCTGGACCAAATTCTCTTACCCAGGGCGCGAAACCGTGAAATAAATAAAATTAAAAAAATTCTGCGGATAATAACTCAGAGGAATCATGTTGGCAAAGAGGTCGTTATCGATTTCATCACAGAGGACGACAAACAGATGCTCAAAGACATCGAGACATTCTACAACACTGCCGTCGAGGAAATGCTCATGAATGTGGCAGAGTTGTGAAAAGTACCGAACTTTTTTCAAAGTATACGTAAACATAAAATATTTATTCTTTACTCACCCCTTGCTTGAGTACAGAAAACGTAAAGTAATTTTTTTTCTTTTACTCATGAGTAAACGAGAGTAAAGGTACTTTTCCCCGCAGAAAACATAAACGTGAGTACTTTTGAGAAATGTTGCCATAATTTTCGAGAAAGGTCGCTCAAAATCAGTCATTTTTATAACTTTTTGCCTATTTTACGCAATTTTTGACTATATTTTTTGGTTCTATACCCATTTTCGACTAGTTTCCCGTATTTTTAGCTCATTTTCCCCCTTTTTCCCTTCTATGCCTTTCAAAACCTATATAAAAGACGATATAAAATACGTTTTCTGTACTCGAGTACTTTCAAAAAGTATACGTAAAAGCAAGTACCAGAACTTGTTTAGGAGGAAACGTAAACGTATTTACTCTGTACTCGAGTATACGTATTTATTGAGTAAAAGTAAATACGTTTGACCAACTATGGAACGTGGCTGATTTTCTGTGAGCGGTCGAAAAACGTTGGGTGCTCGAATTTGTGGTTGTTGGGGGTTGAGTTGAGATTGGCGAAGTGAGATGTGTGAAGGGAGTTTTTTGGTTTTGGTTGTTTTTCTGTGGACCAAGTTATTTTTTCCCAAAATATGACATTTTTGTTAGGAGTCGATTGCCGTTGATAAAAAAACGTTACATTTTTGGACACATTTAATGACATACGTGCGTAACATGACACGCTTGGAACACACGATGTATCTCGAATATGTCTAAAATAGACGAAAAAGTAAATTATGCATCCATTCTAGGTGGCCACTTCACTAGGTTCCCTGGTACAACGGTTGAACGTATCCAAACATACTCGGCGTACATGATACTCTGCCCTCGCACTGATTTATGTCTCATGTTGGAAGCGTGCCAATGATTATTAACATTGCGACTTCCGTAAAAAGACGAAAAAATAATCGATGTGATATGTTAATGAATAACATTATAACAACAATCAATTTTGTCATCTTTTTATGAAACTCGCACATGTTAACCATCGTTGGCACACTTCCAGCGGGAACCACACGTGCAGGGTGTAAAGTGACCGGAGTATACATACTACGTTTTTCCAAGAAGTTCTGGTGTATTTGTAAAGAAAGTGAAGAAAGGATTCCCACTCGAATATCCTCCTGAATAGTCCCCGCGTCAAAGGGTAATAATCACAATCGACCAGCGTTCACAAATTTCATTTTGTCAATTTCTAAAAAAACTTGGCTGGGAGCCAAAGTGGAAGTTGGTTTGGTTTGGGTCACAGTTCATGTTTTGGCTGTCGATTTTTTTTTTCGAAAATTAACCGAAAATGTGTGAATTTCCATTCCAAGTATCTTCCACTAGTTAGGTAGCAGTAAATTTTCGTGGCGTTTTTCGTTATACATTTTCGAGGTTTTTTGGAATGTATCGCACCGAAGCAAAATTATTGCTGTTGTTTGAAGAAAATGTAAGTTTGCCGAATTTGCAACTTGCACTTAAGTTGAGTTATTGATTTTGATTTTGTTATTTGGTTTTGATTGTTTTTCTGTTGACCAAGTTATTTTTGCACAAAATCTAACTTCCGTTGATAAAAACGTTATATTTTTGCACCCCTGGAATGACATAAATACGTGCGAAGCGTGACGCGCTTGGAACACAAACGGTGAATACATGGGGAGTTTCATTCCATAAGTGCATATATCCAAGTTTTTCGATTTTTCAAAATCGCATTTCAAAGTTTGACGCTGGCCCGACAGCGCCACGTTTGAGTGTCAATGTTTGCCCCACACTTTTCGGATACCTCAAACATTTTTCTAAATTTTTGATATATATAACCACCAGTGGCCCGTAATCTATATGCGAGTTACAGCCCGTTTCGTCCGACGTGTTCAGAGTTTCATATCGTAAGTGCATAAGCGCCACCTAGTGAAGGTGGCGCTTATGCACTTACGATATGAAACTCTGAATTTGTACTCAGAGAATGCTTTTATGGGAAGAGTCCCCGTTAGTGATGGAATGGCGCCATGGCGCTTGGCGCCCTTTTCTCTGGCGCCCGGCGCCATTATTTCGAATGGCGCCATGGCGCCCTTGGCGCTTGGCGCCATTTTCGCTGGCGCCAATTTGGCGCCCGGCGCCATTGTTTTGGATGGCGCCAGAAATGGCGCCAAAATTACGCAAATAAATGTGATCAAATAGGACATTTTTGGACATTTTATCGTAGATCGTTACACAAAGCAGTCCGTAGTTCCTCGAAACACCTCCCTCGAATAAACCCCCTTCAAAATATACACAGATTTTTTCGAGCTTAGTAAAAAACACTCCCCCTCGAAATACACCCGGCTGGAATAAGGTACATCATGTACACAATGTACATGATATATTAATCGATCCCAATATGCATCACAGCCACACATGACTAGTTTGTGTAGCCATCTACGTTCATACATCTAAATATACCGTATTTCCTCGAAATACCCTCCCCCCCCTCGAAATACCCCCTTAAAATGGACACTATGAACTTATAACCCCCCTCGAAATACCCCCCCCCCAAATATAATGTATAGAGGATGTAAATGACAAAAGCTACAGTTTTATCCTGGAAACGCAGAATACATGTTAAAAACAATAACCGTGTTATGTTAGAACAGAGTTTGTATTGTCTAGGTACTTATATAAGTCTATAGAGTCTTATAGATGGCTGTTTTGTTGCATATTTCAACGTCTGTGCACGTTACAAACAACAATTGAGTACTGTGAGATCGCAAAATTTTTGGCGTAATAATAACCCCCTCGAAATACCCCCCTCAAAATTTTCATACTGAAAAAATAAACCCCTGGGGGGTAATTTGAGGAAATACAGTATGTCAAAGCCCATCTTTAATACGATCTGTCTCGAAAATTTCTGGGGAGCAATTTACGGTTTGCACACTGAAAAAAACCTATGGGTATTTTGAGGAAATACGGTATAGCTGCGATGTAAATTGGCAGCCATTAAAACATCATGTTCATTGTAAACATGATGTGCCTTATTACAGATGGGGGGTGTCGAGTGGGGTTATTTTTTCCCCAGCTCGCTCAGACCTGGGGGTATTTCAAAGGGGGGTTTATTCAAGGGGCACTTGGAGGGAATACGGTAACATACTGCTGTTCTAAAAAAGCTTCTGTTATGATATACTTGCTAAAATAGTACTTTTTATCGTTGGCGCCATTTTGGCGCCTGGCGTCATTTTTCCTGGCGCCCGGCGCCATTTTTTCAGATGACGCCGTGGCGCCATTGGCGCTTGGCGCCATTTTCTCTGGCGCATTTTGGCGCCCGGCCCCATTATTCTGAATGGCGCCATGGCGCCATTGGCGCCTGGTGCCATTTTTCTTGGCGCTTTTCCATCACTAGCTCCCGTATGATGACTTGGAAAAGCAAAAAATTTTGACATTGCTATAAATATAAATAATTGGTTAAAATAGGTACTGCATTTCCTCAAAATACCCCCCTTGAATTAACCCCCCTCGAAATACCCCCAGGTGTTATTGAGCTGGGGAAAAAATACCCCCCCCCCTCGAAATACCTCCCATCTGAAATGATGTACATCATGTATACAATGTACATGATGTATATATTGGTCGCAGTTTGCATCGCCGCTACACATAGGTATACTAGTTTTGTGTAGCGATGCACGTTGATATGTCCAAATATTCCCTAGTTGGACACGTTGATTACTGGTATTGGGTATATAAAAACGTAATCTTTACGATGAATTTTGTGAAAATTTCTGACAAAATAATAAACCCCGCATTGAATAAGCCCCCCCTCAAAAAACCCAAAGTTGTTAAAAGGTATGTACATTTACTCGAAAAATACGCGTACGCGAGTACGCGGTAAATTCATTTACATATACTTTTTAAAAAATACCATACACACTTGTACGCGTACATTTTCAGAGCATACGCGTACAGAAAATGTATTTTATAAATATGTCCCAATTTTCTGAAGTGATTACACTGCTAAATATGTATTTACAGAAGTGGTTCCGTTGAACAATTTAGATAATATGCTAGGGTAGTGCCTTTGAAAATTAAAGAAATCGCAACCAAATTGAAATGGTTGTGGGGACAGTAGAAGTGGAAACGAGTTGGGAGGGCGACGATTTGTATCTCCTAGAATAAAGAGACCTTGAAAACTATTATATATATCATTTGCTTGTAGAAAAACATACCTTGTGCTGTACATGTATGAAAAAGAGCCATTTTTATATATTGTATTTCCTCGATTTACCCCCCCCTTGAATTAACCCCCCTCAAAATACCCCCAGGTGTTTTTGGGCTGGGGAAAAAATAAACCCCCCCTCGAAATACCCCCGTCTGGAATTATGTACATGATGTATGCAATGTACATTATGTATATATTGGTCGCAGTTTGCATCATAGCCACACATATACTAGTTTGTGTAGCGATTGACATTCATATGGCCAAATATACCCCAAATATACTTGGGCATGTTGATTACCTGTTTTGGGTGTATAAAAGCATACTCTTTACTATGAATTTCGTGAAAATTTCTGACGAAATAATAACTCCCCTTGAATAAGCCCCCCTCGAAATACCCCCCCTCAAAATTTCTACTCTGAAAAAATAAACCCCCTGGGGGTATTTCGAGGAAATACAGTATATAACCATATATATTTTATTCACAAAAATAGCAATTATGAAGGTGAAAATTGACAAAATGGAGCATATTTTGGCAATATTAATCTAAAAATTAGGGAAACATCATAATTAGGGTAACCTCTTGACATTTTTTGAAAAACAGTGAAAAAAGCACGTTTTTTTAAAGTGCTTTTTTCCATCACTAGTAGTGAATATACATAGTTGAAAAGATTGCCAGTAGGCATCAGAGTTGTTAAAAATACTGAACTGTTTTGAAAGTAAACATAAATGTAAAGTATTTTTCTTACTCACAGGTGAGTACAGAAAATGTAAAGTATTTTTAAAATACTTTTACACTACTAGGGTGTCAAAAAAATTTTTTTACGGAAAACAGAAAGGTAACATTTTTTCACTTTACGGTAAGGTAAAACAAAATTTCTGCTGGAAAATGGAAAGGTAAAAAATTTTCACTCAGCGGAAAACGGAAAAAGGAAAGGTAAAAAAATTGTCGGCTGGAAAACTAAAAATGAAATGCCGGAAAACGGATGCAGGTTTGCCTGTTTGGCTTTGATTGTGGTAGCTGTACATTCTGCAACTATGGATCATGCCAGTAACTTCACTTGTAGTTCAAGCTTAACTGAACCAACAAAAAATCATCAAAAGGTAGCAAAAATACACTACAACCACAATAAGAATTTAGCAAAAGTGAACTTTGATGTAACTGAACAGTAAAAAGTATACTCAGTGGACTGCAAAGTATGTGTCCAAAATTACTTTGTGTTTTTTTACAGATTTGGATACAGATAAAAATTATGAATGACAGAAGAACCTGGTAGTTAAAAACACCATAGTGGAAAAAGATAAATACAGATTGGAAAAACAATGGAAAAATGCCAGAAAACTGAAAATCGAGCCAGAAAATGGAAAAATAGCCTGGTAAAATGGAAACGGGAAGGTAAAAATTTTTCAGCTGGATAACGGAAAAATGGGCTGGAAAAACGGAAACGGAAAGGTATTTTGGTTGTACCAAAGCTACGGTCGCAAGCATGTAAATACACCGAAATTCAAAATGCTATGTAACTAGTGCTGGAAAAATCGCCATGACTTTGGCGCCAGCGCCATGGCGCTTTTCCATCACTACTCACATGCACCGAAATTGGAAATGCAGAAATGGTATGTAAATTTTCCATCACTACATCCAAAGCGAACCACTGCACCAAAAGGAAACACTGCACAAATTAGCGTTGCATTGCAACAAACCGACGAAAAATGGCTAAAAGTAGTGATGGAAACATCAGTTTGACTTTGGTGCCAGCCCCATGGCAGAATGGCGTTTTCCATCACTACTTCAATACTCACAACAAAGCAACTCCACAGCACAAAAATGTGAGAAAATATATGGCTAATATTAGCAAAGCAAAATCAAAACACGGAATTACAAGAGCGAGGAAAAAATATTTCTCTGACACAGCAAGCAAGGCAAGAAGAACAGCAAAATAGACACACATGACAAGTAAACTTACACAAATCCTTCCCGCAACTTTCAAACTCACAGACTGCGCCTGTTGTCCTGTTGTTTCTGTTGAATCTGGCTCTTCTGAACCACAGGAACGAGCGCCACAAGCTTCTGGTTTTGCTCAGCGGCAGCCAAAGCTGCCGCAAGCTTCCGGTATTCCTCAGCCGCCGCCGCAGCTGCGCGCTCCGCATCAGCTGCACGCTTCTCTGCTGCTGCCATTTGCCGCTGCACGACCTTGACCATAGGGTTGTAATTCTCATCATCTGCAAATGTGCGCACGCTGTTGAAGGACCGCAGCGCCTGCCTGGTACCTTCCTGATGCTCTGCGGGCACATCGTCTGTCACTTTGCGGTGCACAGTGTCAAACATCTCGCGCACAGGCTTGTGTGACGCGTGACTTGACTCAGCCTCATGAGCACTCTGGAATACATCAAAGATGTGTTTTCTCTCCTGATAAGTATTTCTTAGTAATTTTTTCCTATTTTTGTCACTTTCTGTCTGGAAAAATGACATTTTCTGTCCCCTTAAAATACATTTTCCATACTTGTGTACTTTCAAAAAGTGTGCAAGTAAGTGAGTAACGGTATATTTTCGGGAGGAAATGTAAATGTATTTACGCAGTACACGTTTATGTGTATTTTTCGAGTAAACGTAAATACGTTTGAACAACTATGGTAGGCATTTGGTGCTGTGGCAATTAAAATTTTATCACCAAAAAGCAATGAAAAAAAATAATTTGTATATGAAATTGCGAGTTGCCACGTTGCATTGCAAAGCAAATCCACATCTAGCGTGGCACTCAAGCACGTAACTAGTGATGTAAAAGTGCCATGACGTTGGCGCCAGGCGCTAGGGCCAAAGCAAAAAGCGCCATGATGCTTTTGGCGCTTGGCACCATTATGCTGTGGCGCTGGGCGCCATGCTTTTGAAAAGCGCCATGGTGCTTTTGGTGCTTGGCACCAAAGTCCTGGTGCTTTTCACATCACTACACATAACATTCACCAGAACGATTTTACGTGTAGTGATGTGAAAAGCGCCAGGACTTTGGCGCCAAAAGTGCCAACTAATTTCTAGGGTGTCAAATTTCCGTTTCCGCCTTACCGCAGGAAAAATTTTTACCTTTCCAATTTCAATTTTTTGGCAGCTGAAATTTTTTTACCTTTCCGTTTTCAGTTTTCCGGCAGCCAAAATTCTTTTACCTTTCCCTTTTCCACTTTCCGGCAGCTGGAAATTTTTTACCTTTCCGTTTCCAGGCCATTTTTCCATTTTCTGGCATCTTTTTCCATTATGGTGTTTTTAACTACCAGGTTCTTGTGTCGTTCATAACTTTTATCTGTATCTCAATCTGTAAAAAACGAAGTAATTTTGGACACATACTTTGCAGTCTGCTGAGTATACTTTTTACTGTTCAGTTACATTCTAAGTTCACTTTTGCTAAATTCTTATTGTTTGTTGGTTTTTTGTTGGTTCAGTTAAGCTTGAACTACAAGTGAAGTTACTGGCATGATCCATAGTTGCAGAATGTACAGCTACCACAATCAAAGCCAAACAGGCAAACCTGCACGCAGGTTTTCCTTCTGCAAATTTCACTTTTTTTTCCGTTTCCATCAAAATTTCGCTTTCCGTTTTCCGGCATTTCATTTTTCCGTTTCCGTTTTCTGGCCGATAATTTTGTTTTACCTTTCCGTTTTTCATTTTCTGCTCAGTGAACTTTTTTTACCTTTCCGTTTTCCGGCAGAAATTTTTTTGTTACCTTTCCGATTTCCGTAAAGTGAAAATTTGTTTCCTTTCCGTTTTCCGTAAAAAAATTTTTTTGACACCCTACTAATTTTGTTTACAATGCGTAGCCCAGGGATTAAGTAGGGCCCCCCCCCCCCAAAAAAAAAATTCACCAGCTATCTATCTATCCCAGAGGCCCGCTCAGCTATCTATCTATCCCGGAGGCAAAATTTGGGGCTACTATCCCCTAAACCCCCCCCCCAAATTAGCCAACTATCTACCTCTCTGGAGCGATTTTTGAGAAACTACCCAAATTTTTGCTCACAATCGCTATTTTTCATACCTTTATGTAGATTTTAACCTCCAAAATCACTAGTTCATGTTTGTCACCTACTTTTAGCGTGTTTTCTCCTTTTGCTCCCTTCTATGCCATATTTTGAATGCCTATGCCATGCCTCCGCGAACCCCCCAAACCCCTCCCCCAGCCCCCCCCCCATATTTTTTTCAGCTATCAATCCCTCCGGAGGAGTGATTTGCTTCTATATGAAACCCCGCGGAGGTCCAAATCTACAAAACCCCTGGCGTAGCCGTCGTCAACTACGCACTCATCCATTGCCGAAAATTTTCCGGCGTTAAATTTCTATCTACACAATAAGTTTAGACCGTATAAAAGTTTGTACAAGTCAATATTATATAGAAAAGCATTAATGAAAACGCGCTGGGTAGGAAAGAGCAGAAATACACACAGGATTTTCATAAATATGCATGTCAAATATACATCAAACATGGCCGAACGAATCGCACTATACACATTTTTAATATTTCAAAATACAAGAAATGGATACACGCAACATAAAACGTTTCATCCATTCCAAAAACCCTTCACTATTCAGTCATGGATATGTGCATTTCTTCCGTGAAACATTATGGATATGTTAACTTTCGATATGAAACTTTTATGGATATGTGCACTTACGACGTGAAACTCCAAAAATGCACGCGTGTACTTTTGGAAATGAAACTCCATTTTGTATGGGGATTTCGGCATCCTCTTCCCGCCGAATCTGAAGCACGCGTGCACTTTTGGAAATGAAACTTTTTTTTGGAGATATGCACTTATGAAATGAAACTATTGTGGCCCGAGTGTGACATATGCATTTACGGCGTGAAACTGTTGATTTTCACGTTGGATATGTGACTTACGATGTGAAAATCGTGTTTTTTATTTAAATCAGCATGTACGTATCTCGGGAACGAAATGGACTATAACACTCATTTTTTTACCAAAATGGGCAGAATTATACGTGGATGTCGAATCCACAGCTAACTCGATTTTTCTGGATTTGGCGCTTGTGCACTTTTAGAACGGAACTCCCCACATCGGTCATCACGCGTTCACACATTTCATTTCGTCAATTTCTAAAAAAAACTTGGCTGGGAGCCAATGTGGAAGTTGGCTTGGTTTGGGTCACAATTTGTGTTTTGGTCGTTGATTTTTGTCATAAAATAACCGAAAATGCATGAATTTCCATTCCAAGTATCTTCCACTAGTTAGGTAGCAGTATGTTTCCGGAGCGTTTTTCGTTATTCATTTGCAAAGTTTTTTGGAATCACCGAAGCAAAAATCTTGCTGTTGTTTTGATAAAATGTAAGTTTGCCGAATTTGCAACTTGCACTTGAGTTGAGTTTTTTTCGTGATTTTGAACTGAGCGTTTTTCACTATTTTTTCTGCCGTGATTTTCACACCCCACGAAATTGTTTGTTTTGTGTGCGGAAATTTATCTAATACCCGACGTATCGAAAAAACGCTTTGAATTGTTTAGGGAACTTTCTAGAGAATACATCACATGTCTGTCCAGTGATGAAAATAATTTTCTTGTGATACTAGTTTTGCCTAAAAATCACGTTTGTGCTTGTGTTTTTTGTCTAAATCTGTCTGAAAGCTCTGTAGGTTCACTCTTTCAGTTTTCTACTTTACGTTACATGCTTTGATTTTCACCTGCAAAAAAAACGTTAGAAAATTTTGGTGTAACATTCGTTTGACACTCAAAAAATTGTTGGAAGCGTTGATAAATTTATTTCATCGGCTGTCCCTGAAACTTATATTCGCGTTGTTGAACTATCTGTTTATTAACGTGATTTAAATGAAAACCGGTGTCTAATTTTGTGTTGGCAACCTGCCAAAGAATTTTTCATTTTCGGGTTCAAAGTTGGGGACTGTCCCCTCGCCAGAAGTTATCCAAAAACTTTCCCAACTAATAATATGTAACTGAGAATAACCCAGCGTTCATGATCTCAATGGCAGAAAATGTTGAATACCGTATATCCTCGAATAAGACTCCAGAGTTATTTTTCGTCATGAGTTTTTAGGGGGTGGGGTATTTTGTCGTCATAAGTACATACATTATGTATCTGTTGTCGTTGCCTTAGGCTAATATTCCGTTGTATTTTTCGTCTCACACACTGCACTGATATTGTAGCCTAGGTGTGGCTTTGTTTGGTCATTGGTCTTTAAATTGACTAAACTATTTTCTGCCTATCACAGTGGGGAGTTTTTCTAGGGGGTTATTTTTTCCTCACTCGGCCATCAGGGGGGGGGGGTATTCAAGGGGGTATTATTCGAGGATGTACGGTAGCTATGCGGCGCTTGGGGGGGGGGGTAAATACTGGAGTAACACGACCGAGTAAATAATAATTTCGTGTTTGCGTGCGCTCGTTTTTCCCCCATTACGATGCCTTTCTCAGTTTATTCACTACAGCCGTTTTCATTCGCTCTAAATCCATCGCGAAAACAAACTGCATAAATACATCTCCGCAAAATAACAATCACCACAATAATAACAATCACCACAATAATAACAATCACCACAATAATAACAACAATAGCTCTATCCATCGACAATGTCAACTGGTTCCGATACCGATTCAAAGCTTGCTGACGAGCCGACGAACGACGTTGAAACCGTACGCTTTGAATTGAGATCGGAACAAGTTGACATTTGTTGTCGATGCCAACTAGCGTGTGTGGGCCCTATATACCCAAAATACCCCCAAAGTCCCTTCAACACTTTCCACAACTCACGGGACAGTACATGTCCATGAAATCGTTGCACCCGTTTGTGCTCTTCCGGGTGACGCATTCCTTACTGTAATCCTGACAGGAGGTCGTTCCTGAGGCTGTGATGGCTCCTGTGCCAACGGTTGTGGATGCCCCTGTTGCGGATGCTCCTGTTGTGGGGTGGGTTGTGTTTATTTACGGTTTCGGTACGGTGGATATTCGTGATTTCGCTATTCAACGCACCGCTCGGTGCTAGTGATGTAAAAGCGCAGTGGCGCTGGCGCCAAAGCAACAGGTGCCACGGCGCTTGGCGCTTTTTTGCTGTGGCGTGTGGCGCCATGCCCAAGAAAAGCGCTTTTGGCGCTTGGCGGTATTTTTGACCGGCGCCAGGAACAAAATGCCTGGCGCTATCGCTAAAGCAAAAAACGCTTCAGGCACATGGCGCCATTGGCGCTGGGGGTCGGAAAGCGCCATGGCGCTTTTGGCGCATAGCGCCTATGTTCTGGCGCTTTTCACGTCACTACTTGGTGCCATTTTTACTAGCGGTTTTGCTAGCTTTCAATACCCCCCCCGTAGGTGCCACGTTGTAAAGTGTTAGGCGGTGTTTACACGGATTCTTTGTGACGACAAAAATTGTGATTTTGTCAACCATATTTTGTGATTAAAACCAATAAGTAGATAGATCGGACGCCTCAATTAATCATTATTTGATCGACCCCATTACATAATAATTAATTTTTATAGATTACGCAATAATGCACAGTAGATAATGTATTTTTCTTGTTGTTGTAGGTTTGTCGGAGGGTTTGTTCTACGCGACCTTGACGTTTGCCCCAGGCAGTGAAGCTGGCACAATCACAATCAATTGAGGTATCACACATGTAATATATTTCACATTGATTCCACAAGAACAGTTGAAAAATTGCTTTTTTTTTGTCGGCACAGAAAATCCGTGTAAACGCCGCCTAAAGCGGTGTTTACACTGCATTTTGTGCCGACAAAAAAGAAGACAAAAAGTTTCATAATTCCACAATAAAATTCCATATCTGCAAGACAAAGCAGTGAAGTATACTCACTAGTTGAGTGTACACACATGCCAATTTGCAGATAATTCGGGCATGTCGTTCAAGACTTAAAAACAAATTACACTTGTCGGTTCGGTTTTCGTTTTGAAGCCTAACCGACAACTGTAATTTGTTTTCAAGTCTTGAACGGCAGGCACAAATTATCTTCAAATTGGCATGTGTGTACACTTAACTAGTGAGTATACTTCAGTGCATTTCCTTGCAGATATGGAACTTTATTCCGGAATTATGGAACTTTATTCCGGAATTATGGAACTTTTTGACTCGTTTTTTTTTGTCGGCACACGAAACCGTGTAAACGCCGCTTAAAGGAAAGTGTCGATTGCTGTATAAATTTGTCAATTGTCATGCAAAATGTCAAAAGTTCAGTGATAAAAGCTTTTTTCTATTTGAGTCGACATTTTACATAACATTAGACACTGAATTTCCACTTTGCAGGACTAAAAGTACTAAATACTTTAAAAGTACCATTTCTGGCACCTTTTGTGTACGGACTTTTTCCAGAATCGGGATTGGGGCATTTTTTTGGGATTGGGATAGGGATTTTCAGTCTCGGGATCGGGATCGGGATTGGCTTTTTCAAATTTCGTGATTGAGGTTTTGGGATCTGGATCGGGACCACAAAATCCCGAAATTTCTCGGGATTCAGGATCGCAATCCCGTTTGAACCCTATTCGGAATTTGGATTCCATTAGGACCCTGTGCTAGGGTTCAAACGGGATCCCGATCCCGAATCCCGAGAAATTTCAGGATTTTGTGGTCCCGATTCCGAAGCCCCAATCCCAATCCCGAAATTTGAGAAAGCCAATCCCGATCCCGAGATTCTGAAAACTCCAATCCCGATCCCGAAAAAAATGCCCCAATCCCGATCCCGATCCCGGAAAAATTCACACACGCAAAAGGTGCCAGATATGGCACTTTTAAAGGACCGCTTTGTATGCAGTTTGCAAAAATTTTGCGCGCCAGCGCGCGTTTCCCCCACCTCCATCTCTATCTCTGTTGCGTGGGCATGGACACCACTACTAATGTACATGATACAGTGCCCATTACCATAGTTAAAGGTTAATACACATGCATATATTGTAGACAGTGGTGTGAATGCCAATGCCAGGCCCCCATCGCGCAGTGCCTAAATGAATCATTGTTTTGCATTGTTTTGTATGACAATTTAATCCAATGCTTCTGCCATCCATTGTTTTTGGTGTTTTGGGTCATTTTGTGAAATATCAGGAGAAAAAACCCCCTAAAAACCAATTTTTGGGGCCTAAATCCCGATCCCGAAAAACGCCAATCCCGATCCCGATCCCGAAATCTCAAAAAGCCAATCCCGATCCCGATCCCGAAAGGTCAATCCCAATCCCGATCCAAAAATGTCAAAAAGCCAATCCCGATCCCGAAAAGTCAATCCCGTTTGAACCCTACCCTGTGCACGAACGTCCCAACCCCAAGGCACCAACCGGAATTGCACTTATACAACATGTTGAGTTCCTGTATATCAATGGGACTCATTTTCGTGTTCCGCTTTATTTCGCCGCCTTTTTTGGTCAACATTGTCGCATTCTTGTTCTTGGAAAATGCGTAGCTGTCTGCGTTTTTGTTAACGGTGTTTACAGCGTTTCCCTTGTGTAGTAGTTGATTGAAGTTAAATACTACAAGTTGGGGCGTGACCGCACCCTGTAAAGTGTCAACTTTCATGGAATATGTCAAATGTTCAGGGATAATATCTTTTTATATTACCTTATAGACATTTCACTTGACATTTGACACTTTACAGGGTGCGGTACTGCCCCCTGGCCTACAAACAGCCACAAAAATATCCACCCACCGTAGTGCATCAGCGAGTTGTAGTCGTACGGTGTGTTTCCAGTGGTCGCCTGTTGATTTGTTGTCAGCTGCCAATTTTTCTCCATACCTTTTATCACGTTTTGCCAGTAGATCTGAGTCGGGAAAATTTATCGGGATTTATATTATTCGAATGTCAGAAAAAAAAAATAATAATATTGTATCTTTCCAGAATATATTTTTTTCTTGAGAAATTATCATGTTTTCCCAGTAGATCAGAGTCGGTCAAATCTCTCATGGGGTTTTAATTTTCAAATATCAGAAAATATAGTAAAATAATTTTTATATGTACCGTATTTTCTCAAAATACCCCCAGGGAGTTTATTTTTCAGTGCTAATTTTGAGGTGGGAGTATCATTTCCCCAGGAATTTTCGTGACGGATCGTAATAAAGATGGATAAAACAGGATACATTTAGACATAAATACCACGCAAACATACTGCATTTCCTCGAAATACCTCCCCCCCCCTTGAATACCCCCCTCGAAATACCCCCAGGTGTTTTTGAGCTGGGGAAAAAATAAACCCCCCCTCGAAATACCCCCATCTTGAATGATGTACATCATGTATACAATGTACATGATGTACTTATTGCTGATAGTTAGCATACCGTATTACCTCGAAATACCCCCATGCGGGTTTATTATTTCGCCAGCAAAATTTGAGGGGGGGTTAATTCGAGGGGGGGGTTTATTCGAGGGGGGGGTTTATTATTTCGTCAGAAATTTTCGTAAGGATCGTAGTAAATAGTAGGCATTTGCATACCCAAAACAGGTAATAAGTGTGTCCAAACAGGATATATTTGGACATAAAAACGTCGATAGCTACACAAACTAGTCTATGTGTAGCTGCAATGCAAATTTACAGTAATATACATCATGTACATTGCATACATGACGTATTTATTATGTACATGACGTACATCATTCCGAAGGGGGGGGGTATTTCGAGGGGGGGGGTTTATTATTTCCCCAGCCCATTTTGAGGGGGGGTTAATTCGAGGGGGGGGTTAATCCAAGGGGGGGATAATTCGAGGTAATACGGTATATACACTACTAGCAGGATTCTCTGACCTTTGGTTTGGTTTTGTGGTTATCTACAATTAATACCACAAGGATTTACAAACACAAAAAGAACAGCAAAACATAAACATAACCAATTAAGATTACAACAAAATTTGACACCTTGCATAAACCACACTATCATATCACAAAACCTTTACCACACAGAATGCACACTGCGCACTATCATACCAAATTGCAAACTGTCCACATTTTACCATTGAGTTTCATGCCCAACCATTTTAAGGAGCTATACAAAAATCTATTCCAAAAGATTGCATCTTTGGTATTGGTCTTGTTATTGTTGGTACATTACATACCACATATCAAAATACATGGCTAGCATGTGGGCAACCTTAATTAGAGTGGTGTATTTCCTATAATATGGCTAAAAGTCTAGACTGGTGTCTTCAATGGAAAGGTGGGTAAAGAGGTGGTTAAAAAATATATGGGTCATCTGTCATTGGAGGAAATATGATACTTTAGTTAAGTTTGCCCACATGCTAGGCATGTGTTTTGAAATGCAGTATGTAATGTATCAACAATAACAAGACCAATACCAAAGATGCAATGTTTTGGAATGGATTTTTGTAAACTTCTGTAAAATGGTTGGGCATGAAACTCGGTAGTAAAATGTGGACAGTTTGCGATTTGGTATGACGGTGTGCAGTGTGCATTCTGTGTGGTATAGGTTTTGTGATATGATAGTGTGGTTTATGCAAGGTGTCAAACTTTGTTGTTATCTTAAATTGGTTACGTTTGTGCTTTGCTGTTCTTTTTGTGTTTGTAAATCCTTGTGGTATTAATTGTAGAGAACCACAAAACCCACTACTCAGAGGCTTGCAAAAACTGACACCCCAGTGGGACCCCCCTCCAAATGGCACCCCCAGGGACCGTCCCAAAAAATGGCACCCACTGGGAACTGCCCAAAAATGGGACCCCCTAGGGACCCCACAGAAATGGCACCCCCCTGAGGACCACCAAAAAATGTCACCCCCAAGGGAGCCCCCAGAAATGGCACCCCCCTAGGGACCCCCCCCCCTCCCCCCAAAAAAATGGTACCCCCTGGGGACCCCCCAAACATGGTACCCCCTTGGAACCCCTACAAAAATGGCACCCCCTGGGGACCCCCCCAAAATGGCACCCCCTATAGACCCCCCCCCAAAAAAAAAAAAATAGCACCCCCCTGAGGACCACCAAATAATGGCCCCTGTGGGGACCACCCAAAAAATGGCATCCTGTGGGGACCCCCTTGAAATGGCACCCCCATATGTACCTCCAAAAAATGGCACCCCCTGGAGACCCCCCAAAAATGGCACCCCATGGGGACCCCCTCTAAATCCTGTAAATGCAGCCCCTAGTTTTGAAACTCCTGTAAACTCAGCCCCTAATTTGGAAACTCCCATAAACTCAGCCCCTAATTTGGAAACTTCTGTAAACTCAGCCCCTAATTTGGAAACCCCTGTAAACTCAGCCCGTAACTTGCAAACTCCCGTCAACTCAGCCCCTAACTGACAAACTCCCGTAAACTCAGCCCCTAATTTGTAAGCTCCCATAAACTCAGCCTCTAATTTGAAAACTCCCATAAACTTAGCCCCTGATTTGGAAACTCCAGTAAACTCAGCCCCTCATTTGGAAACTCCCATAAACTCAATCCATAATTTGGAAACTGCTGTGAACTCAGCCCCTAATTTGGAAACTCCCATAAACTCAGCCCCTAATTTAGAAACTCCCATAAACTCAGGCCCTAATTTGGAAACTCCCTTAAACTAAACCCCTTATTTGGAAACTCCCATAAACTCAGCCCCTAATTTGGAAACTCCCGTAAACTCAGCCCCTAATGTGGAAACTCCCATCAACTCAACCCATAATTTGGAAACTGCTGTGAACTCAGCCCCTAGTTTGGAAACTCCCATAAACTCAGCCCCTAATTTAGAAACTCCCATAAACTCAGCCCCTAATTTGGAAACTCCCTTAAACTCAGCCCCTAATTTGGAAACTTCCATAAACTCAGCCCCTAATTTAGAAACTCCCATAAACTCAGCCCCTAATTTGGAAACTCCCTTAAACTAAACCCCTTATTTGGAAACTCCCATAAACTGAGCCCCTAATGTGGAAACTCCTGTAAACTCAGCCGCTAATGTGGAAACTCCCGTAAACTCAACCCATTATTTGGAAACTGCTGTGAACTCAGCTCCTAGTTTGGAAACTCCCATAAACTCAGCCCCTAATTTAGAAACTCCCATAAACTCAGCCCCTAATTTGGAAACTCCCTTAAACTCAGCCCCTAATTTGGAAACTTCCATAAACTCAGCCCCTAATTTGGAAACTCCCATAAACTCAGTCCCTAATTTGGAAACCCCTGTAAACTTATTTTCAGGTTTATGGTAATGTAGTGTCAAAATGGAATGAATATTTCAAATCACCGCTATCATCAATCCACAAATGCATCAATTCACAATTTTCAATTTTTTAGCCCAGTTGGTTAGACTTAAAGGTTATGGTAATGTAGAGTAAAAATGGAGTGCACATCTCAAATCACTGCAAAAAAAACCCCACAAATGCATCATTTCACAAATTGAAAGTTTTTGGGCATTATCAGGGCTTTAGTAATGTGGTGTCAAAATGGAGTGCATATTTGAAATTGCCACAATCTGAAACCCACAAATGCATCATTTTATGATTTGAAAATTTTTTGCCCTGGAGGTTCATTTTCAGGGTTATGGTAATGTAGTGTCAAAATGAAGTGCATATTTCAAATCAAGGCAATCAAAAAGCCACAAATGCATCATTTCACAATTCCTAATTTATTAGCCCCAGGGGTTCAATTTAAGGCTTACAGTAATGTAGAGTTGAAATTGAGTTATTTCTAATCAGTGCAATTAGAATCCCACAAAATGCATCATTTCACAATTTGAAATTTTTGGGTCTAGGGGTTCAATTTCAGGGTTTTAGTAATGTAGTGTCAAAATGGAGTGCATATTTGAAATCGCTACAATCAGAAACCCACAAATGCATCATTTTATGATTTGAAAAATTTTGGCCCAGGGGGTTCATTTTTAGGGTTATGGTAATGTAGTGTCAAAATGAAGTGCATATTTCAGATGAGTGCAATCAGAAACCTGAAAATGCATCATTTCTCAAATTGAAAGTATTTGGCCCCATGGGTTCATTTTTAGGGTTATGGTAATGTTGTGTCAAAATGGAGTGCATATATAAAATCAGTGCAATCAGAAACTCAAATTTGAAATCAGTGCAATCAGAAACTCAAATTTGAAATCAGTGCAATCAGAAACCCAAAAATGCATCATTTTACAAATTTAAAGTTTTTGGCCCCAGTGGTTCATTTTCAGGGTTATAGTAATGTAGTGTCAAAATGGAGTGCATTATATATCAAATCAGTGCAATTAGACACCCACAATGCATCATTTCACAATTAGAATGTTTTGGCCCCAGGGGTTCAATTTCAGGGTTATGGTAATGTACTGTCAGAATGGAGTGCATATTTCAAATCATTGTAATCAGTAACCCACAAATGCATCATATCACAATTTATATTTTTTAGCCCCAGGGGCCTCACTTAAGGGTTATGGTAATGTTATTGTCAACTCCCATAAACTCAGCCCCTAATTTGGCAAACACCCATCAACTCAACTCCCATAAACTCAGCCTGTGATTTGTAAACTTGTGTCAACAGCCCCTTATTTTTAAACTTCTGTCAACTCAACCTAATTTATAAACACCCATCAACTCAACCCTGAATTGTAAACTCAGCCCCTAAAAACTCAAGTCAACCCCCTATACATGTGCAATTGCATTCTTGGGAAGCAACTTTGCCATCTACTAACCCTGTTTGTCAAGATTGTAAGGGATCGTGTATGTAAAGGACATTTTGTACTAATAAAAAATGTCCATATTGTGTAAAAACACACACGAATCGGGTAGAGTCAGTGACGTCCTATTGTTTACGTTGGAGCATACTTTCCACAGGAATAAATAGTGGCGTTATAATTGGTAGAGATATATACACCACATATTTATCAGAGTTGGAAAAACGAATTTACGTTTACCCGAAATACCCGGTTATTTGGTTATTTATACTTACGTTTACGTTTACGTTTTCCAAAAATACCATTACGTTTTGTTACGTTTTCCTGACCAAAATACCCGGGTACTTGGGAAAACGTAATAAACTTGTGATCGTTCACACGTGCACGTTCACACGTTCAAATGGGCCACACCACCTACAGCCAACAATGTTCTTATGTTTTTGCATTAACGTAACATGTATAAATATAAATCGCGCTTAAAATTCTTTTTGTGATGAGTTCCGATGACGTAAATAGTTGCAACAACTGTGAGTAGCACACGTTTTGAAACTGGCAGGGTGAGTTCAAGCAAGCTCTGGTGCCAATCCCAGACTCTGTAGGATGCCCCGTAAAATGTGAAATTTCATGCAAATGTCAAAAATCATATGTAAAATGCCCAGCAAAATGGCAAAGATTTGCCACCTTCCAGGGCATTTTGCATGACTTTAGACACTTTGCATGCCATTTGACATTTTAGGTACAAGGCATTTTACAGGGTATGGGACTCCCCCAGAATTACCAGCGTAGTCGAATTTGGCCACACTGGTACAACAGAAAGTGGTGCAGATGGAGCGATTGACCCATCTAAAGGTGAAAATTATGGTATTTTCCAAAGTACAATGGCAAATCCTGTGTGTAAAATTTTTTACGTTTACGTTTTTTTTACGTATTCCTTGGTATTTTAAAAATACCTTATGTTTTAGTATTTATACTTTTGATTTGGAAAAGGTATTTACGTTTACGTTTACGTTTTCCAAAAATACCAGTATTTGCACAACTCTGATATTTATACACACTTTGTATAGCGATGTACGTTTATAGGTCCAATATATCCATCCTAGTTTGTCATGTTGATTACCGGTTCAGGGTATGAAAAAGCGTGTTCCTTACTATGAAGTTCACAAAAATTTCTGACGAAGTAATAACCCCCCTCCCTCGAATAAGCCCCCCCTCGAAATTTCCACTGTGAAAAAATAAACCCCCTGGGGGTATTTCGAGGAAATACGGTAGATACTATGCAAACTACCGTATTTCCTCGAAATACCCCCAGGGGGTTTATTTTTTCAGAGTGGGAGTTTAGAGGGGGTTATTCGGACAGGAGGCTTTTTCGAGGGGGAGGGGGTTATTATTTCGTCAGAAATTTTCATGAAATTCATAGTAAGGAACACGCTTTTACATACCTAAAACCCATAATAAATGTGATAAAAGAGGATCAATTGGGACATTCAACGTACATCACTATACAAACCAGTGTATGTGTAGCTGCTATGCAAACTGGCAGCAATAAATACATCATGTATTTACATTGTATACATGATGTACAGGGTGCGGCAATTTAGACCTGCGCCGCTTTTCCACCACCTAGCTTTACGACCAATTACGCAAGTGCTCGCCGATTTCCTTATGGGCATAGCGGATTTGTGGCGGGCGTGCACACATTTAGGCATGCAGCTGCAAAAAGAAAATCAGCAAAAAACCCTGAAAAAAGCAATCCTATCCCGGTCCCGAGAAGTCAATCCAGTTTGAACGATATCACAAGGTGGTAGAAAAGTGACAATTACGCATTCGCATGAATAACTTGTGAAAGAGTGGAGCTATCACAGCTATATTTTCAGGAATATTTTCCTATTTACCGTATTACCTCGAATTATTCCCTCCCTTGAATAAATCCCCCCCTCGAAATACCCCCCTAAATTTCGGCTGAGGAAATAATAACCCCCCCTCGAAATACCCCCCCCCCTAAAATTGAGTGTAACGTGAACGTACATGACAAATACCGCAGTTTGTGATCTGTACTATGCAGAACACACGTTAAAACTGATGATTAAGTGACGTTAGGGAAGGGTTTTTGTGTATATACAGTAATATATGCCTACAAACACATATAAATCTATGTGATTGTTCAATTTTTCTACGTCTGCGTATGGGGAATTCCCGAAAATTTCTGGCGAAATAATAGACCCCCCTCGAATAAACCCCCCTCGAATTATCCCCCCTCAAATTTTGCTGGCGAAATAATAAACCCCCTGGGGGTATTTCGAGGTAATACGGTAGTTGTTAATGTTGACCTAAAATTTGACATTTATCCGACCACCCAGTGACAAGTTATTCGAAATCTAGCGCGCAGGTCTAAATTGCCGCACCCTGTACATCATTCCGGACGGGGGGTATTTCGAGGGGGGTTCCCCCAGTTCTAAAATACCTGGTGGTATTTCGAGGGGGGGTGAATTCAAGGAGGGTATTTCGAGGAAATACGGTTAGCTGCGATTAGGGATGGCCAAAAAAAGTTGTTTTTAATGACTGGGGTTTAAAAAAAAGAAGTTTTTTTTCAAAAACAGTGGTTTATTTATTAAAAAAACGTTTTTTTCCAAAAGCTCCCAGATATGGCCATGGGTCTACAAATACAGGTAAATCAGACAGGTGACAGTACTTTGTGATGGCGCAGGACCGGTGCACAAGTAACTCCGGTGCACAAGTAACAATGTCCGGTACCAATGTAGACCCGGTGCTTAGGTACGGCCCCCGTACTTGAGCACTGGGTCTTGATTGGCACCGCAGGGGTTCAGTATGGGGGGTTGGAGGGGGTTGGGTTACCCCCCAAACGCTCCAGCTATCCACATAGCTGTATCTAGCTTTTTTATCCTGTTTTTCCTCCTAAGGCTTGAAAACCCCCATATATTGAACCCCTTCGACCATAGGCGGCGTAAGTGCTTGTGACATTGTGAATGTCACAAGCGGAATTTTTGGTGTCACAAGCAGAAATTTGGGTGTCACAATGTGTGACATTCACAAGCAGAATTTGAAATTTTTGATGGTCCCTCACACATATAAATTCACTCCTCGATTCAACATTCTCTGTACTAGAGAACGAATATCAAATCTGCATTTCCCGTTAAATCGGTTTGCGCGCGGCGCCCAAAATGCAAATCACACACATTCATAGCATACCTAAATACAAACGTGTGTGCAGCAGTCAGCTCGGCGCAGCACACCTTTTGCTGCCAGCGGGGCAGCATTTTTTAAAAATGTCTCTATCGGTTGTCAATGGCGTATCGCTTTTTTGTCTGTGCTGTCGTATTTAGCTTGTGTTTATGTAAATGTTCATGTACAAAGAAAGGATGAGAGTGGTATTGAAAGCGCTGCAGTTGGGGAAAGACGTCAGTACTTGTTTATGTTGGTCATTTTATTGCATTTTCATCATTACTCGATTGCATTTTGAGATTTTGATAATCGCAGATGGCTACACCAGCCAAGCAGAAGAAATCTGTGCTAGATTTTTTCCAAAAACCATCGACCAGCAAACAAAAATCGTCGAGCAGCGATGTTTCTGTAGAAAAAATTGGTTAGATATTTCTGATATTTATTCTTGTAGGGAGGGGAACATTGGGTCTCATTGTTGAATTTTTTGCCAAATTACTGATAATGGAATGTCGCCATTTGAGGGCGTCACGACATGGCGACATTGGCACTTTTGACACACTTTTCACAACATATCACATGATTCATTCATTTCGTTTCAATAATTTATGTTTAATAGCATTGTTGGTGCACTTTCACTGTGCCAATGTTTATCTCAGGCGATGAATCCATGCCAGAAGTGCAGTTAATTGCTACTAGTTCATCAGATGCGGGTCGATTCGAACAGCAGAGAGCACCTGCGATTCAACAAGTTCCTACCGCAGTTTTTACGTCTGGCTTCAGGCAGCCTTTACGGAACAAACATTCCGTGTGCAGGTGGGTGCAATTTAGCGTTTTTGGAGTCTTTTTGTCACTTTTGCTTGCCTTAGATTTGCTGCAGTTGTTTTTGTTGCCTAATGTAGAATCAAAAATGTTGAAGTTATTTGTTTTTCTTATTATTAAGTGTCTATTTTCATTGATTGTTCGTATTTGCGCTGCGCGAGTCAGATAATGCATTTTAAAATTGCCGCTTCTAAATACATCTACCATAATTAACATTGAAAAAATCTCAGAATATTTATATTTTTAAAATATCAACAAAAAAATTAAATATCAGAAGAATGTCAAAAAAAGTATCAAGTGTCAAAAAACCTATTTACCTAAAGTTTACCAAAAGTAAACCTATTTACCCAGTACTCGAGTATATGTATTTACTTTGTAAACATTTTCAGCTGAAAGAATCAGCTACAAGGAATGATGTTAGGATGAAAGCAGATGAATTTGTTAGCCTAATGCGAAAATGGGAACATTTTGTGCTTTTGAACATGCTCAAGTGCATGCTGGAGGTTGTGGATAATTTGAGTGTTGCTGTACAAAGGCAATCGTGCACAGTCATTGACGCTGGTGAACTGGCTTCACATGCTGCTGAAAAATTGCAGGCAATGAGGTGAACCAGTGTAATTGTAAGCACATTCCCAAAAATATGCAAATAAAATGCCTTTTTGCAGCTCTGAGGTTGATGATTGGTATAAGAAGTTAGAACTGCAACATGGTGGCAATTTTGAGAAGTCAAATGACAGGGGCAAAAAGCTAAAATCCTTGTTTGTTTGTATTTTTATCATTAGTATACATTTTCACTAGCATATTTATTTAATTGCACATACACTTAAATAGGTATGCTGACACATTGAAGCACCTGCGCAGTCAGCTGCAAGAAAAGTTCCATCAGAAAGGAACAGGCTATGCATTCTTCCTTCAGCATCTCTTGGACCATGCAGTGTTTAAGGGTGGGGATCTGCCAGACGTCAAGGAAAAAATGCTGAAAAAGGTTGCATATTTTACAATTTGTTGCATTTTTAACAAATGTCTCTGTGATATTGTAAATAATATTTTTCTCCATATTTATAGCTACTGAGCCAGTGCAAAAATTCTAATAGTGAGCCAGAATTGGATGAAAAAGGTTTCAGGGAGGAACTCAAGGTTTTGAAAAGGTGAAACAGTGTTCTGTGTTTTCGCTTAGTTAGCATTGTAAAAATCCCAGGAGATAAATATATTTTTATATAAAAACATAAATAAATCAAAAAATACCAAAAAATACAATGTTAAAATTTCCAAATGGATTTATGTATATTTTACTCATCAGAAGAAAATGAAAAAATATATCTAATCAATTTTTTTTGTATTTTATCTGCATTTTTCAGAGAAATTTAGTTATATTTTCTTTTTGAGAGAGAGATTTTCTGAGATTAAATAAAATTATATTTGCTCAAAACCACCCATTCTTTTACTGTTAAACCATATACACATAAAATTTGCATTTTAGAACAACTTGTCATACAGGCTGTGTGCAAACAATGTTTCGGACAAAAAGGCAAACAGCATGCAGCAAGTCCTCGACATCCTGACAAATGCTAATCTTATGCGATTAGAAAAACTGCACCAGTTGCAAAAAGTGGTCCACCTGGTGCGCCTCTACCCGGCGACCACAGCAACTAATGAGCGTGGTTTGGGGGCATTGAAACGCCTCAAATCAGCTCTACGCAGCACTCTTTCACAAGAGCGTCTCAATGTGATTGAAATACTGCACATGAACAAAGACATATTAAGCAGGGTATCGAACAGTGATGTCGCGGCAAAGTTTGTAGGCAAAAGTCAAGCTAGGCGAACTTATTTTGGGCGGTTTTAGGGCTGTTTGTGAATCGCTGCACACATGTATGTTCTTTTCTGAGTGTTTTACATACGTTTGTTTGAGTATCGCATGCCTGGGCTGTCAATAAAGTAGCCATATGATACATAAGTGTGTATATCTACCAAGAAGCATGAAAACCTAAGCATACCTAGTAAAAAAGTGTCACAAGGTCAAATTTTGACCAAAGTGAATGTCACAAGCAGAAATTAGGACCTTGCGCCGCCTATGCCTTCGACCCCCCTCCAAAAACAACAACTATACACATGATTAGTGATAGAATGGCGCCATTTGAGGGCGCCAAAGTACGCCACACCATGGCGCCCTTATACTACTTTTGCTACTTGTGCACCGGGTTTACTTGTGCACCGACCCACCCCCCTTTGTGATGTTATATATAGCCATAGAATGACTGTGGAGTCAGGGCCGTATCTAGGGGGGGGGGGCGGGTGGGTTGCAGCCCATCTTCCCGTGGCGAGACCTGAAAGTGAGCGGAAAATGCAACTTTTTAAACGTCAGCGTAAAAAAATTTGCGCGCAAGCGCGCATTTTTCACCATACATAAGGTATTATCATCAGATTTGCTCCATGTATCCTAAAATCGTTATAAATAGACTCAATGGTGTGCTTTTTGCTGTTTTTATCTGTATATTTTACATATATTTACAGCGTTCCATGGCGCTGGCGCCAAGCCAACGCCAATGGCGCCATGGCGTGGCACAATACTAATGGCGCCAGCGCCATGGCCGCATTCCGCCATTCTGTTGGTAAAAATTTTGGCTCAGCCCCCCCCCCCCCGTCAAAAATACACATTTGATGTCGACTTATCATGTATATCGCCTTTTGTCAAACGTTCATAATTTCAAGTGAAGTTGGACGTGGAAAAGTGCTTAAATAAGGTTATAAGAGTAGGCTAACACATTGGCAGTAGTGTTTCACATTGTACAAGTATCTGGGGGCACATTGGGTGTATCTTATATACTACACAAGCATGTCGTGGCTTATTATGACACAATAGCACAAACAAATGGAAGCTTTTACACTAAAAATGCCGCAAAACCAATGAAGACAACCACAAATAGTAATGTGCATGTGAAATTGCACACTTGCGCGCCAAAAAATTGCACCTAGTGCTTTAGTACTAAAAATTTTGGTCAAGGTTTTAAAAAAACGGTTTCGATGGTTGGGTTTTTAAAATAAAACGTTTTTTATTAAAAAAACCATTGAAAAAAACCCTGGGCCATCCCTAGCTGCGATGCATATTGGCAGCAATTAATACATCCTGTACATTGCATACACGATGAACGTTACAGAGTTGTTAGAATTACTGAACTTTTTTAAAAGTATATGTAAACGTAAAGTATTTATTTTTTACTCACCACAAAGTATCGAAAACGTAAAATACTTATTTTTTACTTGTACGCACGCGTAAATGTGAGTACAAATTTTTTTCCCATTAAAATGCAAAAGCGAGCACTTTTCTTCATAGAATATGTAGAACTGGGTACGTTTTTGAAATACAACACTCAAAATGGCCCTACGAATTAAATAATTGACCCCATGTCGAAAGCCCCCCCCCCCCCCGAAAATTGAACATAAATGGAACGTAAATATTAAAACCTTCAGTTTGTGTTCTGTGAAATGCAGAACACATGTTTAAACAATGACCAAGTCGCGTTAGAACAGAGTATATACTATCTATATTTACAAACATATATATGTGAGTAAATAAAAATACTCTTATACATGGATCTTAACATACGTTGTTGCATTTTTCTACCTCAGCGTATGTTACAAAGAATGGATTAGTGCTGAGAGTTCTGAAAAATTCTGGCGAAATAAAAAACCCTCGAAATACCCGCCCTTGTTTAACTCCCCTCAAAATTTTCACTATAAAACAATCACTCCCAGGGGTATTTCGAGGAAATATAGTAAATTGCAGCATAGTCACCTTATAAATATGTGCCAAATTGAATTCACATAAATACATTTTCTTTACGCTTATGCCTTAAAAATGTATACGTACATGTGAGCAACGATGGGTAAGTTCTCCAAAAAAAACACTTTCTGTGTTTTGAGTTTTTCAAAAATGAATACCTGTGTTTTGAGTTTTTTTCTCGAAAAAAACTTGAGTAACTCTGTTTTTATTTCTGTGTTTTTTGTAAAAACTTGAGTTTTTTGAGTTTTTTACTAAAAAACTTGAGTTTTTCCCCAAAAAACTCAAGTTTTTCCAAAAAATTATGATTTACGGCATTTCGATGTGGAAACAGTGGTTTTCTTATACTATATTGGTTTTGCACATGTTTAGCCCCCACATAACATCTGTGTATTCATTCAAGTGTCTAAAAAGTCCATAAAAATGTCCACAATGAGGAAATCCACATCACAACACCAGCATCAACAAAATGCCCAGTAATGACAATTGACGCAGTACTCCAAAATTCTTCAATGGATGTGCACTGTATGGAAGGCTACAGAATTGATTTTAACTACAACTACTGTATTACCTTGAAATGGGGGTTTATTATTTCAGCAGCAAATTTTGACAGGGGGGCTTATTTGAGGGGGGTATTATTTTGTCAGAAAATTGCATGAGGATCATGGTAAATAGTAGGCATTTACATACCCACATAGGTTATAAATGTACAAACAGGATATATTTGAATCAAATGTGTAGATAGCTGCACAATCTAGTACAGTCTATGTGTAGCTGCGATGCATATTAGCAGTAATAAATACACCATATACATTGGATAATACATGTACATCATCCCAGAGGGGGGTATTTGGAGGGGGCTTATGATTTTGCCATTCCATTTTGAGGGGGGTTAATTCGAGGTAATATGGTATACTGAAACATGTTGAAACTTAAATTGTCAATTCCACCAGGATATGTGCAATTGTGCATGCCATCTTTAATTTCTACTTTGTTCCATAATAAAATATGAATACATTTATGTACATATTATTTACATATACTATACATGCATATCTTATCTTGTTTAATCAGTTAAGCTGAATTCATGTGAATTCAACCACTTCGCTGAAAAAACTCAAAAAACTTTTCTGTGTTTCCGTGTTTCTGTGTTTCTGTGTTCTCCAAAAAAAACTCTTTTGAGTTTTGAGTTTTTCAAAATTTGTGAGTTTCCGTGTTTCTGTGTAAAACAAAAACACAGAAACTCAATGAGTTTCTGTGTTCAATTTCTGTGTTCTTTCCATCGTTGCATGTGAGTACGTTACTTTTTTTAAAAGTATATGTAAACGTATTTACCGCGTACTCGCGTACGCGTATTTTTCGAGTAAACGTACGTACCTTTTAACAACTCTGGAACGTTATTCCAGACGGGGGTGGTTATTTCAAGGAGGGTTTTTTTCCTTCGCTCGAAAATACCTGGGGGTGTTTCGAGAGGCGGGGGGTTTTCGAGCAAATGCGATATATTTTTTCCAGGTTATATTTCTCAGAAAATATCATTATATCTCATTTTTGACAGATTTTCCGAAATTTTTTCAACTTTTACGATCTCAAAGTAATCCCCACGCACATCGATATACTGATCCCTGTCGGGTCTGGTCTGCTCGTGCCAGAATCCGAGCGCATGTAAAAGTTCGTGCGCAGCGGTACTCACGCCGTACTCGTTGTCCGGGATGCATTTCGATTCCAGATTGACGGGTTGCGGCTGTCTGAAGGAATCCAAGCCCAGGACTGCGAAACAACCGTCTTCGCGCTGGGTGCAAATTGGAGGGTTGCCTTTTATTAATGTGAAGTCGTTGTGGGGGGTTACGAGTGATAAAGACGGCGAAAGTACAGGGGTGGGCATCTTCAGTTGCCGCTGGAAAAACGCGATAGCTTGAGCTACGGTTGAGCTATCACAATGAAATTTTAACACAATAGAGTAGACTCCATAGGACACCTATTCTGAAGTTTGGAAGTTGCGACCCTGACGGACACATTTTGGGTGAGTTGTGGAACACATGATATTTGTATGAATTGAATATGATATTGGAGAAGGATGGTGAATATATCGAGTCATAGTTGTTGTGATTGTGACGTGTTCTGATTGTGTTGAGTGATATGAATTTGAAAAACAACTTTTAGAAACATTTTCCCTCAATGAACAACAAGCAAGTGGTGACACCAAGTCACAAAACTATACTAAAATGTGTGTGTCCCCCAACTCACCAAAATGTGTCCGTTTGGGTTGCAAACTTCAGAATAGGCGTCCTATGGAATCTACTCTATTGTGTTAAAATTTCATTGTGATAGCTCAACCGTAGCTCAAGCTATCGCGTTTTTCCAGCGGCAACTAAAGTTGCCCACCCCTGTACTATTGTATTTGATTAGTGAGAAATGCCACCAGGGGTCAATTCCACACTGTCAATATGTACCCTGCATGCTGTAAAGTGTCAAATGTCATGTAAAATGACCCTGCGTCGGTACTCATGTAAACCCGTTATTCATGTGTACCTGTCACTCATCTATACAACCCCCCCCCCGGGTTCGCAGCTAGCATGTGCTAAATATTTTTTGCATGTGTAAATACATACACAATTGTTTGCACAAATAACTTGCACAAAAAAATCTCTGATTTACACATAGGTAAATACATGTATATTTACAAACATAAGTTTGAAATTTTTGCTCTAGTGTTTGTAAATATTTATATGTTTATGTGCAAAACGAAAATTGCATACTTTGATTTGTACGTGCAATCATTCATGTAAACACTTACACATCATGCAAATCAAAAGCTTCTGCAAGCTGCCAGGGGGTATAGATGAGTAGAATTACATGAGTAGCGGGTCTACATAAGTAACTGGGTTAACATGTGTAATAGGCCTCACTAGGGTTGGCAAGCGATTTTTAAAAAGAAATTCTGATCTTTTTTTAAATCGCAAACCCTGCAATGATTTTTTTTAATTCGCTGGGGCAAAATTTGGTACTCATGCACTAGGTAAAATGCAAAAAAAAGTGTGCATGCAATCTACCAGTTTTTTTTCATGGCTTTTACAAGCAATTTGTTGGTGTAGCACCCATTTCTTTGTGCTTTTAAGCATGTAAGGTAGGCTGTGAATCATTGGGGGAAGTAAACATTGTTTTGACATGTGTTTTCATATCAAACATGAATGGAAATGCATCCATGTTCACTTCCATGATTTTTATAGTGTTTTCAGCAAAAACATGCAATTTCTGTGAACAGAATTGCAAATGGTCAATGAAATT
This sequence comes from Sphaerolaimus hirsutus, assembly GCA_964036195.1. Lineage (NCBI taxonomy): Eukaryota > Metazoa > Nematoda > Chromadorea > Monhysterida > Sphaerolaimidae > Sphaerolaimus > Sphaerolaimus hirsutus. The sequence continues at coordinate 14,729,221 of OZ038453.1, read as the reverse complement.
TGATTCACGCAGCAAATACAACAATTTTATTACTTTTAAACTTCAAAATGACTGACTTTGAAGCTTTTCCACAGCTCATCAGTACTTATATTACCACAGAAAGAATAACTGTGCACTGCCTATCAATTTACATGTATTTTATTAACCTAAGAGGCAATTCTCGAGAGAAATGGGACTAATTTTGACCCCTGCGATTTAAAAAAAAATTATTTTTTTAATTGATTTTTTTTCGGGGTCAATAAAAAAATCTATTTTTTTCCAACCCTATGCCTCACTCATGTAAAACGCCAATTGTAATTAAACAAAAGGTTTTATTACTGAACTTTTGACATGTTGCATGACATTTGACACTTGACGTTACACTTTCACATAGTGCGGGACCGCCACCAGGTGGGAATTATGCTTGACTTGTCAATTGACGATTCTATACGTGCATCTGAAACTTAGATGGCTGGTAG